>JAVKLA010000081.1:4310669-4364763 GCA_034782735.1 Sagittarius serpentarius
GTCATTAATGCAAAATACACTGGAAATTCCACCCCCCCCCCCAATCAAATGTTGCCTCTTCTAAAGGAGAAAAAACCGTCTTTTTTCCAGGCTTTTTCCCCACTATTAAGGAAAATCAGTGCGTTGGAAATGGTTCTGGATGGTTGAAGGGTCTTCCTGCACCCTGATTTTTATCCTGTTGGGAAATAATAAGAGAGAAAAGCTGTGGAAATATGGAAATAACTGACCAAAAAAGGGGTCAGAGAGCCTACAATAACAAAAATCCCCGTTTCTCTGCTCTTCCTGTGTAGCTATAACAGACCGTGGTAGCAAACATTTGGTTCGGATTACTTTTGGTGCTTACAGCTTGTCAGAAAATATTGTTTGCATCCTGGAGGAAATATTATATTTTAACTTTGTTTTCATTCCAAGAAGTCAAAATATTGATTTTTTTTATATATATATATTTAATTTTTTTTCACGGTAAAATTCCAAAAGCATTTTCTGTTTGGACACATGGAAGCAAAAAACTATTGGCTCTGTCTGCAGACGTGAAATGTTTTGACATTTTTAAATGTTAGTTTCCAATTGACATTTCAACATAAAATAGCATTAAAATGGCACCGAGTAAAGCTGTTGATTCAAACCAAAAATTAAATTTCATTGAGGCATTTCAAAACATAATGTTTTTCTCCGTTCTGAACTAGCGCTTTGGAAAAAGGAGCATTTATTGCTGAAGAAATCAAATGTTTTTGCCCAGTTTTGGTACTAAATAGTTCCGACCCACTTTACTGTGGGATGGTGGTCACCATGCTGGACCCCCTCTGACTGCGCACTTCACTGGGGATGAGACAGCAAAGAAGGGTTCTTTTTTCCATCTAATTGCAATATTGGATAAATCACTGCATATTCCTTCCCCCCAAAATATAAAAATCCCCCATAAGTCATATCAACTGAAAAAAACTCCAAAACTTGCGTTTATTCCCACGTTGGTTGATGGCCAACAGCACTGGAGGTGAGATGGGCCTATTCAGCGGGGAGCAGCTGTGTAGGAAATCAGCCAATAATATTTCAACAGAGAGCTGAATAGCTACAGCGACCCTCAAAATCGCTTTTACTCTTATTTATCCCACTCCTTGCAGCTCCCACTTCATGGTAAATAAAATGGGGGCCAACATCGAGCACAGATAAACCAGCCACGTCCAGCACAGGAGGCCATATGGGAAGGTGATAGTGCGGTGTGTTGACTTGCATCGGTTCCCAGTTAATTAATTGGCTCAGTTTCTCATTTGATTTTGGTTATTTTTTTGTTAGGTCATGATTTTGGGCAGGTTTGGGGCATGTTGGAGGTTCCTTGGGGGAAAGCAACCATCAGGAGGGGGAAAGGTAGGAAGGGATTAGCAAGTTGTGGTGATTTGGATGTTTTCTCTGGTGCTGATGGAAGGGTTGAGGCAAGGTGTTCCCTTTTCACTCGTCATGGTTGGAAGCGGTGGGGAAGGGTCTTCTTGTGAGTTGATGTGGTTTTGGTTGGAGAAATGTTTCTGAATGCCCAAAAGGTGATGAGCACCTGCAGCCAGAGAAGCTGGAAGAAGGTTTACTTCTTCTCATGGTTCTTCTTCCATCACCCCAACAAAGACAGGCAGAAACCTCCTTTTTTAGGGTTTGGTTTTGGGTCCTCCAGTAGTGCCAATCAGCGTATCTTGAGCGGAAATCCTCATTTTTTTTCCCTGAGAAAGGCTCATTTCTACCCTCTGACTTCTTCTCATAGATAGCTCCTCTTGGAATAGACCTCACAGCCTCTTTCCACAAGTTAGAACGAAGAAATATTTCATAAGGAGGTGATTTAGGCTTTGGGAAAAATTCCATATGAAAAACTGCCATTTCCACTGGGTCACTCAATGGCTCTTTAGAAAGATCTACTCGAGTTTGACCAGAATTGATGGCCAAGGCTACAACTGCAAACTGCTCTTTCCAGCCCAAATTGCCAAACGAGGTTATAAATAGTCTCTTTCTGGGGATTTCTTGCAATATCTGAAGTCACTTTATAGCAGCATTTGATTTTTATGGCAGTCTTCGGGCAGTTGGCTTGAGTCCTGCTTCTGTGTAGCGTAGTCATCAGTGCAGGGGTGGCTCTTCTCTGAAGGGTCAATGCGTTACTCATTGCTATTGTAGTCATCAACGCAAGGTTGGCTTTTCTCTGAAGGGTCAATGCGTTACTCGTTGATGTTGTAGTCATCAACACTGGGTTGGCTCTTCTCTGAAGGGTCAATGAGTTATTGCCATTGTTTAATAACTGCTCAAATAAATTCCTGTCAGTAAATGCTTCATAACCGTGGATTGCTGGGGAAGCAGAACATCTATTCTCAAGATCTTTCCAGAATTTGCCACCTTCTTGCTTGGAATTTGACTAAAGATAGGGAAATTCTCAACTTCCATGGAAATGAAAGTACCAAAAGACGATGATTTGGGAACATTCTAATGCTGAGTTTCTGGACGTGAACTTTATGGCTTCCATTCATTTTCTCTGAATATTAATCAACATGAATTAATGAGTCAATGGTGCGGGTTAACACCACACCTGACACTCCACGGGGTAAAGGCCACATCCACGCTTACTGTCAAATCGCCAGATTTCATTTTGATCGAAAAAATCCTGAAAATGTGCATCTTTCCATTAAAAACGTCAGATTTGCTGGAATGGCATTTTTCATGGAAGACCTCCGTGATTTTTTTGGATGCGCACCGAGCGCAGACATTGGTAATAACACCTTGTACCGAGGCGCGCCGATCACATGCAGCTTAAATCTATCACAGCCTTACTGCAGGCTATTAATAGTTTATTAACTCCATTTAAACTCTGCCTAAATGCTCCCGGTGTGCCAAGTGTCTCTGCATAGAAATTATTAAGAAAAGAGGTTTTTAATCGAATTACGGAGTGGTGCCAAGGCACGTTTGCAACCTGCGCCGTGCCCTGCATAGCCACATTTCTGCAAATATTCATGTGCATATTCACGTGCAATATAATATTGGTGAATTTTGGGGGATGTGCTCCCTCTTTCCATAAGGATTGAAGCATTGCTGGAAAAAAAGGCTTTTCAGGAGCTTGTTTCCAGCAGCATTGCTTGCTGAGCCAACCCAAAGCCTGAGATTTTGCATGAGCGACCAAAAGCAGACTGAAGTTTGCAGGGATGAATATTTGAAGCCGATCATCTTGGAGTAACTCAGGTAAGGGGAAAGCCCTGAATTTTAGAAATCTATTCCCCTAACAAGAAAAGAAGAGTTTTTCCAGCCTGCTTCTACCTATGGGGAAACTCAAAGTTTGGGGAAGGGCTTATGGATGGTGAAAAATATTCAGGTGCTGGAAGATTTTGTACCCCAGAGATGGGAACTTACAGTTTCTATTTGCGTGTATTGCTGATACTCGCCAAGGGGGGATCCCGTCATTTGATCTCAAGCTCTCCCTTCCTGCCAAACACAGAAAAATACTTTTAAAATTCATTTTCTGCCCCTGTTTTCACTTTGCTGTGATGTTTCTTTGTCTCTCGTCGATCCCTGGGTATCGAGAGTCAAGCCGGGACATTAATATTGATGCAGACCTCGGTTATTAGGAGCTGCATTTCCGAGTGTGCCAGCAGCATATAAATACTATTACTGGGTAATTAGTGAGCATCAAGCTGAGTTTGGATTGAGCAGGACTTGGTGTCCTACTTTTGGGGTTTTTCTTCTTTTGGTTTTGCACTGGGTTGTTGGGGTTTTGTCCTGAGTAGGAACTGGAGAAATGGAAATCCCAGCTCAGGAGCACCTGAGTGCTCAATGAAACAGAAAGAAGCAAAATGGAGAGGAAAAACTGGAAGAAAAAAGATCTTCCAGGGTTTTTCCTTTTTGAAAACCTCCTGTATTTGAAATGCAAAATCACTTCCGAGTTTCTTATTAATTTTTCAGGTTGGTTTTTTTTTTTGGTTGCTTCTACCCTTCTTGCCAGGCTGGAGTTTCTTGGTTTGTGATTTCTCTTCCTGTGCCCCACTTTAATTTTGCTCCTCCGGCCCTGTAAGAGTTTTGGAAAGCTTCAGTGTTGCCAAAGGGCAAATGCAACTGGGTTGCTCTGGTTGGATGCACGCGAAAAACAGGTGCTTCTTGCGTTTCCTCACTCTCCAGCCCTTTTCTGGATGGCGGAAACCCTTTTATTTTATCCTCTCCCGCATTCACTTCTCCCTGGTAAATACAAGAAGGGGTTTTCCATCCAAACAGAGATGAGGAGACATCCCAGGGTCGCGGCTCTGTCACCAGATCCTTCCCTTTATCCCATAGCAGAGCTTCAATTGAAACGCTGTGTGAATAATTTAGGGGCATTTTGCATCTTTTATACCTCTGAACTTCCACTAAAAGGGGTTTTGAGATGCTGCCGCCTGCGAAATAGCGTCTGAAGGTGAAAAAACCCTCAATTTTACATGAGCTAAAAGGGATGTGGATGGGGAGCAGGTCTTTGCCAGGGAAGCCTCCTAACGCAAGGAGGTTTAACACATTAATTTCACGTGTTAACATCAGAGAAAGGAAGGGCGTCTGCGGTGAGTGCAGCTTGGCCCCGGCATTTCTCTGCTTGGAAGCGCTAGGAAAGTGGGGAGGTTTGAGATTTGTCATCCTTTGTGGGGAGCCATCAGGTAAATCACTGCCATGTGCTGCACCTTGGGGAAATCATTGCGTCTCGCTGCACCCCAGGGTAAATCACCGTGGCTGACTGCGTCGGGGGGGTAAGTCATTGCATCTCACTGCTCCGGGGGGTAAATCACTGCGGCTCACTGCTTTTCGGGGTAAATCATTGCTTCTCGCTGCACCTGGGGTTAAATCGGTGCCATTCACTGCACCTCGGGGTAAATCATGGTGGCTCACTGCTTTTGGGGGTAAATCATTGCGGCTCACTGCACCGCGGGTTAAATCACTGCCGTTCACTGCCTGTCGGGGTAAATCACTGTGGCTCACTCCTTCCGGGGGTAAATCACTGCAATTCCCTGCATCTAGGGTGAATCTCTGCGGCTCACTGTATTCGGGGGTGAATCACTGCGGCTCAGTGCATGTGTGGGTAAATCACTGCGGCTCACTGTATTTGGGGGGTGAATCATTGCACCTCACTGCACCCAGGGCTGCAACCCCAATTTCTTGCCCTGCTCTGAGCCGTCCCTGCATTACTGTCCCCCGCCTTTTTTTTTTATTGCAGCTCTGTGGCTGGCTTTCTGTCACCGTGGGGGTGTTTTGGGTCAAATCTCCCTGTTTTCAGAGCTCGTCATCGCTTGAGGCTTTTAATAGTTTTGCTGGGAGGAGGTGCAGCCTCGCTAGTGGCACGCTAATGGGAGCATCCCTGCATCTCCCCACTTTCAGGTGCTTGTGGAGGACTTTTCCTTTCAGGGGCAGGCTGCATCCCGGGGCTGCGCAAGCAGCAACATGTGGGCTTTGGCAGGGCGTCTGCGTCAAGCTGCTGGAAAAGATTTTAAATTCCCGACTAATTTCTTTTCCGCGAAACAAATGAATCTTCAGAAGGGCCTTTCCTCGCAGCTGCTAAGCCATTTAATTTATCTGAGTCATTTACAATTTGTGATGGGACTGTTAATAGCCTGATGTGGGGATCAACATCACTTAGATGTGGGGGTTGGTTTTCTTTTTTCTTTTCTTTTTTTTTTTTTTTGGCCTTTTGGGTTTTAATTTCTTTCTGGATTTGCCCCCAGAGGCTTAAAGCTGTGTTTGGAAAACGTCAGCTCCGTCTCCCCAGCCGCTTTGTCATACTGGGGCAGCTCGGGCTGAAAGCGCGAACCGCAGCCCACCCATGGGGACGTGCTGCCCTGCTACTACTTAACTGCTTCAAAGTACCTGTCTGTGATATGAAACATGCCGTAAAATGAATATATTCCAGATGTCCCTGCAAATTCCCCTCAGCTTCGCCATCCACCTGAAGGTGGCCGACGTGGCGAGGCTCCTCGGTCCCCGCCGCCTCGCTCGCTGCCTGAAGGAGCGGGATGGTGGCTTGTTTGGGGTTGCGTTTTGGGGGGGGTGGCCATCACCAGACCAGGGTGATGCCCACAGGTCGTCTCCAGTGCAGTGTGGGGTGAGGAATCCAGCCAGTGAGGTCCCAGGGGATGATCGCGCTCCTGGGGATTGGGGAAGGTGGGGGTGGGTCTCCATCCTTGGGTTTTGGGGGGGATCTTAAGCCTCATGGCTGGAGGTGCTTTCTCTCCTTGGAAAGTCTCCATTCTTACGTTGGGGAATCCACATCCTCAGGGTTGTGAGGGTCCTTGGGTTTTGGGGATCCAAATCCTCAGGGTTGGGGGGATCCCTGTACTTGGGGTTAGGAGAATCTCCATCCTCAAGGTTTGGGGTGTCTCCATCCTTGGGTTTTGGAGATCTCCACCTTTGGGGTTAGGGGAGCCCCATCCTTGATGTTGGGGGTATTGCTGTCCATGGAGTCAGGAGGATCTCCATCCTTATGTTTTGTGGACCTCCATCTTTGAGGCCTGGGCATCTTTAACTTCAGACTTGGGGGGGTCTCCATCTTTGAGTTATGGGGATCTTCTTCCTTGGGTTTGGGGGGAAAATCTTCATCCTTGGGGTTGGCAGATCTCCATCCTTGGGGATGGGGGCTTTCCATCCTTGAAGGTTCTCCATCCTCAGGGCTGGGGTATCTCCACCCATGGATGATCTCCGTCCATGGAGGGAGGACCTCTGACCTTCATCCTAGGTGAAGTCAGGAGGACCCACAACCTCCTCCATACCACAACACACACCTTGCGTAGGAGCCATGGGGGGGTCTAGCCAGGCTCATACCCTTGGACAACTGCAGTTTTGGGATGATGGGAAGCCACTCCATGAGCAGAGCAGGTTCCTACCTTCCAGCCAGCTCAGCAAACATGACCTTAATTTATTTAAAAGCTCCACAGAAAACACATCAGGGTGTGTGTTTTCTGTTGAATGGGGTATTTCCAGGAAACACAGGCAACAGTGTCTTTGGTATACCCTGTATTAGCTCCTGGTTGACTGGGAGGACCACAGAAAAGCTGGAATAACAACGGTGTAGAAGGCGATGAAGTAGGTACAAAAGCTAAAATTACTATTCATCGCTAATATGTTGCATGGCACTAATTAATTTTTAAACAGCCTCACTGGGGACCTCATTGCTAAAACATGATGTTTTCTCCTCCGGCACCATAACTGTTAACTCAAAACAAAGCAGAAGAAAGCCAGAAAGGATGAGGAACCGCAACGTCCATCAGACGGCAGCCGAGCCGCCTGCTTGGAGGAGGTTTCTCTGATGGCCAAATCCTGCTACTGTGTCTGGGGGGACACACTCTGTTGCATCCGTCCGAGGGGATTTTTTAGGGGGTGGGGAGTCAAATCCAGCTTCTCCGGAGTGCAGAAATGTTGCCTGAGCTGCGAGCACGCTGGGAGCAAAGGGAAAAGCTATTTTCAGCTCTGCTCTCACCTGTCTCACTTTACCCAAGCGTGGCTTTCCTGAATATTTTTAGCTGTGTTTTATTACCGGTCTTGCAAGCCTTGAACTGGGGGGGTTATTACCATTGCACTCACTCACACGTAAGTTATTTAATTCAGTCTTTGGGAGTGCTAAGAACAGACTTTCCTCAACGTTTTCATTGTTGCTGACATCTAGAGCAACACCCAAATTTATTTATTTGACACTTCCTGTCACGTGATATATGGAATATTGCTCCTAAAATGGCCAGAGCTTGAAATGCTTTATCTTCCATTTATGTTTAATTATTCTTTAATTATTCGGACATTTTTCTCGCCACCACCTTGGGTCCACCTGTTTATTCCAGCCTTTTAAGTTTCATCTTCTCCAGAAGAAGGGGAATTTAGCAAGCTTCTGCAAAGCTATTAAAACAAAAAAGTCAAGTTCAGTGGTTTTATTTCCACCTCCCCCTTTACCTTTTTATTTTAAAATTAGGAAATTTGGTGGCTTGGTGCAAAGCTTCCCTGCCGTTCTCTGGGGCTGATGGTACCAGGATCTGGCCTGAACCAGGTCGAGTATAGAAAATTACAATTGCACCATTGCAATGATTTTTTTTTTGCTGTTGGGGAGAGGGTTTGCCGTGTGCCGGTAGCAACCCCGGGGTAACAGAGGGCTGCGAACAAGGGGAGCACGCCCACGCCCCCAGACGGGGCGATTTCTGTTTCCATATGGAAAAGGGATGTGGCATCTGGTTTCACTCCCAGCAGCTGGCAGCTTGAAGCCTGTGTTTTGCGTGGTGCGGAGTAAAGAGAAAATAAAGTGTCGAATTGTTTGGCATTATCAAGGATTTCTGCTCCCCAGGACTCCTGCATAAAGAGATGGAAATTTTAGCTGCTAGAGCCAAGAAACACACAGAAGTATATGAATTTATTACATTTTATCTCATTCCCCTGCAAACAGCGCTGGAAATGTCAAAAGATCATCTATTGTTTCATCGTTTAGAAAGAATTTTTGTTTTCTAGTTGTAATTTCTTTGATGCCTGGCTGTGGGGAAGGAAGAGAAATTGGAGCAGGAGATGGCAGGGCTGCGGCAGGTTGAACGTGCAGGTTTGTCTGGCCGCGGAGCTACATGCATTTAAATTTCTCACATCCCGAGTTTTTAATTTAACAAATGTAATTAAGGCTGGGGTAGGTACTCGGATTATTCATTTACTCCAGATGGAAAAAATTAAATTGAATGCAAATTCCGTAATCAGACATGAAGTTGAGGATGTCGGACGTGATGGGGAAGTGTCAGCACATTAATCGGACCGCTTTCCCTAAACAGCACCCAAATCTAAGAGCCAGGGATTATTTGAATAATTGAGGTGGCATTTGATAAGATATCTGATTGCTGATATCTCCTTAAGATGGAGCCCTAATTGTAATTCTCCATCAAGGAAGGATTAATCTGTGTAACGGTGCGCTGGGAATAGCGTGGTGTCAGGCTGCCTCTCTTGAATTTTGGTCTTTTATCGAGGGCTGCCATGCCCAGGGAAGGTGCCAAAGTGATTTATCGCTTCTCCTGTTACTTTATACGTGAGCCAGGAGGTTGTCAGGTAGCGTGGCTCGGTCCCAGGGATCCAGGCAGCCAAGGCTGCCCGAGTCCCAGCAGTGTTGCCCATGGCCTCCAACGTTGGGTCTGTATTTTGGAAGTGCCTCCTCGCATTGCAGAAGGATGCATCGTTGCATTTCGATGTCCCTTCTTAGGGTCTTCAGGGCACAATTAAACCCCTTTTTCCCTGTAAAGCGGAGGTGAACTGTCCCAACTTCAGCAGAAGACCTTGTTGGAGGACCATGACTCCATCCACAACACTGGTCATCTGATGGGACCCAACCTCGATGCTCTTGGAAAGCTGTTGGGGGTCAATGGACATTGACTCCCAACTCAACCTTGGCTGGGGTAGCAAGAGGAGTTTCCACTCGATCTGGCAGCAGGCACTTGGTCGTAATCACAGAAAACTTTTTTTGCATTTCAAAGCAGTTACGCATTCCCATAGGAGTAGTAACATTTCTGTAGAGTCCTTTTCACTGCCAGCACTGTTGTTTCCTTTGAAACCAGGCATGACAGGGTGGGGAGATGGGGATGGACTTTGCTTCTTGAATCCCACACCTTGGGTGATATTAGAAAGGATTTAAAGTGGTGAAAATGCTAATTAAAAAAAAAAAATCTATCCATGTTGAAGATCCAGACTTGTAAACAAATAATCAGCGTGGTCTTTCTTTTTCACCAGTTCTGTCTAGCAGAAAATGAAAAAAAAAAAGGGAAAAAGAGATGAAAGAGGGCAAAGGGGTAAAGCTTGAAAGATTTCTTTTTTTTTCTGAGAATGTGAATAGTTTGAAACAAAATGTAAATGTAATATGAAAAAAAAGTATGTTGGGGAGAAAACATTCATGACCCCTACCGCAATTATTGGGTTGCCCAGCAGTGAAGAGGACACATTATATTTCGCCTGTCTCTAAAGCAAAGCCAAATGCAGAGATTTCTTATTTCTTCTTTTCGTCCTACCATCCCGCCTCCTCCTGTGGCTATGTGCTAATAACCACTTCTGCTACATGGGTGCTTTAATTGTCTCAGTGATGTGATTTTAGCCAAGCTCTTAGCGGTGCATTCGCAACCAGAAAGGCGAGATTGATTTTCCCTCAAAAAACCCCCAACTTAAATCACTTGAGATAAGTTGGGCGTTATCTTAAGGTTGCAAATTGCTTGTTTGCTCCTCCAGCTGGAGCTGTTAATTCAGAACAATTAACGTGCCGTTTAAAACAGAGATGAAGCATATGGAGGCGGTCCCAGGGAAAAGAGCCTGTTTGGGATGGAGAGCCCCAGCGTTGGCAAAATCAGATGGATAAATCCGGTTTGTCTTTCTTTTGAGATCCTGGCAAGCATTGTGGGGAATGCCAGGGAGTTTATGCCCAAAAAACCCCCGTTGAACACTAAGTTGAGTGATGCTCAAAGCAAAAGCCAACTGGGTCTCTAGACCCAACTAGAAATAAAGTGCTGATGTTCATTGCTGAGATGAATTCACTGTTGAGAGAGTGCTGTCACCACCCCATCCATCCTTAAAATATTTCTTCTTGATGAAGAAATAATGACTCCTAAAGTGAATCCTAAAATAATGCCTGTTTGTTTGACGAGTCCCCTTTGCAGTGCCGTGAAATGCCGCTCTGGCTCCATCCTTTAAGCCTTTTTGCAGCATCATTTCGGATACCCACCATCTATTTTCTCAGGTTGCCTTTTTATTTTTTTTTTTTTTTTGATGCAGGTGAAAAAGAAAAGCCTAAATCTGGAAATAAACCCCCAAATACACCAGCAGTGGGTGAGCTCAACCTGCTTAAAATACTTCTGGGCCAAGAAGCAAAGAGGTGAGCTCCTTGCTTTTGTGCAAGGACATAAGGCACTCTATTAGGTTTTTATGGGATGTTGTGTAAAATAACTGCGACAGTGGAAGATGTTGCAATTTTGCAGCCCAGTGGTGGCTTACAGGATGGTCCATCCTTCCTTCCATCCTTGCATCCATGCATCTGTTCATCCATACATCCTTGTATTTGTTCATCCATGCATCCTCGTGTCTATGCATCCGTGCATCTGTGCATCCCTGGATCTGTTCCATGCATCCATCATTTTTGGTCATGTACCTCTGACCATAATTGCACACAAATTTTATTAAAAGCACCCAAGAATTTGTTTTTCACATGAAAAAAGCCCACAAATCCAAGTGTTTTCCCTTGAGACTTTATAGGAATCCATGTGGCCCAACATGCAGCACCTTTTCGCATACCTCCCAAATGATGGGAAAATGTGCTTTTCCACCCCAAAGCTGGCATTAGGATTTTGGTTTTGGGGGCCCTTGCAGCACAAACCCCCTGAAACCTGCGTCCGCCTAAGCTGTGAAAGCCAAGCAGGTTGTCTTTAAGAGCTCTTTCTGCAAACCCTTTCCCGTTATTCCCCCATACAAGGATGGATGGAGGCAGCATCGGCAAATCTGAATAACTAATCAGAGTCCTCATTAACCCCCTGCCGAGATGCTCAAACATTCACTTTGCTGTTTGTGAAGCATAAAAAAAAAAAAAAAGCAAAAGGGAACCCCCCCCCCCAACCCACCCTGCATTAAAATTAATGTGTTATTAATCCCACTGTTCCAGACCTCATGGGTACCAAATTTTCCTTCGTCTCGCCCGAGGCCAAACAGTGTGGTGCCGCTTCTGCGGGGCACTTTGACTTTCCATTATTTATCGGCGCGGCGTAGCGAGGCTGCTTTTGTTGCCTGGGCCCAGATGTGCGCACATGTGCATGTCCAGGGGTGGGGGGTGTCCAGTATTTCCATACGTGCCCCCTTTGGATAATGCAAATTGCCTATAGAGGGGCTCCACCAATGAACTCGTGTCTCCCGGGCTGTGTTGTGCGGCGAAACGGCTTTGCTTTTGCAGAAACACAGAAATATTGCATGCGTATGGGCATGTCTTGCATCTTTTCACTCTCTTTGAGTAAGGATGGAGTTAGTGCATCATCAGGTTTAACTTGTGGGACTGGGGAGGCAGAAGGATGAAAATATGATATTACTCTTGCACCTTCGAGCATCCCCAACACCCAGCCCCAGCCCTTACTCAGAAGCTGGAGATGCTACAGAAATTGTGCCATGGGGGGAAAAAACCCAACAAATCAAAGGGTTTTATTGCAGTGGTCCTCATTGCAGATGACAGCGGGTGTTGCCAAAGTGCTTGGAGAGTCATGATCGCCCCTTGGCGCTCCTTGAAGAGTTAAAACTGAAATTTGAGCTTTGATTTCTGCCTTTATACTATTTTTCACACGCACAGGGTTTCTTCGGTTTTCCCCATGGGTGTAGAGTTTGGGACCAATACAGCTTGCTCCTGGGCGTAGCATGGGGCATAAAAATAATTCAGCAAAACCCAGCAGTGTTATTAGGGATTTCACCATTCGTTGTTTCCACTTAAGTCAGAGGACCTGGCATGAAATATGTTAAAAAATTATAGTCACAATTAAACAGCATTGATATCGTGAGGTTGGAAGCATCATGATCTGCTCATATTGGAAACAAGGCGACATGACAGGAAAAGCCTTCTTGCTTTGAAATCCTAGACTTTTTGCAAAAATCCTGGATTTTTTTTGCTAAATGTCAGCTTTAGTAGCATTCCCTTGCACTTAATTAAATCCTTATTAAGAGGGATGCCCTTGGCTTTTTGCAACCTGGGTACAGGCTGAGGTCCCGGGATGCTGGGTTCTCATCTCTGCCATTAGATGTTATTCAGGTCAAGTAGATCAGGATTTAGGGTGTTTTACGGGATTGATTAGGGCATTTTGGGGGACTGATGGCTTGTCATAAATGGGGTCTCATTTATGACCCTCGGGCAGCTGCTCCATGCAACCATGAGTGCCCAGAACACCATGTATCTTGCTGGCTTGCATCGCCCGCGGTGGAACACATTGAAGGAGGCATCTCCTCCATTCCCTTTTGCTTCGGGAGGACTTCAAAGGCCTCTGCTAAACTTCAAAGGAAGCCTTTTGAAGTTGCTAAAAGTGTGCGCTGGCTCAAAAAGACTTATCTCCCTCTGCAAGGGTGTTCAGGGAGACGTTCCCGGTGGGGTTGGCTCTTGGTGCTCTTCGTGATGGGGAAAAAAATGGCATCTTTTGTGCAGAAGCTGCACAGGCTGCACCAACGTGTATTTTTGTCCTACATGCAGGCAGCATCAAAGACCTCAGTCCTGATCACCTCCAAGGATGAAAATCAGTCTACCAGAGCTCTTTTAGCACTGGCAGAGCCTTATTTATCTGCTCCTTTTCCTCCAGTTCTCATGTTTTGTTCACACAGTGAGCCCAGATGACAGAAGTCTCTCCCACAGGATGGAAAAAAGTCTTTACAGGGACGAAGGATTGTGGCAAAATGTGAGCTTTTTCATGATGTTGTCAGGACAAATCCAATGCAAATCAGGTCCCGGGTCCTCAATGTGTATTTGGGGTCAGCCCATGCATGGTCCAAGGCATGAGCCTGTAGGGTTTTTTTTATTCTTGATCATAAATATCCTTAGTATTTCAGCAGCTGTTGCTCTGGAAGAGTTTTGGACTCAAGCCCCTTCTGAGCATTTAACATAACCCAGATGAGGTCTGTAAACCTCTAAGCGGGATCTACGCTTGCCCGAGAACTCAAGGAGCATCTTGACCTTTTGCCTCTTTCGCCAAGTTTTCCATGTTCGTGGGTTTCTGCCCCATTTTGCCCTGAAATCACCTAGTTGCTTCCATATGTCTCCTTGGGCAATGGCCTCAGTGATGTCCAGGTTTCCAGAAATGGCACTTCCTATGCAAGTTTCCCCATATACCTCTGTCTTTTGGACCCATACTCCTGGCTGCGATGATGGATACAGGCTGTGAGGGCACAAAAATGTGAGCGTTGTTACTGCAGGGGGTTTGGGGTGGAATTAAAACCGGGGGAAATGGTTCTTATGCATCTCCTGTATGGCCTCACCACGCAAGGCATAGCTCTCTGCAGGCAATGTATAGCATCCCTCAGGTGTGCCTTGGAGATCTGAGGAGCTCTCTGGAGGTGGTGTGTATCATAATAGATATATCAGATGTATATTGGGGATCTGAGGAGCTCTCTAGAGGTGATGTGTATCTAGAGGTGCATACATCAGATGTACAATTGAATCTGAGCAGCTCAGCAGATCAAGTTATATATATATATATGCTAGACATATATCAGCAATCTGAGGAGCTCTGCACCAGGTTATATATATCAAGGTAGATATATCAGGTGTATACTGAAGACCTGAGGAGCTCTCTAGAGGTGATGTATATCACGCTAGATGTATCAGATATAAGCCAGATTTGAGGAGCTCCAGTCAGGTGACATATATCAGAGATGTATATGTCAGATGTATATTCGTGAGGAGCTGTCTAGAGGTGATTTATAGCAAGGTAGATACATCAGACGTATACTGAAGATCTGAGGAGCTCGACAGAGATTATGTGTATCGAGGGACATATATCCAACATGTATTGGAGATCTGAGGAGCTCACTACCAGGTGATATATATCAAGGTAGATATATCAGACATATATCGGAGATCTCAGGTGATGTTTATCACCTAACATAGAGGTAATATCTGGAGGTGATGTATATCAAGGGACATTTATCAGATGTATAATGGAGATATGAGGGGCTCGATAGAGGTGATGTATATTCAGAGATCTGGGGAATTTTCTCTCTTTTATTCCTTTTTTTGCATTCAAACACAAACCACAGCTGTGGCCATGCTAATCCTTGCTCAGCCCATCTTTGTTTTTCCACAGGATCTTTTTAGATGGGTCTATAAATTCCAACCTCAGCCTCCGTAAAGGCTGGATCCTTGGTAGATGCAGCATCATCTCTAACATCTGTGTGGACTTTTCCTTATTAAATAATGGCTGGGAGCTCCGCTGGTTTTGAGTTAATGGCTCTTCCGTAGTTCGTGCCATCTGAGCCCGAGTGTAAAAGCACTTTTACACTCAAGCGAAGATTTTAATTAACCAGGGGGATGGCACCAGCCAGAGCAAAAGCGGGGCATGGCCAATGGCAATGGTGTTTCATTGCTCTTTTCCTTTTTTCTCCTTTTCAGACCCGGATTGTACCGCTAAATCTCAGTGAGATCCCGTGCCGGGGATTTGCTGCCCTGCAGGAGCTGAAAAGCACGGGACGGGACTGCGTCACCCTTCATCCTTTGCGGATAGACCAGCAACGAGCACGCCTTCGTTTTCTGGACACATCACGGTTCGATCTCTAAAAATCCGATTTATTTTTTGTCCTTCCTTAGAGATGTCCAAACCTGCCCGGGCAAAACCCTGGGGGTCTGATCTAGCTCAGCCATCAGCCCTGCTTTCACCTCCAAGGAGACATCCCCACCTAGGTTTTCCTTGAATCCTCCTATTTTCCCCACTATCCTGCAAAAAAAGTGCATTAAGAGCAGACTTGCCCACCATGGCTTCGCTGACGGCACTGGAAGACCTTCCCTAGTGCAGAAGGCTTCATCCTCTGCTAGTATTTTGCCTTCTCGTTTCCTCATTTTCTCTCAATATTCAAATATTTCATCCTTTGCTTTCCCAGGTTGTGATCCCTACCCAGAAAATCTTGGTTTCAGGGCAGCAGGAGGACACTTGCAGGGCAGCAGCTCCCCGAGCACCCCCCAAACAGTAAGGCTGCTTCGCTTTATATTAATCAGGCAATTATATGTATTAATTGTGCAATTATATGTATTAATCAAGTGGGATGTGGTGAGTCGTGACCTTGGTGGGGCTTTATTTGGGGGAATTTCTGCTCTTTTCGGGTACACCTGAATTATAACACCCCTTCCCTAAATGCAGTGAGCATGTAGGGGGGAATTATAGTTTTTGCTCTATTTTGCGTTGTTTTTTAGAAATCAGGCTGTGCAGGGAATCTTCCTTTAAAACTCAAGTATTAAAAACACGTTGTTATGAGCCCTACAAGCCATGGCCAGCCTGGAGGAAAACACAGTTATATTTTTGTAAAATACCCTGAAATATGGGCTGCTATCACTGCAAAATTTTGGCACGTTGGTAGGATGTGGAGAAATGGTCACCAGCTAAAAATAACTGAAACATGGAGCTTAAAATAAGATGTACATGAAACCAAGGGTCTCGCAGTCCTTTAGTCAACCCTGATCGCTAAAATTAGGGCTTGACAGAGTGACAAATGTGCTTGATCTGTGCCAAAACCGTCAGCACCCAGCAGGTGACAAAGAAAATAAAACCCCATTGGCTGCAACTTTCCTCCTAAAAGAGCAAAGAGAAATCTTTGGTCACTGAAAATGGTGGGGCCACCTTCAGTTTGTGCAAATATCGCCTGATTTCTTCCTAAACTGGTGATATTTAGGGTGGGGGCATCCTGGGGGAAAACCCAGAAGCTTCTTTCGGTCCACGGCGCAGCAAAGCATCTTTTCTTTGAGTGTTTTCTTTTCAGTCTTGCCTCCTCTGAAAGTCCCTTTTAATAAACAGCAGCCAATAATGGCAGGATTATTTCCCCTAGGCTGCCCTTTCAGCCCTGATTCTTCCGGTGACCTTCCCTCTTCAAAAAAAACGGGACTAAGGATGTGATGAAGCAGCTGAATTTCTTATTAATCTGGTTTTGCCCCCTTTCTAATAAAGGTACAGGTTGGGTTCACTTTGAAATTACTTTTTTGGTGGGTTTTTGGGGGCTTAGGGTCACCACAAGGACCCCTTTTGGGGGAGATCCTCTCTGCCTTGGTGCCTTCTTTCCAATCAGTATTTTGATGTGAGCTGCCCGGTGCTTGCGTGGAAGGGCTCGGTGCCCTGTGATGTACTTCGGACACGTTGGGTTGTTCCCCTTGGAGGAAACTGAATGCGTGGAGGACACGAGCGTGTGTCTGTGGAGGACACAAGCGCAACGTGGCCTGGGAAGCATCTCCAGCAAGAACACCAAACCCAGCCAATTCAGCAAATTGTGCCAACAAGATCCAGACGCCTCCCACTAAAGACGCAGAAAGACGTGGTGATGGGTGTCCACCTAATTACCTTCTGGAACAGAAGGCTGGCATTGCTCTAAGTAGTTAATGATAGAAATTCTCTATCCTGAAGACATCTTCTGAGAGATAACTTGGTTCTCCTTGGCCTTTTCCACCTTGTACGTGGGTCCCCCCACTTTCCAGGCATAAAACCGTGTCAGCTTTCCTCTTCCTGAAGCCTGTACATCCACAGAGATGTACCTCGAAGGCCAGGTCGGACCTTCTGTCTCTGTGCGAAAAAAGTCACAAAAAAATTTGGCACATGTCTCACACCGTAAACACTTCCCAGTCCTTTTTTGTCCCCAGTTTCCTCATTGTATTGAGTTCAGACCAGGCTCAACATATCTTGGGGTCTGCCATTCAGAGTAAATGGAGAAAACAGTGTAATTAAGCATAATTAAAGGAGTTCAAAACTATTTGTAACTCCCTAGCTAAGTGGAGCTTGTATAAATCACTGCGTCACATCTCAAATCTCTCTTTTGTCTTTGAGGCTGGAAATATGGCAAAAAAATGGCTTTCAAATGGGAAAATGAAAGATATTTAAACTGAGGCAATTAATCTAGCAGCTCACATAGCAGTCTTTGGTGTCTTGGCTCAGAGCTTGGATGGGGACAACCCTCTGCTGATACCAGGAAGCCTGGCATGCCTCAAGGAAAATCTTATTTTTGGCTTTTGGTTTGTAGAGTCATTTCTCTTCGGGAATTTTGCATTTTAAAAGGAAATTCAGGGGGGAGGTAAGACCAGGAGGAGTCGGAGGGCTGCAAGAGAGGGATGCGAAGCGGAAACTCAGTGACTCGGGAGCTCTGATTTATCTGCCATATGGGAAAGAGGAAAACAGGCTGCTCCAGAGGGATTTCTTTCCCTCTCCCAAAGGGAAAATTTGCAAGCGTGATAGCAGGATATAGCGAGAAACGAGGCAGATTTAAGGGAGGAGAGAGTTTTATTAGGTGTGCTGTGGCATTGCTCTGTTTTCGGGGCTTTCCCAGGGGTGGGGAAATCTTTGTATGCTCCTGTGCACGTCTCGCCCGTGTTTCTGCAGTTGGGTTAGGTCTGCTGCTTTTAGCCCAATTTCTTGAGCCCACCAAAAAGCAGGTTTCCATTTAGACCAATTTCTGTGAGCCCACCAAAAAGCAGGTTTCTATTTGTGTTTACCCGGCGCAATTACTTGTGCAGGTGTTGGGAGATTTGCATGAAGCCTGTGGGCTTTGATTTGCAAAATAAACACCCCAAAAAGGCATTGTTAAAATTTGTAATGTTGCTCATGGGGTGTTTATGGGCTGCAGTGATGGCTGCAAAAAGTCATTGCCTGGTTTGTGGTGGGATCTTTGCTGGAATCATTGGCACACGTCTACGCTGAGGTTGCAGGTTGGTTTTGCACTGGCGTTGGTCTGATTTGCACTTCACAATACTTTCACTGGCTGCGAAATTGGTGAAGGACTGCAGCTGTCAGTTTGGGATGGAAAAACGTGACTGATGGTTAAATTTTTGCTGAGCAAGACTGTTTTTGAGCATGTTTCTTCTCGGCTGCCCATCCTTGAAGCAACAGCTCTGACGTTGCCTTTGCTGGTGGGACAGAAGACGTGTAAAAACCATGTCTCCCATTTTCCCAGCACCTCGTTCATCTCAGACCCATACTTAAGCCTATTTTTCCAGCCCATCTCTCCAAAACTCATCATGTTTATTTACCTTCATCTTCTTTGTCCGCCAAGAAGCTCCTCTGAAACTGGCTGGGTCCTTTGGGGATGGGACCTTCCCATAGCAGGACTGGCGTGGGATTGAGATTTGGTGTTTGCATGATGGAAATGTGGGTGCTCAGCGATTCCTCTCTCTTGGGATTGGCAGGTTGCGATTGAAAATGAAGAGCACAAGGCAAGGTTTGAAAGCAATGGGCAAGATTTTGATCATAAATTATTCACAGTTAATTGCTCGCAGTGAAGAACTGTTGGAAAATTAATCCGCTCCCTATTTTTTGCAAGCACTTTCAAGGCAATCAGAAACTTTTCCTGGACAATTTGTGTCCGGCAAGAGGAAGTTTGCATGTTTTTTTGGTTCCTCAGCTACGTTTCACTTCAAAGCTCTTTGATTTGCCCTCCGAAAAAACTCACAATTTGCTCTTTTGGGAACTTTTGTTGGGCTGGGGGCAGGATTGCACAAAATGCAAGTATTTTCAGGTTACTTTGAAGAAGCTTCTTTGATGTTTCCCTGTGCCAGTTTGTTTTGGAAGGTGCTTTAATGGTCTCCCTCTATAAAAATAACACTTTAAAATGTATGTAGGTATCTCAGCTCTCCACTTAAAAAAAAAGAACAAAGTTGTTTAATGCTGCTGTTCAAGGTACATTAACCTTGTCTACTAAAGCTCTGACTGGCTTTTGCAGGTTTTATTCTTGTGTTTATGTTGCAGCGATATCCCTGGAGCCTTTTAGGGATGGGTATCTTCAGAGAGGAGAGAAATATTTAGCGGTAATTGTTGTTCTCATTGGAAATTCATTGTAGCAGCTCCCCTCTTTCTACGGAGCTGGAGCTGGGAGGAGGATTCGCAAATATTAAATGAATAAATGGAAAAAAAAAAAAAAAAGCTCTTTTCCCCCACACCCAGGACAGACGTCCCATCTGCTGAGAAACCAAACCGGCGCTTGGCAAGAGTTTTTCGATATTGCCTGACATGGCATTTCCCTCTCCCTTTTACCTGAGTGCTTATGCATTGACCAAGGAGCTTTTTTAGGAGAAGAATAGAAAAGGGGTTTGCTTTGGTCCAGGGTTTATCCTGCAGAAATATCGAATCTCCATCTGCTTTAGCCCGTGGTTGTAGCAGAAGCACAGACTCGATTCGTCCTTTTTCATTGGGAAATAACTCAATAAGTGGATGCTGGGAAGGGTATAAAGGTCAGCATTTAGGGAACCAGCTTCTTGGCTGAGAGCAAAGGATGCTCCCAGTGCAAAAACCCTCCTGGGTTTGGATAGAGGAAATTTGGCTACCAAATATTCCTAAAAATATGAAAAATATTTGGTGGCGCAGTGGTATTTCTTGCACAAATGCTCCTGATATCCTCAGATAAGGCATCACGTGAGCCCTCTTGGAAGCAACCTTGAACGTGAGGGATGACCAAGAATAGGTGATGTCTTGGAAAATGGAATTCTTCCCCATTTTCGACCATTTCATAGCATTCGATTTATTTTTAATGAGCTCAGGGTGGCATGAGGGGTTTCCTTTAACAGCTTGTGAAAACCTGGTGTTCATCTTTCAGGATAACGGGTGAATTTTGGTAAAAACAAGCAAAAAGGGTGAAGGTTGGCAGATAGAAATGAGATGTTCAAGAGCAAGAGGGTTGCTCTCGATTCACTTTATGACCAACGAAGAGTCGGCATCAGCTGCCGAGGGTGAACCTGTCCTCGCTGGCGGTTCAGAGTGAGATGTATCGTCCTCTGGAGGTGCCTCTCCCTTCCCCCTCAGCTATATTTCTTCATTTTAACTTAGATATATGCGTATAATGAATGCATATATCATAAACTTCAGCATGCACAAGCCCTCTGTGAAGACGGTGGCATAAAAAACTTGCAGCTCGCTGCGGAGGGAGCATGACTGACACAGCGTCATTGCAAATCTTTAGAAAAGGCAATCTTCCCGTAATACAGAAAAATACCTTCCTGTGGCCAGAAAAACATCCTGAAGTATCTCTAATAATTTTGAAACTTTGGGCAGAGAAGAGGAAATGCCTGAAAAGCTGATTTTCTGATTCCTCACATTGAATCCTCCATTATCAATTGCACATTTTGGTGCAGGGGAGAAGCTGCTGAATGAACTAGAAAAAACGATCCCCATTTTCCCCTTGATTTGGAAACAAGAGTAGCATCTTGCAAAGTTAATATTAACATATCCACTGAAAACACTAACATGGAGTCTAACAATGTGATTTTTTTTTTTGCATTCAGCTCTACTTCTAATGCGATTTTACGGCTGTTTTATTAATCAATGAGGTCATATTCACCTGGGGAGTGGTGGACAACTGTCTGCAATACTTTGATTTTTTAAATGTTTTAAGGCATCAGTGACGAAAAAAAAACCCCCAACTTCTCAACTTAGTCTTTAATTATTTTTATTTGAAAGAGGAGGTAATATATTGCTGGCAAAAAAGCAGCCTATAAATCTGAGACTCTTTTAGGTAGACGCAAGCTCTTCGGGAAATACATTTTCAACTTAATGGCAATATTTCAGTGATAGCTGAAATAATTTTATTTCATAAGGAAATTTAGGATACTTTGATCTCATGTCGCTGCCAAAACCTAAAGTACTGCCGCTTCCGGAAATGAAAGAGCCTTTATGGGTTTTATTGCTCACCATTTCTTTCCTCTGCGCAAACGCCCCAGGAGTTGGCTGCAATTCCTGCCCTCCTTAACCCCCAGGCCCCCAAAATTCACTCTTCGCCCAAGATGTGATCATTGCCTTGAGCTGATCTGCAAGGGGTTGGCAGGAGTTTGGCGATGCTCTGCTCCTTTCGTCATCTGGATGCCTATGCTCATGCAGCAAAATGGATTGAAGAGGTGGGGAAAAAAAGAAAAAGAGGATTAATACATAAAATAAAAAATAAGAAAGGATTAATGCATAAAATAGCAGCTTTCGACCCTTCCCTGCGTTTGGCTGCTGATAAATCCATGGGGCTGACAGCTTTGCACCGTTATCCTGAGATTCATGGCCAGGGGCTCTCACGTGAAACACCCGTCCGGCTTTTCCCGCGGGCACCAGGCGCTTCCCCTGATATTTATGGCACCCGAGTGCATTTGTTTCCCCCAAGATAAATATAGCGCTATCGGCAACAGCTGTCTCTCATTTTTATACTTTTTTTTTTTTTTATATTTGGCTATAAGTCCTATTCTCCAAACAAATCAACGCCCATAAAGCCTCAATGAATGGCTTGATTTTAGCAGGTTAGATGATATTCAGCAATTAAATTGGGCTCCCGACTGCCACCTTCTGGGAACATATTTGGCCGAAAAGCTCACACCCCGCAATAAATTACTGTGCGCTAGAGGTAGGCTCACTCCTGGCATGAACAATAGATGCCAAGCAGGGCTTTTTTTTTCCCAAAATAGCAATGTCTCTCTTTTTTTTTTTTTAGCTTCCCACCGAGATGTCTAGACCATCACGGTGCTAAATTCTGCTTTTCTCCAGCTGCAGCTATTTCTGGTGGGGAGGTTTTCCCCTTGGTGTTACACCTCGAGGACACGGATGCTCTCATGCCTGCAGCTGCGAGCTGAGATTGGACATCGGACACCAAAGATTTTAAGCTGCGAGTTCACTCAGGAGCAGATAATTTTGCCTCCTGCTATTTTGCTGTTGGGAAAAAGAGATGAAAAGTGTCATTTTAATCCCATAAATGCAATATCCTTCTCGCTGCAAGAGGTCTGTGTCATGCAAGGACCCTGGTCTGCTTTGCCAATGCACAGGATTTCGGGTGTGCTCTCTTAAAACTCAATTCATGGGTCATCCATACTATTGCAAAGTAAAAAAAATAATATTCATTTATTCATGCAAAATAAGAAGGATGGTTGACGCTCATCCTGTGCAGACAGCACTTGGCTTTCCATGTGGATATGGTACATTTGTGCACTTGGTGCGTGGTGGTTCCTGTAAAGCCTGAAGCCTTGTGGAGAAGACTGCAATACTGTGAATCTTCCCCCAAACAACCATGGACCTCATGGAGAAGATGAGGATATAGCAAATCTTCCCCCAAACAACTGTCGACCTCATGGAGAAGACCAGAATATTGCAAATTTCCCCCCAAAAAATGTGGAGACTGATGTGAAGACCCCAAATGTACCTTGTTTTTTACTGAGCTCATCAGCATCTCTGTTCCTCTGCCTTGTGCGAGAGCATTTCTTCCTGCATGTCATCATTTCATGGCAAAATCGATGCTGACACTATTTTTTGGTAGATCCCCTCACAATATCGAATGACTTTACATAACTTTTTGCATTTTTTCATGGGATGGCACCACGACTCTTCTCCAGATGAGAAGCCAACAGGGAACCCAAGGCATCAATGGGCATCGCAACGGGGCGAACCCTTCGAGAGATACCATCTCTTACAAAAATGAGTCATTGCAGGGCGAAATGTACTTTTGGAGGCTCTGGGGAGATTTTGCCATGTGGCTTTGTGAGTTGGCTCAATATCGAGCTCAGAGCCTCAGAAAGGACTCAGGACAGGGATTTTTTGAGGATTTAACGAAGATTATTGGCTTTTCTTCTGAAGCAACCACACAGCTGCAGTGAAATAATAGGAGGAGGCGTTCTGGGGCCAAGAGTTGCTTTTTGGTTACATCTGCCCCCAGTTCTGTCCTTGGGGACAGCATCCAGCCAAGAGCTCCTCCACAAATTTTTCCCCTCCTGGTGCCCCTCTTTTTTCCCCATCTCCTTGGGACCCAAAGATACCAAAAAAAGTGTCTGTTTTCCCCCCAAATAACTATGCATTTATGGAAAGCAGAGCAACTTCAAGAGAGGCTGAGGGCGCCTTGTCTCAGACTGCCTCCTGGGTTCCATAGGGATGTCAATATGGGATATCAAAATCAGAGTTTGCTCCTTCATTCAAATCAAGCAAGGGCTTGAACTCTCTTTCCTCACTTCTGTGCATTCAGTCACCATGGGGTCAGTCAACTCAATGTAGGAGTCAACTGGGTTGGTCAACTCAGTGTAGGAGTCAACTGTGTCGGTCAACTCAACATCGGATACTCAATGTCCCTTCTGGATTGAGCATGCAGTGCTCATGTGACTCCATGGTGGTCAAAGGCAAAAAGACACAGCGTTTGGGGATTTTTTTTTAGTGTATAATTTCAGAAAATAGAAAGGTTTGCATTTATGACTTATCTTCCTGCTTCCAAAAAGGAATAACTGGAAAGGGGATGGATATCCCCATTTAGTCACTGAGGTTTTAGGCATAAGGAGTGGAAAGAAAATGGCCTGGGTGCACCAGGGCTCAAAAGGGGGAAAATATAATGAGGTCCACCGATGGCAGCTATCATGTCCAAGAGCTCTTGCCCTTGCCTGGCTGCTCTCCAGGGAAGATCTTGCCAGTGACCCTCTTCGCTTTGCCCCTGATGCATTCCTTATCCAAAATCACAAATCTCAAATAATCATCAAATTATGATAAGGGTCATCAAATCATCTTGGGTTTCTTCCAGGGACTGGGTGGTGGAGCACAGTGCTGGGGTGCTCGTGTGACTTTCTGTCCGCTTTTTTTCTCCCGTTCTGCGGGATTTTTTTTCAGGGGGAGATCCCCCTTAATCCAGCGGCATTTCTCCCGCCCGCAGGTTCTCGATGTGAGTCCCACCCAGGATGCACCATGTCTCCCCGGCACCGGCTCTGACGATGATGGCCACCCAGACGGTGCCCCCTCCTCCCTACCAAGACACCCCACAGGTGAGTGTCCCCCAGCACTAACCCATGGGCTCCTCCAGATCCCTCATGACCCCCCAACTCCTGCATTAACTACCCTGACATCCTAAATAATGACCATTACGAAGTATTTCACCCCAAAACGTTCATTTCAGAGACTGGCAAAAATCAACCCCCCTCGGTACAGTCTCCAGGATTGAAGGGTTTTGGGTCAAACTATGTTTTTTTTTTTCCCCTTTCTGGCTTATTTTGGGGTCACGGGGTCTTCTTGGAAAGCCGACACAGTGCAGTGTTTGCAGCCAGCAGGTTAATAAGCTGGAAAGACGAAACGTCTGGCTAAACTGTGATGGGTTTAGCTGTAGGAATGGCCTTTTGATTTGTTCTTATGGCGTTTTTTGGCAACCCACGGTGGGGGGAAAAAAGACTTAATCTACAGTGTTGCTCTAAGGGGTCGAATAACTTTTCCAAGCATCGTTATGGAGTCAGGTTATTATAAGAAGGGGAGTTTGTCCAAGAGAAACTCTACCGGAGCACCCCAGTGGGCTGGACGTAGGGGTTGAGGTTGGATTTCAGAGATGGCCCCGCACCTCACAGCCCATCCCAAGATTTTCTGGGGGGGCAAATCCACATCACGTTTCAACTTTCCCAGCTACAATGACTGAATGGGGATGATCTGGATTAGAGTGCTGAACCAGCTCCACATTCAAAGCAGCTTTTTTGGGGGGGGTCTGTATGGGAGATTTTGAGTTTTTCTCCCAGTTGCTGCAAATCTCAGCTGCAAAAGCAGGAAAATCTCCCCTTCCAGGATAAAAGAAAAAATAATCAAGCCTGTTCTCTGCAAGCTAAAATAAATAAATTGACTTTTACACCCCCCCCGAAGCCACCTGGGTCTCCTTTCCACTCGTCTCCTTTGGTGAGAAAAGGTCACTTCTCACAAATGACACCTCGGTGGGGTTTTTATGGCTCCTCCAACTTCTGTGTCATCATTTGCTCGCTTCGCTGCTCCACTCCGAGAAGGGTTTTTTTCCCAATTTTTTTTTTTCCCCGCGACAAAACGCATCGCCTTTCTTGCTTACGCAGCAGGGAGCCATGACGCTGTTTTAGTCCTAATGGGCAATTTAAGGGACTTTTAAAATAGCCGAGATTTTCTGCAGCATCCTACGGAGAAGTCCCTCCCTACCTTCCCCATCCCTGTCCCTTATCTGCCCCCCGTTTTAATACATTGCATTTTGGGGATCCTCAGGAGCATCAATGCCCAAACCCCTCCTTTTTTCCTCTATCAAGGGGGTTGCTCAAGCGTTTTTCCTTCAGTTTAGTGGGTTTGGAGGAAAAGCTGCAGCCAAGAGTTGCTTTTTTTGACTCAGTGCTGTGACTGCTATGAGCTTTTCACCTGAAAATTTGGAATTTCTAAGGTTTGGAAAAGCAAATTGCACAAATTTCCTCTCCCCAAAGACAGGGAAGAGATGGGGATGGCCTATGATTAAAAAAAAAAAAAAAAAATCAATTATTAGAGCTACCACCAGCTCCTTATCATCAAGGGGACTGTTTTGGGGAGAAAAATGCTAAAAAGGGGTTTGGGGGAGATTTGCATTAATCTTTTACTGCAGAGGCTATGCAAGTGATCACCTTCACTGTCAGAAATGTGCAAAATGAAGCAGAAATGATGAGAAAAGCTGCATTTTGGAGGAAAAAAGAAAAGCTTTAATAGTCACCTGGTTCTGTTAAAGGGGTGTAATACGGAGCATCATTTATACCGAGTGTGATTATGCTCGCCGAGCAACTCTACCTGTTGAAAATTGAAGAGTCTGCAAAAACTCTGCCTGTTTTCCATAATAAATTAAAAGAAAAAGCCAAGGGAAAGTCTTCAGCCATTTCATTGTCAAGGTTAGCAAAAAGAGGTTCCTTTAAAAACAGGCATTTTCAGCACTGAAAGAGACAAAAGCAGCTTTGGCCCCCCCAAAAAGTGCTTTTTAAGTGGTTCCATCAGGGACAAAAAGGGAAAATTAAAAAAAAAAAAGAAAAGAATTATTTCTTTATTTACTTACTACATAAATGTATTTTAAAAAGTTGTTAGAAATTGGGTAGAGATGTTGATTTTTCAGTATTTTCAGCACAGAAAGTGATAAAAGCAGCTTTGCCCCCCAAAAAGTGCTTTTCAGGTAGTTACATAAAAAATGGAAAATTAGAAAAATATAATTTTTTTTTCAAAAATTATAAAAATATTTTTTCAAAAAGTCGTAGATTAACAATTGGGTGGAGATGTTGATTTTTCAGTAGGATCAATGAAACCCCCCCAACTCCTGGTGGCCGCAGCGTGTTTTTGGGCTCAGAACCGCTGTTGTCAGCACGTGTGACGGCAATAGAGAAATTTCACCATGAAACGCTAAGGAATAGGGGAAATATTGCTGATTTAGGAGATTTTTCTTGCCCTGAAGACCTTCACCATGGTTGCTTTCTAGAGTGGACGCATTTGGCCATAGGCTTCAAAAAAAACCCCTAAAGCAAGATGGATTATTGCATTTAAACCTGCGGAAAGCCCCCCATCGCCTGGTGAGCAGCCACTAACTCTGGCGAAGGTTTTTCTTCCTAAAGAAGCGAAAAAGCCAGAAATATAATGTAAAAAGGACTATCACTGGGAGGTGACGCGCATCGTTGAGCAAGCGGCACCTCAAAAATCTCTGCTTTAACCAGGAGTCTTGCAAAAAAAGGGGATTTTTTTGACTTTTTTTTAATTGACTTTTACATTTTATTTTTAGCTTGTTTTTTACACATTTTTAAACTTTTAAAAACTTTTTACGTTTTGAAACATTTTAAACAATTTTTTTACATTGTTACATATTGTAACATTTGTAACACATTTTTACGTAGTTATTTTACATATATTTTAACCTTTTAAACTTTTAAACATTTTTTTTACAATTAAAAAAGCATATAATTACTTATACAAAATAATTTTTTTACTTTTTTTTTACTTTCACATTTTTGCTTTTTTTTGTTTTTTTTACCTTTTTTTTCCCTCCTGCAACTATTTTTGGCCATTTCCAAAAAAAGAATAATAATAATAAAAAAAAATCCTCACCTACAATTTTTTCCAATTTTTTTGCAACTTTCATGCCCAAATCCAGCCCCTTTGCCCCATATTTCCCCATTTTCCCACTACCGAGACGCTCCTGCTCCCGAGCCAGAAACCTGCTGCCTTTTTCCTCCTCTCCCATCCCCACCTCCTCCCCGTATATCCATTTTTGGCTGCATTTTTGCCTTCCTCCCTCTTCCTGCCTCTTCTTCCCGCCGACTTGGGATTATTTGTATTTATTTTTTATTATTTTCTTTAGTCCAAGGTGAGGTAATGGCTTTGAAACAGCCGCAGAGGAGTCTTTGGGGGGGGGGGGGGGGCGGGTAATAGCCCAATTAGTTGCAGACTCGGCTGGAAAGAGCCGGCTTGGCAGGATTTCGGGGCAGGATGTGAAAAGGGCTTTGGTGTCCTGGTAAATGAGTGTAACGAGGGGAAAAAATTAAAAAAGGAAAAAAAGGGGGGTGGGTGGAAGCCATTTTTCTTCCAAAAAAAGTAATTTTCAAGGGAGATAATAGGGGAAAAAAAGGGGAAAAAGAGAAGGAGGATGGGGAGATATTCAATGGCACGGCCGGAGCATCCCCAAACCCACTTGCATTTTGGTTTTAGATAGAAAATGGGGGGGTAGGGAGGGAAGTGAAATCCAAACTGCTGGGATAGAAACGGGAAGTGAATCCCAAATTTTCACTAATTGATTTAGCACGGGGAAGGGAAGAGGGATAGAAATCAAACCTGCTCCTGTGTTAGGAGAGTTAGAAATTAAATAGCGCCGGGTGAATTTACAGGTGCCGGAGCCAAACTTAGGAGTTATGAACAATAAAGGAGATTAAAAAAAAAAAAAAAAAAAAAGAGCTCCATATCGGCAGCGAAAGGTCAGGCAGGAGATATTAAAGTCAAACATTTCCAAAGCAAAAGGTGTCGTGGTTTTGGCCTGGCTCAGGTTTACGCAGCGTTTAAGGGAGGCGAGAAATCTGCTTTTTTCATGGCAAGCAGCTGACTATAAGGGTGGGTTTGGCTGGAAAAGACTGCGGGCATACACGTATGTATTTATATATATATGTATATATATGTTTTTGTGTATATATATATACACACAAACATTTGATTTATATATACATAATCACAGAAATAAATATAGAAGTATGTTAGAATAATAAATAAAATACATAAAAATATTTTATTTCTACATAAATAATCACAGAAATAAATACATATTAGACAAATAAATAAATAATAGAGAGATACTTTATTTCTATATAACTAAACACAGAAATGAATATGTAAGTATATTAGACAAATAAATAAATTATATGTATATAATATTTAGCAAGAGGCAGAGGCTTCCTTTTGCTTCCCAGCTCAAGGGAGGACTGAAGAATTACTGGTGAAAACAGGCAAATACTGATTTTTTTACCACATTTTGACACCAAAGCGGGCGAAACACCCACTTTGTGTTAATTTTCCACTGAGATTCTGAGCTAAAACCACTGGATTTAGGGGGTTCCTGATGCATTTGAACCCCAATCGATTAAAATTCTCCCATAATTTTTTTTTTGTTTCATCGAATTTTGTAAAGATGTGTCGCGTGGCGTACGTCGGCTCCATCTGCAGCCTGGCAGCAAATAATTCAGATTTCTTTCATGCAATTGATAATTTTTACCTGGACATTGCACCTAAATGTGTGCAAGCCGGTACACGTCGGGGTGGAAGTTTTGGGGATGATGCTGGAAGGATGCGCAGTGGTTTGCACGTGCGCTGGCACGCACACATCTCACATCTTAAATACCTATATTTAACTAAAAAAAAAAATCACAATTTTTAAATAAAGCACAATGTTAGGTAGCAGAATTATTTATCGCATAGCAGCCGTAATTTTGCCTGTAGATTTCCAGCCCTGGTGCATTGTGATTCCCATCGCATCAGTGATCTGGGGCAGCATCAGGGCTAAAGACGGGTGATTTGGGCACGGGCAAAAAAAAAAGGTTGATTTTTTTTTTTTTTGGCTGTCTTCTCGCAGCGCAGTAATGACTCATTCCTGGGCTTGGCGAGTTGGAAGAGGCTCACGTAATTTTGGAAGAAAGTGTAAAATGCCTGTATGTCTAGACAATAATACCTGCTTTGAAAAAAATCTTGGCAAGCAGCAGCATTGCAGCTGATTTAATCTGGGACTTAAGCATCCCTTAATAAATTACCCCCCGCCTTTGCTTTGCTGCTGGTGCAATAAAGATGTCGGGATTTTTTCCTGTATTTTCCCCAAGTAAAAAGTGGAAAAAGTCGGGAAAAAGTGGGAAAAACCTAAACCTGCTGTTGCCAGGATTAGATGAAACACAAATATATTTTTACCTTCCCCAAAACCATCCTGTTCAAAGCCCCACCACGGGGCTGCCTCCTCCCAAATTTGAAATATTCGATGCAGAAGGCTGCAAATCTGGGTGGAAAAGCGCAACAAATCCCATTTTTGTTTTATTTCCTTCCTTTTTTCCCTCTCCTATTCCCCTCACCCCCCACCCCCAGATGACGGCCACAGCCCAGCAGCCCAGCAAGGCGCAGCCCGTGCATCTCGCCACGCCGGCGGCGGCCGCCAACGCGCCGGTACCCGCCGCGGCCGGCGACCCCCAGGCGCAGCTGGAGGCCGACAAGCGAGCCGTCTACAGGTGATGCAAGCTAATATCAGTGTGCATTAATTAATTAATTAATGCATTAATTAATGCATTATTTCCTTAATGCATTAGTTACTGTAATGCATTATTGATGCATCGATTTGGTGATGCATTAAGTAATGCATTGGTTAGTGCATCGATTCATTGATGCATTCATTATTATAATGCATTATTAATCCGCTACTATTCTAATGCATTAATTAACACACAGGAATGGGGGTATTAGCAATTAGCTCCTTTTTAGCAATAATAACTATCAATAATAACGCATGGTGGTGGAGCTCCTTCATGGACCTTGTTTTGCAGCATCTCCCCCTCCCCCCAAAATATTCGCCCCAACCTCGAACCCCCAAATTAGTCTTTTTTTTTTTGGGCAAAACCATGTGCTATTGGGCCAAAAAAGCCCCCAGAAGGAGTGAAGTCACATACTAACCTGAAATACGCAGTTCATGCATCCATACGGGGTGCTGGCAGCAATGGGTGCGGGGTGGATGAGCCCCTCCAGTCCCCTTTTTTTTGTCACTGTGGAGATAATAATATATAATATTGTAATATATGCAGTAATGTTATCATATAATTGCAATAAGTAACATAATTATGTAAACAGTATAATTATATAAGTAATATGTAATTATATAAGTGATATGTAATTATTTACACTATTATAATGTATACAGTAATGATGTAACAGTAATGTATAAGATTATAATATAATCAGGGTTAAGGTTTAAGGCTAAGGATTAACCCCCCCTTAATGGCCAGGGCCGTGGAGGCTTGTGAACCAAAAAATTACAGCTCACGAGCGAAGGAATTCAAACACTCCGACTCCAAATATTCAAATGTTATGAGTCCAAAAGGTCTGGAAAGGCAGATGAAGGAGTGGAGTAAACCCACCGGTTTCCCAGGAAAATGCAAAGGATTGTTTGCAGTGGGTCTCAAGATTTTTTCCAGCCATGGAAATAATTTTCTTAAGGCAAAAGAGTTCATTCAAGAAAAAAAAACCCCACCTTTTCTTTGCACTTCTGCAAGGATTTTTGCAGCATTCGTGGGATAACAAAAACCCAAAAACCCCTTTGGAGTTTTAGCAGCCTTAATCTGAAGGTCAAAAAAATGCCAGAAATACCTTTTTGGAGGTATGTCCCACCCAGAAAAGCGGGGAAAGTACTGTGGGCTGGTCCCACGTGTGGACTCAGTTGCCCAAACTGGGATGCTTATTTTAGGCTACCAGCCAAAACTACCCCCAAATATATTTTTATCTCTCAAAAGACACCCAAGGAGCCTTTTTTTGCTGCATGCAAACTCTGAATATTCACCTATACAACGGTTAATATGGATTCTGCATATGTGATTAGCTATCAAATGCAGACGGGGTTTTTTAGCCCTCCCAGGGCCATACCCTCCACCCAAAATGATGGACTTCTGTTAATTTTCAATAATTGCACCAAGGCAGAAGGCATCGGCTGTAAGCGTCGGTCAATCACCCTGGAGGGAAATCGCTGGGAAAATGCGATGGGAAATACAAAAAACGCTGGACTAGTCACCCTGCTGGGTTTTATGCTCTAGCGGGAGGTTTATCACCCATAAAAGAAAGAGAAAAAAAGGGAAAAAAATTAATCCTCCTCCATCCCCTGCTTGGTGTGGGAGCATCTTCACAGAGACTGGTCCAGCAGCATCACTTCTCTGCTGCAATTTTTTCCCAGCTAAAGTATTTTCTTGACTTTATGCAACAGCAGGGCTGGGACTTCCCAGTGGATTTTGGAGCAGTAAAGACGATGCTCCCGTGGGAACTGATGCTTAAACCACCCCATCACCACAAACTGGATTTTTCCAAGTGGGAAATGACTGAATTTCTTTGCATTAAGTTTATTTTCCTTTTTTTTTTTTTTTTCTGGAGGGGGAAAGGGGTATATTGGAGCTGGGTAAAAAAAAAAATTCCTGTTGTGATGTGCCCACGGTGCCGGCGGCTCGCGGGCAGAGCCCTGCTGAAGGTGCGAAATTAGGCCATTAGGCCATTAGAAGAATTCATTTCTCTTTATTAGTCCATGTCAAATCCTTTTTATTAGTGGCTGCAAACGACTGCTCTCCTGCAGGAAAATGTCAGGGCCGGTTCAGCCCTTTTATTTGAAGGATTCCCTGGAACAAAAAAACCCCGCAGTTTTTGCAAAATTATATCCAGCAAAAGCAAATTTTTCCACCCCAAAACTCTTCCTTGTGCCATGGGAGTCATTGTCTGCCTCCATAACACTCATGATGGGGAAAATATTCCTGTTTCCCCACGCATCCTCCTTCCCAACCCCCCAAATTTCATAGCGAGGATGGGATCAGGTTCTCAATTTTTATGCCACAACCTCTGCCTTCAAACCCCCATGGTGGCCCATTCCCTTCCCCTGCCTCTCGTGGTCACAGGAAGGCTGGAAATAGAGAAAACTGCATTTTTTTTGGCATACAAAAGGGAAAAAAAAATTGCAACAACGATTCAGCACATAGCTCGTGGCGGAACCCCAAATTTCACTGCTCTTTGACACTGCATTCAACTACAGGCCTTGATGCTCTCCCTTACCCCATCCCTGGGGCTTTTGCACCTCCCCCTTTTTTTGTTTTATTTTATTATTTTATTTTGTGTCATTTTATTTTAATGCTATTTTGTTTTGTTGTGTTTTGTTTTTTTGTTTTAATTTTTACTTATTTTTAGTTTTTATTTTATTTTAATTTTTTATTTATTCTATTTGATTGGATTTTATTTTACTTTATTTTATTTTATTTTATTTTATTTTATTTTATTTTATTTTATTTTATTTTATTTTATTTTATTTTATTTCCAACTGAAAAGCAAACCATCACTCCATGTACCAAGCCATGTACCTCCCCCTCCCGCTCCCTGCCAGTGCTCCAAGACATTCATGGGGGTGAATAGCAGCACTGCCCCAATTATTAATACTGAGCAGCGCGGGGTGATGCCGGCAACGGTCTTAATCCCCCTTTGGTCGATGCAACCTTTCAAAGCACAGGGACTACAAATTCCTCAGAGGCTGCGATCTCTCTGCCCCACCCCCCCAAAAAAACCCAACCAAAACCAACCCATCCTTGGGGTAATTCCGTGCCTTTGCTCCTAATTGATGGAGCGGCTCTGGAAATGGCAGCGGGCACCTGCTGCTGAGCCGCTGCTTCGTAAGTCCCAATAATTCAGCCCACTGCCTGGAATTTGCCTTTCATATCCCTCGGCTAAGCCCCGGCGGGGCTGCCAAAATTATGAAATTATTTCCCCCTCCTCCCCGTTCTCCGCTCCAGCCTCAGCGAATCTTGCATTAAACTGGGATCAGGACAGATTAAACTATAATATGCTGCGGTATTAGCGGCTGCAAATGAAGACTTAGCCGAGGGGTTTAACCCCTTCGCCTGACTCCGGCTCGGAAAAGACCAGCGGGAAGTGATTCATAATCATGTTTTGGACCATCTTTTGGAGAGAAAATGGTGGAGCGAATCCCATTGAGCTGGATAACTGGGGTGCTGGGAGAGACCATCCCTGGAGCAGCATTTTGCATTTCTCCTCTGAAAGACTCCATAAATACTTTCTTTTGTTTTTTTTTTTTAATTTGCACAGCTGGTGAGGCTCATTGAGGGTTGCACTAACTCGTGGTCTTCATCCCCTTCTTCTCCACATGCTTTGGTGTTGTATATATATTTGCATTTTATATTGCATCAATTTAGCATCATCAGTAGAGCAAATTGTGGATTTGCAAGGACTGCAAGCCTGTTTCCTGACCATTAGAGAGAATCGTGGATTTGCAAGAAGAATTGCAAGTCTTTGCTTTTTAAGAGTGATTTTGTGGTAAGAAAGAAGTGGGATTTGACCCATGGGTGTGCTTGACGGAGGTGCAAAGAGACCTCTTGGTGGAGGAGCAACCCATAGGTTGGTCCATAAGATGCTGCAGGTACCTAGAAATACCAGCTCATTCCCCATCCAGCATCTCCAACCAAGAAAGACATTTTGGGGTAAAATATTACCATTGATGAGCGGGTGCTGATTTCGCTCCCCAAAATGCAAAGCCATCAAGACAGCAGATGGCTCCAAGACAACCACCCCGAAGCCAAACCTTTTTGCCTGTGGCAAAACATTTTGGAAATGCCAGTTTTGGTGCAATGATGGAAAGCACCAAGATGCTGGGAGAAGTGATTTTGTGGTGGAGAAGATGGTGTATTTTGCAATTTTTAAGCTTTTTTTTGGTTGTTGGAAAAGGTTTAGAGTGAGCACTTCCAGCATTGGCTTGGGAGTAAGGTTTGCACCACCAGGCTGTTGCAAGCTGGGAGGGAATGAGTGGATGGTGTGGGATAAAAATGGACATGGGACCTAAACCAGTGGGTGCTATGGCGGGGGGGGTCTCCTTTGTCCTCTGCAGGCACCCGTTGTTCCCGCTGCTGACTCTGCTCTTTGAGAAGTGCGAGCAGGCGACGCAGGGCTCTGAGTGCATCACCTCGGCCAGCTTCGACGTCGACATCGAGAACTTCGTCCACCAGCAGGAGCAGGAGCACAAGCCCTTCTTCAGCGATGACCCTGAGCTGGACAACCTGGTAGAGGCAGCTGGGGCTTGGCAGATGGTTTTAGGGGGCGGGGAGAAGGTAGGGGGTGATGAACAAATTATGAAGATCTACCACCTTGAACAACATCTGTGGGCTCTGTTTGTAGTGTTGGCCATCTTGGCAGTGTTCTCCGTAGACCTTGTGAGACCTTCTCCAGGACCTTCTCTGGGACCTTTTCCATAAGATCCCCAGTGAGAACAAACCCCTGCCCAATTTTTGGCTAGTTTTCCCACACAAACGCTCTGGGGTCAATGTGCTTCCTGGGAACAGCCAAGGTCAATGGTTGGTTTGTGCCCCAAAACTTGCAATCTCTGTAGGAATTACTGCTCTGTGGCGCCACATGCAATAGCCTCTACATTCTTGTCTGGCACCGTCTTGTTTCGAGTGTGATGGCCTAGAAACAAGGCAAAATAAGAGCTTTTCCCAAAAAAGGGTGATGCATGTCAATGGTTTGGGACACTTTGGACTGGTTTTGGTGGCTTCCCTGTCATAGCAACCCAAATTTCCTACCATACCCATTGTTGCTGGAAGGTGCCTCAGAAGACTCTGCTTGGGATGGAGCTTTTCTCTTGCGGGGACCTCAGGAAACGTCCCCAAATCCCATTATTTTGTCCAGGAAGCCTCCATGTGTGGTCTCCGTGGCAAGCATGTGGGTAGGCAGGTCCATGGCACCATCCTGGTGCACCCTCCCGGTGCACCCTCCCAGCGCTCCACAAGCAAATTTTTAAGGTCAAAAGAGGCAATTTTGCCCACCTTTGATGATGCAAATAGCAAAACACCTTTCCCTGGGGTTGGCATGTCCCCTGGGACATATAGCAGAGGGATTTCTTTCCGTCCCAGAAAAGAAGCAAAATCAGGCAATTCACAGGCAGCTTTTTCCAAATATTACAGATATCAAGGAGGTGATTTTGTCTGATGACCTGTCACGAACGGAAGAAGAAGGAGCAATGCTCATCCAAGTGCAAAAACTACCACTTACCTAAAAAAAGCCCGAAACAGTTTCAAGGTGGATTAAAATCCCGCATCTTTCGTGCCTGATTTCAGCTTGTGGAAGAGAGTTTTGCAACATCCCTAAATCAAGAGCGGCTTAGCAGTCTGTGGAAAGCCCTCCAAAAAAATTGCAAGCCATGCAAAGCCCAGCTTGCAGATTACTAAACCCATTTTGCCATTTCTCAGAGCCAAGAACAGAAGTCACCCTGGGATGAGCAAACCAAAAAAGCAGTGTTTTGGATTATTTCAGTTTTGGGATTGAACATGCGTCAAATATTGATGTGCACCAAAAGAACCCCATCACATTAAATTACATAAATTGGGTGATCTAGCAAGAGGAGAGCGATGGAGCCAGCTGAAGCTAAGAAAAGATCTAAAAATTTGGGGGAGGAAAACCTATTCCTACACATATCAAGGTGAAACATCTCCAGCAAATGGTCAGTGCAAGAGATGTGTCCACAGAGGCTATTTTTACTGTTTTTTTGGGGGTGTCTTAAAAAACCCCACACCAATCATGTTTTTTGGGCATTTTTTCAGCAACTCTTGCTGCTGAGGTGAAATCTGGCCATGGGCAGTTGCATTCATCCCATGTATGACCTTGCAGCACTAGATATATTCGTATTCATATATATATATATGTGTGTGTATATATTTTTGCCCTATTTCTAGGACATATCTGTATGTATATTTTCTATCTAATGCCCAGAACTTCTCCAAAAGCCATCCAAATTGCTCAGTGTGGTTGTCCTCCATCAAGACAGAGGAGATGGTTAATGTGATGCTGAAGAAGGACTGTTCGTGTTGGTGGGAAGCGCCAGCTGAAGAGAATCTTGCAGTGCTCAAAACTCAACATTTCAACCTGTTCCTGAGCTGACACTTTTTCCCTGTTTGCATTGTCCTTTTTTTTGGTTATTTTTCGGGTGGTAATTTTTTTTTTTTTAACGCCACCGATTCCCTGGAAATCAGCGATGGCAAAGCAGGGATGAAAAGGCCATCGGCATTAGCTATCATTAGAATAAGAGTCATGTATTCCTCACCGCCGAGATGCACATAATTAGAAATTAGAAAAAGGTCAGATCTCACCATTATCAACTCAATCAGCTGCCGAGTGCCACACAGTCAATTAATTCAGCATCTGTATTTTTTACAACCCCGCGCACGTACACCGTCGGACTGTAACTCTTTATCCGGACAGATATACGACGCAGCGGAGCAGGGACATAAAATGAGACCCTAAGCAAATGAGCTGAGATAATTGAGAGATTTATTTTTTATACATATATGTGTCAGGTCTTCTTGCCTTTGCCCTTGAATATTGACTTTCATGGCCGTTGAGCCCTGGGAGGATGCAGAGAGCCGGGGCGCGACGCCTCCACCTTGCGCTTTGCCTGCGCCAACTGCTGAAGAGGAGGAAAAAAAGTGAAAAAAGGCAAAAAAAAGCAAAGAAAAAGGGTTTTTCCAGCCACGACCCATCATCCCTGTTGTTTGCCAACCAAAAATTCGCTTTCTCCGTCACGGAGCCACCACCTGAGTTTGGCCCTGAATTTTTCAGGATGTTTCCCAACCGTGGCGACTTGCAGTTTGTAAAGATGACCACTAAAATTTGCAAGTTAAAAACACCCTTTGAAATGCAAAGACGCTTTGTTACATAAAACCAGATTTATTGCCCCGGAGTGAATAGCTGAAATTTTATATATTATGCAAGATTTCAAACAGCGGCTGTAAAACTTAAGGTTTCAGCTCAGCGAGAGGAATGTTTTATGTGTAAATTTTTTAACGTTTATGGGGTACCTTTTAATGAGGCCCAGGCTTTGCACCAGCAACAGCTTACGGCGGAGTTGCAGCCCCATAATCTTGTTAGAAGAAGTGGCCTCCGGAGAATACCCAAACACTTTTCGACATCCAAGGCTTTGCCTTGGACTTTTTTGGGGCATGGGGAGCAATTCCCATGAAGGCAACTGTCATTTTTGTGAATTTTGGCTTCTTGGGATTTCAGAGATACGACTGATGGAAGGGAAAAGTGTGGGGGTGCAGAGGGATGGGCTCTGGAATGGGTTTGGCGTGAGAATATTGATGTTTCGGCTTTTTTTGGTGTGTTGAGAAAGGAAATGCATTTAATTCTACTGTAGGGATCAATTCCAGGTTAGATTTTGGGTGAGAATATTGATTTTTTTTTTTTTTTTCTGATGCATCGAGGAAAAACATGATTTTAACTTTGGTATTGTGTGCCCTTGTGTAGATGGTGAAGGCGATCCAGGTGCTGCGCATCCACCTTCTGGAGCTGGAGAAGGTCAACGAGTTGTGCAAGGACTTTTGCAACCGCTACATCACCTGCCTCAAAACCAAGATGCACAGCGACAACCTACTCAGGAATGACCTGGGGGGGCCCTACTCCCCCAACCCCTCTTCCATCAGCCTCCACCCCCAGGTAACTCCTTAAAAATCACACCACCATCATTGCATGTTGGCCAACAGGCAAGTTGGGCCAACGAGGTTTGAGGGTTGCTCTACAACTCTTGTGGCCTTCTGGAAATTCATCAAAACCCATACCCAGATGAGGAAAATAACTTAAAAAACCCTCATATCTTGCTCATATGGTGCAGTAAATGATGCTGTAGCGATTTTTTTTAATGTTTTTTTCATGGCCTTTTTTAAATGGGTTTGGCAGAGCTGCAACCCCAGTATTTGTGTCTCTGCAAAAGGGGAGATGAGGACTTCTCCTAAGCTCTTGTGTTGCAGCAATGAAACATGGGGGGAAGAAATTGCAGAAGCTGTGCAAGCGCATGGGAAAATGGAGAAGAAATTGGCATTTTTTTCATGAAAAAATACTATTTGTTGGCAGGAGGGACAAGCACCATGATTTTCTCCACCACTTCCTCTCTTCCCCGTTCGTGTCTTTGTTTCAAGGCAGCTGAACAGATTTTTAGGTCTCAGATAACCATTTTTAGCTTTGCTGCTCCTTTTTTGCCCTGGCACATCTTGCAGTTCTCCCCCAGCATGATCAACATTCCCACCTTGACTTTTTTTTTTTGCATAATTTGGGTTTTAGCTGGGAGAAGGAAATATTTGGTGCCAAGCACAGTGGGAAAGTACAAGGAGACACCCAAGAATTGCAGAAATATCAACTGAAATAGCCAAGCCAAGCTGCACCTTAGCGGTTTTGGGGGCAAAATAAGGGATTTTAATTTAATGTTTGGAAAAATGTTGCCCGTGGGTTGGGATTTTCACGTGCATGTGCAGCGCAGGGAATAAATGTTGGCTGGTTGCATCCCAGAAAACTTCCTTGGTGCAATATTGAGTGTCCCTTGGGGATTTTTCTCGCTCAGACACTCGATTTTTTTGGGGGGGGAAATGAAATTTGGGGTTGTATAATGCCCCCAGAAATATCTGCAGCCAACTCAAAATAAGACATGGTGTCCCCAGGCAGCTCTTGGGGTTCTCCCCCAAAAGGAGGCAGGTGGTGGGGGCTTTTTAGGGCTTTTCAGGGCATTTTTAGGGTGGTGGAAAGGAAAAAAATGTGATTTTAGCAGCTCGGCTCCTAGTGCTGCAGAGTTCAAAGCTCCCAACAGAACACTTGTGGCCCAGCGCAAGGAGGGAAAAGCCCCCCCAAAAGTTTTTCTTATTTGGATTTTGTGAAAGCACCAAACCACTTAATCATTGATCTAAAACCCCCCGTCCTCTCTCTGTTTTCTAATAATCTCTAGAAATGGACTTATTATCCCTTCGCTGCTTTATGGTAGCATTCCTTATGATCAAAATTAGCAAGACACTTGCATAAAAGAGAACAATAATTGCTCAACGAGCATCTCGTTTGTAATTTATTAGTTTCTATTATTGTGCGTCGCCATGGCAACAGCTCGCATCCCGGGTGATGAGAGAGATGTTAGATATGAGCCGACGAAGCTCCCGGTCCCAGCAAATGGAGATGCACGTTTTTTATCAGTAATTTTCATGAAAATAATAAGTGAGGGAGTTAATGAGATGGAAAGCCGTCCTGTGGCTATTGTGATTTTTTTTTTCCTCTTTTCCTTTTTTTTTTTTTTAAAGTGTTGATCTAATTAGAATGCATCGGTCAGGAAAAGTAATGAGGATTTAGTGCCTCACAAAGAGGTGGGGATCGTATCAGAAAATTAGCACAAGTCTTTGGAAAATAATCAGGCCTATGGAGAGGTACCAAGTGTCTCTGATTCCTGCAAACCCGGAGCTGCCGACGTTTCCCTTCCAGGCGAGACTTGAAAGTTGAGAAATTCATTGAGGATTTGGAGGCAGTTACTAAATAAACGGGAACACACCCAGGAACGACCCAACTGGAGAGGAGACGCTCACTCGACGATGAAGGGATTTTCAGCAGGCAAAGGGAGCCGAAATATTCACACTGTTAGACCAGAAGGAGCCACCATCTCATCTGGTCATTGGATGAGGATGACGTACCAGTGACGATATAACGGCAATTTTTTTCTAATTATCCAACTAAGCAATAAGTGCCTGAGTGCTTTGACTCATTGAGTATACTCGACTTTGCATGGATAAGGCTTAAAAAAAAAGGGTGGACATACTGACATACTCTCTATCCATCAGTCGAGTTTTAAGGGCTGGGGATGCTCCAGAGGGCTGAAGAATCACAGGATCAGTGTTTAAAAAATGGCAAGTGGGATGATATTGCTAATTACCATCCTATTAATCTCATGCTGAGGGCAGGTAAAACAGTGAAGGGGCCACTAATTTAGGATTTTTTAAAAAAAAAATCTAAATAATGGAAATGTGATTAATATCAATGGACACGGTTTCTCAGAAAATAGGTTTTCTCAGGGTATGGGAGGGGCGTCGATCATTTTGTGAGGAGATACACCAGGCTGGTCATGCAAGTGAAGTATTTCCATTTTTTGCAAAGTTTTTTACCACATGACAGCCTGCTTAAAAAATTATGGATACGCAATAACAAGGATGTCAACCAAAACTGAGAAAACAAACTCTGGAACTGTCAAAATGTCATCACGGGAGAATCGCAGTTGGATTTCCCTGGTGTATCCAAAAAGAATGGCCCTTGACTTGGTGTTATTTGTGCTTTCTAAGATGAAAGATGCAAGAATTTCTGGAAATGCAAAAATGCCTGGAGGTGATGGAAAGATCAGAGAGCACCCAAACAGGTGTTTCAACTGTTGCTGAAATCTTCCCATGTCGCCAAGTCTAGAGATGACTCCTGGCATTGGCCAAGTTTGGGTGAAAAGTTAGGTTTTTTTCCCTATGTGGTGAGCCTTCCCTGAGCCTTCATTACCTTATAGACATTTTTCTACCCTGTTTTCTCCATTGCTTTCTCATTTTGTGCTTCGCGTTGTTTTGTGGAAGAGTTTTAGCCTCTTTGGCCTGCATGCAAGTCCACCAAGCAGTTTCCCTTCCATTTTTCTTGCTTGCTTTTCACTTGGCTTCATTTCTCTCCCTTGAGTCCTCATCAAACCCTTTTAAACTCCCTCCCTTCATTTAATGAATATTCTTTTAGTTTTCCAGACAGGGATGGGAGAGTGGAGGTGCTTGTTGCACGGAGGTGGGGGGAAGCCAGTTTAACCCAACGCTTAATGTAAATCAGTTCAACTTTCCTTCAACATCAAAGTGGTCCTCGCTGCTCTCCAGTTGAGTTCCCTTGCAAGAAAGAAAACCACCACAAAGCCAATCACATTGGGAACCATGGCACTGCCAAGGATGTTTAAATTGGATTAAATCTTGCAATTTTCAGCTCTTGTTTCAAGTGAGAATTGCAGCAGATTGACAGTATTTAAATGGGCATTTTCAGGACAGCATTTCTTCTCTAATTCCTTCTCTGTCTTGCTGGTGGTTGGAGGCTGATGGATGGGTTGGCCTAACTCGATGCAGGACATCTCTGTATAGATCTTAATTTATCCAAGTTTTCCCTGTGGACAAGCCTGGATTTGTGTTATTTAAGCCCACTTTTTTCTCATCTCCATCCATCCACGAAGGAGCCTAATGAATCTTCTTACATGAGTCAGTTTGGCCAGCTCTTTCTCGGCAAACTCATGGATTTCTTTTCTCTCCAACTAATCCCAATTTTCCCCAGTTTTACTCAAGCACAAATAAATTTCACAAAGTTATGATAAACCAGAAATTTTTACACGTGTGCCACCCAAAAATAAATTGCTGTTTCGTGAAGCACAAGGGGAAGGACATCAGCTCAAGTATCGCTGAATTTTAGCGCTTATTTACAGTTGGGCACTTGGTCTTTGACACTTGCCTTATTGTAAGAAAGGGTTTTTTTTGTGCAGTGCAATATATACCAGGTCTTTTTCTTCATTAAAGTGACTTTTAATTCAGAGAAATCGTGTTTTGCCATAGATCTATGGAAGGTCAGTGCTGAGATGTGGATCTGCAGAGACACCTAGTGATGCATTTTTTACGCTCAAGTTTCAAAATTGCTGGAAACATTTCAACTTAACCTTAACTCCTAAAATATAAAATATTTTCTACTGCAGCAAAATCGCAAGCATAATATAATTTGGCTGGCATTTGCGATCCAAGGCAGTTAGTATGCAAAATATATTTTTAAAGTCTTCTTGGAGATATCTGTATTTATTTTAAGGCAGAGCCTCCACTTCCATTGGGTACCCTTGGTTTCACAGTGCCGTTGCAGAAACACCATGAATTTCTTTCATATCTTTTTCTAATAATTACCAATATTCTGCCTTTTTGGACACCACTGAGCTGGTGTTTTGGGACAGTTTTCCTCTACGCCATGAAAAAAATGCAATTTTTGTCATCATAAAATGCTGTTGAAAATGGCTTTGACCACTATATCTGGAAACGGCAGTTTCTTGTTCCCATTTTCCCCTATCCCAAATTATTTCTTCCTAATGTGCTTCCAAAAATAGTCTTCTGGACGCCCTTCTTTTGGAGGTATCATGGAAAAATAAGGCAGGAGAGGAAAGCTGGAGGTTTTACAGGCTAGTGAAAACCTCTGGTTGCCCCTGGCTGTATCTGACTGCTTTTTGAGGTTCTCCAAGGTCCACATTTGGTTTTATATGAGTATTTCCACCGTATTTCTTATCTGGATGCTTAGCAAAAGCCAAGTCTAAATGCATGCAAAAGCAACCGGGTTTTGCTGTTCTGTATGCTGAGAAATCCTCATTTTCCAAACAGAACACCATTTCCCCCAAAAGGCTGGAGATGTGGAAGGGATATTAAAACAAATGACAAGTATTTTACAGTAACATTTGCATTTTTTTAAATTAATTTAGCTATGAAAAGGAATGTCTGGGAGGTGAAGCAAAAATTCACAGCAATTGCAGCAAAATTTGCAGATAAATAATATACAGATCATACATCAATGGAGAGGACAAAAATAACACACGGTAGAGGCAGTGGTTACAACGTTTTGGGTTTGGCATCACGGGAGGGGAAAATGCAGTAAGGGTTTTTAATAGCAAAAGCATGCAGGGAAACCAGAATTTATTCAGAACCATTGCACAGGCAAATTGGTGGTGGCTGATTGCGAAAAAGCTGATAGATGCATGAATGTAATGGGGAAAAGCAAAAAAAAAAGACCAAAAATGACATTTCCCCCCACCCCCCAGCAATGGGAAATGCATCAACGTGGACACTTCTTCCTGAACGATGCACCCACATCATCTCTTGATGTAAAATCAATCAATTCGTGCATTCAAATTACCATCTCTGTAGTTTTATTACAAGGAAAAGAGGAGCTACACCTTTTTCCGACCTGACCACGTTTGCGTGGTCGCCTTTTCCGCTGTTTTTGCATGTCACTGGCCCAGAGAAATTCTCTCTTCTTAAACCAAGTAATAGTTTTTTTTAAGAAATGCATGAAAATGAAGGGAAATGGAATAAAAAGGCAAAAAAAATCCCCTTTGTTGGCATTTTGTTCAACAGTTGAGAACGAGCTGGACACCAGGGAAATGGTGTGGAATGGGAAAATGGGTAGAAAAGGGGGAAAAATATTTTTATTGCAAGAAATGAGTGCAGTTTTATTTCCATTACAGTTGGGTGAATGAGAGATCTATAGTTATCTTGGGCTTATTTTGAAATGATAATTTTGTAAGTACAATTGGCAAAATCCTGCCCATCTGGGAGGCGGTGGTACATCGCCCTGTATTCCCCCATATCCTCAATTGCAGCACCCTTCCCTTCCCAAAATGTTGCATTAAATACTCAAATAATCATTCAGTTTGGGCTTTTTTCCAATTGCTGCTCACATGCAAGAGCTGCTCCAGAGCTGGGGCTGATAATAAGATTACAGCTTTTGGCTAAAAAAAAGCCCATTTTTGCAAGGTTAGCTTAAAGCTGCAAGCACTGATATCAAATGGGGTTACATTATTATTAATTTCATTCTTTTACTGTTATTCTGGCAAGGGGGAACCATGGAGCTTGCCCTGGCTTTTAGCTAATGCTGCAGCATCCAGTTCCAGTCAAAGCAGCAAAAAAATAGAGATTTATAGAAAGAAGACCGAAGAAATTCCATCTTGTCTCTCATGTGGTTTTTTTCTTTCCTTTTTCCTTATGGGAAATAGTGGCTGCACAAAGAAGATGAACTTGGGGAAGACACTAAGTGGGAGCTTTGCAAAGCATAAATCCTTATTTTTTCCATCTTTTTTTTGTAATTGCAACAAACTGAAAAATCCCTTTTTCTGCAGTTTTGCCTGTTGAACCACCTAGGGGGGAAAAAAAAAAGCCGACGGGGTGAATTTATTGGAAGGGGAAAATTAAAACCTTGCATGCTCTTGCCGCGTGTTAAAATTCATGGGTTTAATATTTTTTCCGCAGGAGATGCTGCAGAGCTCACCCGCGGCACTGCCGCCCGCCTCCAACCCGCCGCCGGGCATCGTGGTGCCGGCGGCTGCGCTACCACCCGGCAACTTGGCCATGAGCACTGGCAGCGCCTCACCTGCTGTGCCAGGTAGGGACCACGGTGGAGGCTGGCGGCGACGGTAGAAATTTGGGGGTTTCGGTACCCCCATGAGCGTTTTTTTCCATAGGTGGAGCCTTGTACCAACCTGTGACGATGGTGACATCACAGGGCCAGGTCCTTGCCCAAGCCATCGCCCCCGGTGCCCTGCAGATCCCCAACGCCCAGGTAAGACCTTCCCACCTCAAATTTCCCGTTTGACACAATGTTCTGCACTGCTGCAGCAAGCAAAAACCCCAGTTTCTCCACAAATTCAACCCTTGGAGTAACCTGAATTTTTAATTAGCAAGAAATGTTGATTAAATCCATCTGCCAGGTGCCTTTGGGGTACCTAAGAAATTACAGCAATGCTTATTTTATTGCTATATTATATAATATTATAATGTAGAATGCATATTATATTATATTATATTATATTATATTATATTATATTATATTATATTATGTTATATTATTGCTGTTGTATTCTGGATCTGGGATCACTGGCATTGCCTGTCTGGTATGCCAATCACAGTGCTCATGGGAAAGGCTCATTTTTTTTCCTTCCTTTATGGATTTTGGGATATTTTTTAGCCATTTGCTCTGGTTTTATTCCTTTTTTTTGTCATTGCAGTTAACTATGCAGGGTTTCCCTATGTGGCTGCGTTCTTGCAGTAAAGCGACAATTTGGGGTAGAAATGGATTTACAGGGACAACTTGCTGTCCCTGTTGGCTGTGGTGCCTGTGATCTCTTCCAAACCTCCATTTCCCAGGAATTTGGGGAAAACCCATTGATTTCTGCAACGCTGCTTCCCGGGGGCAGATCAGCAAAAATCCCCCCATGCAAATTTTTTTCAGAAAAGCCCCAATTTAATTGCAGGAGCCCCTTAAAAAAAAAAAAAAGTCATTTTGGAAACGGGTGGCACCTCCCTGGCAGGTTTTATCGCCTGTGCCATGGTTTTAAAAATTTCTTTAATATTCCTCCGTTGTGGGCTTAAATCTTGCAGCCAAACCCTCCATGGTGGTAAAAACACACGCACAGGGAATACCGGGGCAGGGAGAGAGCCCCGGACAAGCACCTCCGGATGCTCTTCCCGAGCCGCTGGCATGATTTATTCAGCTGGAGCCCAGGGGAATGACAGGGACCTGCTGGCCTGATGTTTAATTCATCCAGGAGAAGTGTTTTGATGAAGAGCTGGGGAAAAAAAAAACTAATCCCTTTTTAACTCAAGCGCTGAGATTTCAGTTCAGTTCCTGCATCCTCATTAAAACTTCTCTTGCAGCAAGATGTTTATTTTTTATTTTTGGGGGAAAAAAAGCAAATGTTCTCTAAATGGGCATGTTTCTCCTCGGGGTGGGAATCAGCTGGGCGAGGCACACAGGTTTGCAAGGGGTTAAGGAATGGCAGAGTTTTAACCTCAGGTTTAGAAAGTCATCTTTTGGGGGATTCTTTTTTTGTTGCTTTTTTTAAGGTAAAAGTGTTTTCCTCCTTAATGCACATCGAAAACGGTCATGGTTTCGGCACCACGGTCCCCAGCTGCGATGCTGGTGCCATCGCAGGGGGAAAAAGCCCACTGCCCTTTGCAAAGCATTGGCAAAAATTTTGAGATATTAAATAGAGGTCCTGGGGGAAAATGTGGATTAAATGCAATTTTTTGGGGGGAAAAAAATGGGGTTTGGACGCTCCCTGCAAGTGCCTGTTTTTTGCACTTGCCCTACTCCCATTTTGGGTTGGTTTTTGCTCATTTTTTGGGTTAGTTTTGCTCGCGTTTTGGGTTGCCCATTGCTGTTTTCAGCCAATTCTCTCCCCGTTCCTCCCCGCCGGCAGGTGAACCTGGATCTCACCTCCCTCCTCGACGGTGAGGACAAGAAGTCCAAGAACAAGCGGGGCGTCCTGCCCAAACATGCCACCAACATCATGCGCTCATGGCTCTTCCAGCATCTCATGGTGAGCACCGCAGCTGCCAAAACACCCTGCAGAGCTGGGAAAAAATGGCAAAAAAACCCTAAAATGAACAAAATCAAGGTGGTGGTTTGTCGGAATTTATTTTCAGAGGCACAAAGTGGCTTTGGTTTTGTTTTGGGAGTATTTTGGGGATGACCGTTTTCACTGCAGCGGGCAAAAATACTCTCAATGCATGAAGAAGCAAGGAAAACCAGAGGGGGACTTACACAAATTATTGCAGGTGGGTGATGGAGCCTTTTTTTTTCCAGTTAACAGCTCCAAAATAACATTTTCCAGGAAGCCAGGGTGTGAAAGCTGCCCCACAGGTATGGTTATGGCTCATCAGCAATCAGTCGAAATACCGAATTACAAAATCACCCCGTTTTCGGGGTTGAAGATGTAGGTAGATGGAGGGAGGATGCAACCGGGATATTTTAATGCAAGGAGAGCAATCTCCCACCAGTAGGGCTGGAAGAAGGTCAAAAATCTAAACCCTCCTCTTTTTCCTGCATGATTTGGCCAAGAAACCACTCGGAAACTGGTTGTGAAGAGTTGCATGAGGGTCTCCAGGAAGGTGGGAGACCCACAGATAACAGCAGGACAGAAAATAGCAGCTCCAAGGAGCAACTTGGGGTAAAACATGACCCAGGACGTGGAGCAGTGGCTGGTCAAGAACTTTCCAGCCTTTTTTTTTTAATGGGAAATTTTGGATTTATCACGTTGAGGACAAGAGCTTCTCTGTGTTGGGCTGCCATCCCAAGCTGCGTCGTGGATCTGCCGTGCTTTTGGAGGGCTGAACTGCAGATTTGCAAGCAGGAAAAGGATTTAGAAGACCAGAAACTGAGGAGCAACTTTCTGCTGGGTGCGAGGAGAACGCCGTGGTTTGAGATTTCCAAAACTGGATCGAAAAACTGAAAGAAATTGTTCTACTGGACCTTTGCTCTCAGCCTGGTCCTCACAGTCAGAAGATGCTTGGGCTTCCCCATGAGATTTCTCCATCTGACATCACAGATGATGTGGTTTTTAACCTAATAGCATCGATGTTCGTCATTTTACTGGGTTTAGAAGTTTTGTAGCACCAGCAGGAGGAAGGAATGCTGGAAATAATATGCCAAAAATGGGGATACTTTTGCCAAAAAAAAGAGCCATTTTTAACCACTTCAGCATCCCTGAGGCACCGGTGGGACAGGAGTCTCCTCCATGCCATGACTTTGGGTGGTTTTGTCAAGGAAATCACACTATTTTGGGGGCAAACAGCTGGAAAAGAACTCATGTGACTCAACACTGGCACTGGCTTGGAGCTCTGAAAAATGACACGTGGGGCTGGTTTGATAACAATTTCCTTTTTGGGTTTGGAAATGAGGATTTTGGCATGGTTGGGAGGAGTTTATTAAAGCTTTGTGTACTGGTAGTCTCCCAGTGCAGACATTATGGGGTGTTTTACTGATGCATCTGACAAGGAGCATTGTGGGTGACAGTGGGTTTTGAAGCCCAAATCCCGCCTTTACCAAAAAAAAAAATTATTAGAAAATTGCTAAAACTAAAAAAAAAAAAAAAAAAAGTATCTTCCTTCAAGGAAAAGCCTTTGATGGAAAGCCTTGGAAAAGCCCTAAGGACACCAGGGAAACCATGAAGCTCTCGGATGCCACCCTCAAGCCTTGCATCTTGCAAATGCAAGAAGACACCAAATTTGGGGTGGGAAAATGAAAAAAAAGGGGGTTTTTCACTTACTTTTTTCACTCGGGGCTGCCATTTTGCACACAGGGATGTCATTTTGCTGCCCCATCTCTCTTTTTTTTCTAGCACCCCTACCCCACAGAGGACGAGAAGAGGCAAATCGCCGCCCAAACCAACCTGACCCTCTTGCAAGTCAACAACTGGTGAGCGCATCGGTGGCCCATGCAGTCATCTTGCTGGCTTGAGAAATTTTTTTCATGCTGTTTTGGTGCTATATAATGCTTTTTTGGGGGTAACTTGGGCGGTTAGGGCCGATTTCTGGGAGACGGGCTCGGGTGTGTTTAATTGATGGCGTTCATTTGCAATGTCTCAGTGCCCTCTCCTGGCAAACCCAATATGTAGCAGCCTCCAACTCAGCTGGAAAAATGAATGCAACGGTGTAACAGGCGGCAGACAAATAAAACCAAGGTAAAACTCCAGCTCTTTGGACCACGCAGCCACTTTTGACAGGGTTTGATATTGCAACTCACTGAATTGTTACAATGTCTGTTGTTTTAACTCAGAATTGGTGTAACGACTCTTATTTACTCCAACGGTCTCTCTTTTCCCTGGAAAGGTTCATAAATGCCCGGCGGCGCATCCTGCAGCCAATGCTCGACGCCAGCAACCCGGACCCAGCCCCCAAAGCCAAGAAAATCAAATCTCAGCACCGGCCCACCCAGCGGTTCTGGCCCAACTCCATCGCCGCTGGGGTCCTGCAGCAGCAGGGTGGCAATTCGGGGACAAATCCTGACGGTAAGGACAAACCCTGGCAGCCCCTGCCCTTCCTGGATGGGGTGCCACGCCTTAAATTATGCCCTTAATTGGTAACTAAGGATTTCCAGAGCCTTTTATCCCCCTGTGGGGAAAAACATGTTGAAGAGGTGGCCCACGCAAGAAGGTCCGTCCAGTTGGCCATCACAAGGGCACTGGCAATAGGGCACTGCCATCTCCTTGGCGTAGGAACAGCCCTCAAGGATCACCCACCATGGGACATCACTTGGGATATCTCCTGAGGTGCTAGGGAGGAGGTAAAGGGGGAGATGGGGAGAGGAGGCAAAATGAAAAAGCAGTGAAAAGGTGAAAAGATGAGATGAGAAGAGAGATGAGACAAGATGGGAAGAAAAATGAAGAGAAGATGAAGAAAGAACAGGTGATGAAGAGGAGTAGAGAAGATGAAGGTGAAGAAAGCAGAGATGAGCATGGACCAGACAAGACGAGAAGATGAAGAGAAGGGAAGGCAGAAATTAAGAGAGGACGAAGAGAAAAATCTGCCCAACCAATTTGGGCATCTGTGCTGAAAAATGAAGGTTCCTTGTTATTTAACGGATAAATTAGCTACAAAAATTAAGGGTTGGGCGTTGGGGAGTGTCTGGGGCAGGTAGGACACCCTACCGGGTGCTCTGTCTAGGTACGGCTTTCTGCTTGTGTTACTCTTGGTTTATGCACTTTTTTGTCCGTTTTGTATTAGCTGGGGAGTCCTTATTTATATATATCTGTATTTTTTAAATTTCAGGCTCGCTCAGCATGGACAACCTGCAACCCCTCTCGTCAGCCACGGCCACCATGGCCATGCAGCAGGCCATGCTGGCAGCCCACGACGACTCCCTTGACGGCACCGAGGAAGAGGAGGAGGACGAGGAGGACGAGGACGAGATGGAGGAGGAGGAAGAAGAGGAGGAAGAGCTGGAGGAAGAGCCTGGTGGCCTCCCAGCGGCACCCGGCGGCGACCTCGGCTTGGACCACAGTGACTCGCTGGAATAGCTCCTTCTGCGCCCTCCCCAAATCGTTGATAGCACCGGAAACAAAATTCCCCCAAAAATGCCAAAAAGAAATTGGCAAGAACAAAAACAAAATTGGTGAGAAAAAAACAAATTGGAGGCGCTGGCAGATGTCCCGGCTGCCCTCGGGAGCGCGGGGACCACCACGTCAGCGTGTGGAAGTGAAGGACACATGTTTACAAGGCACATATTGTGGCCAGATTAATTTTTTTTCAGATTTTATTCTTATTTTTCCTTTTTTCCCTTCCATTTTTGGTAAGACAAAGCATTTTTAAGGGAAGCCGTTTTCCCCACGCGATGCTCAGATGCTGTTGGGAGACAGCGGGTTTTTACCGTGGGCTACCGTGTCCATCACTTGGATTTCTTAGTGCAAAAAACCCCAACCAACCCCAGGATTGGTGCTTTTGGGGTTTTCCCCCAAAAAGATGATTCACGGGCATAAGTATTGGCACGCGGGGAAAAAAAATCTGCAAGTGCAAATTCTGCTTCAGGTCGGCTCTGAGGAAGGTTTCGTGCTCCTGACCCACCGGATTGCCCAGACCTCCTTGTTTTGGCCCCGATGCTGCAGCCGTTTGGTGACTCCGGACGCAATTTTCTGGAAAAGGGAGGAAATTCCCCCAAATCCTTTAATTTATGTGCAAAAAACTCATCAAATCTGGAAAAAAAATCACCCCATCCTCGTCCTTAAGGGCTGAGACTGGACGCAGAGTTGGGGCAAAGGCGGCCAGGAGTGAGACTTTCCCACGGCGTTTTGGCACCGAGTCAGGAAAAAAATGGGGAAAAAAAATGGGTATAAAAAAATGCAGATTTTCACCCAAAATTGAATGGCGAGCCCCAAGATTCACCCAGGTGGAAGGAAATTCAGTATTGTTGCTGGGAAGATGGTGTCTCCCTGATGCTGTCTACCCGCATGGGAAAATGGTGGAGTTTTACCCCAAAGGAGCCATGGGGGAGGGCAGCTCTGCAAAAAAATCAACGTGTTTCGGGGTTTTTTTTTAAATGCTAGCAAACCCGGGTGATGTGGGGCAAAAATAATAAAGGAATTTTCTTTTGCAGGTTCCTCCTGTAAATGCAGGTTTCTGTAAGAAGGATTCTTTTTTTTTTTTTTGCGGCTTTTTGCCGGATTTGTCCTTATTTTTTGTGGCTCTTGAAGAGTTGAGAAAAAGAAAAAAGCAGCAGCCGGGGGGAAAAAAAACCCCAAGCGATGCAATGGGCAGAAAAGCCTATTTTTCGATACTGATCTGGCGTGAATGTAATCTGTAATTTCATAAAGGATTCATTGTAATTTAGTATTAATTCATGGCCATTTATTATAAAGTGCTACGAGATGAGGTTTCGCAGCTGTATTTTATTGGCAGCTTCTTCCTGCGAGTAGAAGAGCCCCAAAATGGGTGAATAACCCCCCAAAATGGGCAAAAATTCCCCTCAAATAGGTGAATCGGCTCCAAAATGGGTGAACTGACCAAAATCGGCAATTGAGTGACGCAGCACAAATAGGATTGATACTTCCAACATGCTCCCCCCCGAAATGAGTGATGGTCCCCCAAAAATGAGCTCTGTGATTTTAATGCAAAATGAATGATGCTCTCCCAAAATGAGGGAGATGACCCCAAAATGCTACACCCTCAAAATGTGTGCTCGCCCCAAAAGGAGTTATATTATCCAAAACCGAGTGATTCTCCCCCAAAATGCGTGATGCTCACCCCAAAATGAGTTGTTCTCCAAAAATGAGTGATGCTCACCCCCAGATGAGTTATATTCCCCAAAAAACGGGTGATGCTCCCCCAAAATGTGTGATGCTCACCCCAAAATGAGTTATGTTCTCCAAAAATGAGCGATGCTCCCCCAAAATGAGTTATGTTCTCCAAAAAATGAGTGATTCTACCCAAAATGTGTGAAGTTTACCCCAAAATGAGTTATATTCTCAAAAAATGAGATTCTCCCCCAAAATGAGTGATGCTCACCCTAAAATGAGTTATATTCTGCAGAAATGAGTGATTCTCCCCCCAAAGGAGTGTCCCACCCCAAAAAAGGTGATACTGCCCCAAAACATGTTGCGCTTCCCCAAAATGAGGGATGCTCCTCAAAATTGAAGTGTTTCCCCCCCCCAATGGTATTTCCCTCAAATGAACAAGGCTCCCCCAAAATAAGGGATCCTCCTCCAAAATTAAGTGATTTTTTTTGGAGTGGTGCCCCCCCCAAATGATTGATCTTCTCAAAACCATGATGCTCCCCAAAATGTTTACCCAAAATGAGCAACAGTCCCCAAAATGAGTGATGTTGCCCCAAAATGGATGACACTCTCAAAAAATGAGCAAAGACCCCTAAATTAACGACTGTCCCCCCAAAATGAGTGACAAACCCCCAAACTGAGCAATTCCCCCCAAAATGGAAGATCCCCCATTCCCTAATGAGCCATTGCTAATTAATGGGTTGCTTTTCTGGGAGAAAAAAACCAAACAGGTGATTTTTGCACAATTTTTAGCAGAAAATGGGGCTGTGAAAAAGTTAAAAATGGGAAAAATCCCCTCAAAACGGAATTTACAGCTGAATTCTGCCTCTCTGAAGACAGCAGCTGCCGGCGGCGCTGCAGATGGCTCTGAGCACCCAGCAGCTCGTTTGCCAGAAATTTGCATATTTTCTAAATTTCTGAATATTCATGAGCACCGCAGCAAAGTCCTTGTTGGTATTTTCCGCCCCAAAAGTGCATTTTTCTCTCGAAAAGTTGCAAAACAATGTCGCAAGTTGAGGGGATGAAGACGCCGGAGGCCGGTTGCTTAATTAATGAAACGAATTATTTATTTCCCAGCTGTGCAAAGGTAGGGGGGTGTGCGGGGGCGGGGGCCACGGGCGACCCATTTTCCTCGGGTTTGGCCCCGTTTTCGGGGGGCGCCGGGGTGGGAGGGCACGAGGGCAGCGCCACATCAGGTTGGGCAGAGCACTGCGAAGAGAGAGGTTGTGGGTGTGCACCAGCGCGCACGAGGGTGCGCCAGGGACGCGTGGGATCGCGCGTGGGTGCGCGACGGCGCACAGGCGCGCACGAGGACGCAGGAGTGTGCACGGGGATGGATGAGGACGCACGAGGGTGCAAGAGTAGACAGGGATTTGCAAGGGTGCACGGGGGTTGCACGGGGATACGTAAGTGTGCGTGGGGGTGCATGAGCATGCACGAGGATTCATGAGCATGCGGAAAGGATGCGTGAGGGCACGTGGGTGTACAAGGATGCACAAGCATGTGTGAGTGCTGCATGAGGCTGCCCAGTGGCTGCAAATGGGATCCACCCGAGGACGCCGGAGGAAGATGGAAGGGAGGCACGAGGAATGCACGATGGTGCACGAAAGGTGCACGAGGGGTGCGCACGGATGCAGGAGGCTGCCCGGGTGACGACGCACGGAGGATGAAGGGGGACGCACGATGGTGCGTGAGGGGTGACGGGGGTTGCGCAGGGGTTGACGAGGCTGCGCGAAGGAAGCGGATGGACCACATGACAAGGTGTGTGGGGGGACACACGCACAAAGTGTGTCAGGATGCGTGAGGCCTGCACAAAGGATGCACGAGGGACGCACCCGGGACTCACAGATGCACTGGCGATGCATGAGGGATGCACACAAGATGCACGGGAGGCGCACAAGGATGCACAGGAGATGCATGAAGGATGCAAGGGAGTTGCACAAGGATGTGCAAGGATGCCGAAGGGCTCCACGGCGGATGCACAGAGGCACAAGGGCGGCATGGGAACTGCGCGAAGGATGCGCGATGGGTGCACAGGGGATGCATGAGGTGAACAGATACCTTTGAGGATGTAGTCCGTGAGCAGCGTGGGCACCTTCTCGTTCCCCTCCTTCATGGCAAACAGGACTGTGAGGGGGAACGGAGCTGTAAGCCCAGCCCCACTGCCCCCCCAAATGTCCCTTTCCCCTGCCCCAGACCAGCCCCACAGTCACCACAGAGACACTGCCAGAGTTTCCCACAACACACCAGGCCTGAGAGCATCCAAAAAAAAAAAAAAAAAAAAGCACTTGCACCCCCCGCCCCAAGCCGCCACGCCGGGGGACGG
>JAVKLA010000081.1:4377940-4408231 GCA_034782735.1 Sagittarius serpentarius
CCCCCCCCCCCCCCCCCCCCCCCCCCCCCCCCCCCCCCCCCCCCCCCCCCCCCCCCCCCCCCCCCCCCCCCCCTGGGAACAGAGGACATAGGGAAAAAACCCAAGGAACTCAATGCCTTCTTCACTTCAGTTTTCACTGGTAAGTTTTGCTTTATGGAAACACCAGCTCCTAAGCATAGTGGGAAAGTGTGGAGCAATGAAGACTTAGCCTTGGCAGAAGAAGATCAGGTTAGAGAACATTTAAAAATACTGGATATACCCAAGTCTGTTGGCCCTGGTGGGATGCATCCATGAATGCTGAGGGAGCTCACCAATGTCAATGCCAGGCCATTCTCAACTGTCTTTGAACAATGATAGTAATCAGGAGAGGTTCCTGAGCACTGGAGGAGAGCAGACATTACTCCTGTCTTTAAGAAGGTCTAGAAGGAGGACTTGAGCAACTTGAGGTAGCCTCACATCAGTCACTAGGAAGGTGATGGAGCATATAATACTGCAAACCATTTCCAATCATATGAAGTATAGAAAGGTGATTTGGAGTAGTCATCATGGATTTATGATGAGGTAATCATCTCTGATATGTATATCTAAGCCTTCAATGAAGACTAACTTAGGGACAAGAGGAGAGCAAGTGATATTTATTTTCTTGACTTGAACAAGACTTTCACAACTCGCTCCCGTGACAGCCTCACAGAAGAATTAGTGAAGTGTAAACTAGATGAGTTGACAGAGACATGACTGAAAAGTGCCTGAAGTGCCAGGCCCAGAGGGTTCTGATCAGTGGCACAAAATTCAGTTGGAGGCCAGGCACTCCAACGGTACAGTAAAGGTGATTGACACTGGATTCTACATTTTCTGTTAATGGTCTGGACAGTGGGGCAGAGTGAAGCCTCAGCAAGTTTACAGATGATACAAATCTTAGAGGAGTGGGTGATACAGTTCAAACCGCAGATCGACAATGCTAGCAGCAGCAGCAGTTGCATCATGCTGAGAGGAACATGAGGCTTGTGAGGTAGCTGGGGCATGTCTGAGGGGGTTTCTGGGCCCCCGACAGCCTTGGGCTATGTGTGTGTGGGGGACAGGCTGGTAGGCAGCAGGTGTCCTAAAAGGAGAGGAGAGGGCAAGAGCTCTCTATTTCCATGTGTAAGAAATCAGGCAAGGAAGGCAGGAGACCAGGAAGTGCAAGAAGGAAATGCACAGGCAGTGGAACCAGGGACTTCTATCCAGGGAAGAATATAGGAACGCTGCCCAGATGTGTTGGGAAGGGATCAGGAAAGCTAAGGCACAGTTGGAGCTGAATTTGGCAAGGGATGTGAAGAGTAATAAGAAGAGCTTCTACAGGTAAATCAGTCAGAAATGGAAGCTTAAAAAAAATGTACCTCTCAATGAGTAAGGCAATTGAAGTTGTGACAACCCACATGGAGAAGAACGAGGTATTCAACAATTTTTTTTTTTGCCTCAGTTTTCACTGGCAATCACTCTTCCCACATCTCTCAAGTCCCTGAACCTCAAGGCGGGGACTTGAGGTATGAAGTCCTTCCCATCATAAAAGAAGATCAGGTTTGAGACCACCTGAGGAACCTGAGCATACATAAGTCCATGGGACCCAATGAGATGCATCCTGGACCCCTGAGGAAACTGGCAGATGCAACCCAGAGTCCTGAGAAAACTGGCAGATGCAGTTGCTAAGCCACTCTCCATCATGTTTGAAAAGCCATGGGAGTCAAGCAAAGTTCCCAGTGACAGAAGAAAAGGGAATATCACACACATTTTTAAAAGGGTAATAAGGAGGACCCTGGGAACTACCAACAAGTCAGCCTTACCTCTGTGCCTGGTAAGATTGTAACTTCCTCTTGGAAGTTATGTTGTTCAGCCTGGAGAAGAGAATGCTCCAGGGAGACCTTGTGGCTTTTCAATACTTAAAGGAGGCTTATAAGAAAGACAGAGACAGACTTTTTACCAAGGCCTGCAATGACAGGAGAAGGGGCAATGGTTTTAAAGTGAAAGAGTGTAACTGTATATTGGACATAAGGAAGAAATGTTTTACAATGAGGGTTGTGAGACACTGGAACAGGGCATCCAGAGAAGTTGTGGATGCATGGCTAAGAGGTTCTTGACTTAGCCAAGCTGCCCTCCTGCCTCCCCTGCCTGACTTCCTGCACATTGAGATTGAGAGCTCTAGTGCCCTAAGAAAAATGTCTTCCAATATCTCCCAGCTCTCGTTTGCTCCTTTATCTCTGTGAGAGACTGGATGGGGTTAATGCCTCAAACACCCATTGTGATTGACAAGGACCTGGCTTTTCTGGTCTTTGCTGTGGAGAAACAGACCTTGCTTTTAAGGCGCTGCAACAAGGCAAGTTCTGCCTAGCAACACTATGCTACACAGGGCACTGGAAGTGCATTGGAGGATGCGCAGTCCCCTGCCCTGACAGACTGAGCAGGACAACCCACCATATATGGCCAGGAGTCACCCAGAGATTTCAGGAAAGGGCCCACGACCACCCCCCCATAAGGGCGCCTGCCTGGGAGAGGGGCAGTGTGCAAACATCAAGAGGGGTGTGACTGAGGTGAAAACGGGCGCGAACTGGGCTATAAAAGACAGACACAAGAAGCACGAACACCCACCAGGACAGGGGCGCCCGCCCACCAGGACTGGAGACTGGACCGGCCGCACCAACACTGGATCCAGGACTGGTGACATCTTTCCTCTCTCTCTGTCCCTCTCTCTCTCCCTGCTCCTTTTCACAACCCCCACAGCTCATTCTTTTAGATATAAACAGTTGACCAAGTCTGGGACTAGGAGTGGATTCAGCCGCCCCTAGACTCCTCTCCAAGAGGAGCCTAGAAAGCAAGGGGGTCCACTCCAAACCTCGTGGCTCAACAGGAGGGCTCTCCGTATTGTCTCATGTGCTAATGTGGTTGTTGATGTAATTTTACACCCATTCTTTTGTAAGGAAACATGCCATCAACCGTTCAGGCTCTGCAAGCTCAGGCTGCTTTGTGTTATGAATAAAGTGTTTAATCGATCGTCTGGTGTCGTTTCGCCTTAATTTAGTCTGAGGGAATTCCAAACTTTACACAACCCCTCTCTGCTCTGACCAGCAAGGGCTGGGTCATGACAATCTCTGAGGGTAGTTTCCCAAGGGATCCCATGCGCTAGAGCCCTAAATAGCTGACAGTTTGCCTTTCTGAGGTTTAGGGTCTTGACTCTACTCTTTACCCATCTTGCACCCCTCAAGATTGAGAATTCTACCAGAGCATGATAGCTGCAGCCCATGGGAAGGCAGAGGCTCACCCAGAACTCAAACCCTGGCCTTTTTACATCAAAAAGTGCAATATGTCCTGCCAGAGAAGAATTACAAAGGGGAGACGCAATTTGACTTAAGTGGCTTGAATTGATTTGATTTGGAATGGTATCATTTGAGTTTGTGTTTGTTTTCTTTGGGAAGGCTGGGTTGAGTTGCACTGTGCTGGATTGGCTGGATGCAGCTGAGTTGGGTTTGGTTGGATTCGGTTTTGCTTGGTTTCCCAACAAGGACAATGGGCTTTGTGTGTCCCCCCATGTGTGCAGCTGGTGTGCGTTAGCATGTGCCTGTTGACACATGCATTCAGTGAGGCCTGTGATGATCACACTGTTCAGCAGTCCTTGTGGCTCACCCTCTGCCCAAGTCATATAGACATCAGTACTACATCAAAGGGGAGGCCAAAGAGCTGAGCAGCTCAGTGTCATCAGGAAGGTCCAGCTGTTTCATTCCAGGATGTAAATGGTGGTGTTCCTAGAAGACCTCTCTTTTGTTTTTCTTCTTCCCATGGGGCATATGACCTCAGCTCAGAGGGTTTATTGTTTACTGAAAAACAAGTCTATCAAAAGGATGGGCAGAAGTTCAAAGAGCCTTATGACTCCTTGCCTGAGGGTGATCCAAGACAAAATGGATTTGTTTTTCCCCTCATGCTCATTCTGGAGGCCAACAGTCTCTGTGGGATGTTGTAAAGGCAGGGAGCCAGAGCTCCCAGTTGCTTTTGTGGGGTCAGGGTCAGAGTGAAATTGTTCCCTTACTGGGTCCAGGAAAGTTGAAGACTGCAAGAGCTGGGCAGAGGATGAGCCAAAAAGAGGCTGGCCAGCATTGCCAAAATGTCTAAATATACCTGCTAAGCGTATGAGTCTCTGCTGTTCAGGACAAGGCTTCTTTCATGGGAGCAACCAAAGGTACCGTCAGCAAATTATGGCTATGCGCATGTCAACATCTGGTCAAAGGGGTCCAGGTATAACATCTACCTTTCTCATGGCAGGGGGGTTGGAACTAGATGATCCTTAAGGTCCTTTCCAACCGAAACTATTCTATGATTCTGTCTGGCCTCTTGTAGCTGCTTATGGGATGGTAAACATGCTGGTGGCTGGAAATATCTTATTCCTGTGAGACTTTTGAGTCATGTGGGATGGCAAGAGGAACTGGAAAGCAACATGCAGAAGAAGGTTGTTTAATATAGCATTTTGGCTGCAGTGGCCTGTGTCACAGGCAGTGAACAAAATAAGAATGGTGACTGTGTGTCTGTCATGAGTGCTTCTGTCTGTGTGAACAGTAATGCATCCAGCAGAAAGAACAGCGTAGTCATAGAATCATAGAATATCTCAAGTTGGAAGGGACCTACAAGGACCATTGAATCCAACTCCCTGCTTCTCGCAGGACCACCTGAAACTAAACCATATGACTAAGACAGTCGTCCAGACGCTCCTTGAAGTCTGGCAGTCCCTCACAGTGTCCTTCTTTCTAAATGGGAGACATAGATTTGATGGGTGGACTGTTTGGTGGCTAAGGAATTGGTTGGATGGTCACATCCAGAGGGTAGCGGTCAACGGCTCAATGACCAGTCGGACATCGGTGACAAGTGGTGTCCCTCAGGGGTCCATATTGGGACCAGTACCGTTTAATATCTTCATCAACAACCTAGACAGTGGGATTGAGTGCACTCTCAGAAAGTTTGCAGACGATACCAAGCTGAGTGGTGCGGTTGTCACAACCCGTACTGGACAGACCAAGGAGGGGTTGTGGAGAGTTTGGAATTCCCTTGGGCTAAATTAAGGTGAAGTGACACCGGACAATCGGTTGAGTATTTTACTTATGGCAGAAGCAACTTGAACTTAAAAGCGTAACATTAGGTGGTGTGGTTTCTCAGAACAAGAGTAGGCATGATAACATGTGGTAAACCATATGTCACCAAACATATCCTGCAAGCCTTGCTTATTTGGGGATCATTTCAAGGAAGAAAATAAGGAGAGCCCTTCCGTTGAGTCACGAGGTTTGGAGTGGACACCCTTGCATTCTAGGTTCCTCTCAGAGAGGAGGCTAGGGATGGCTGGATCCACTCCTGGTCACAGACTTGGTCAACAGTTTTATGTCTAAAAGGATGAGATGTAGGGATTATGGAAAGAAAAGAGGAAGAGACCGGGGGAGAGAGAGAGAGAAAGATTTCACCAGTCCCAGGTCCGGCATTGGTCCAGCCAGCCTAGAGGTCCAGTTCCAAAGGGGTACCCGTACCCTTATGAGGTTTCAGTTCCTGCCCTTTTATAATCTCCTTGCCCCTCCTTCAGGCGGGCACTCGAACTCATTACGCTAATCAGGTGCCACATGTGGTTTGTACTTTCAGAACCTTTGGGAAATGGGTCAGTGGGCTTGGGGGTCAATTTGGGAAGTAACTTCTCCTTCCCTGCAGATATGACTGTTCTTTGATGGTAAGCCGCCCTGCTCAGCGTGTCAGAACAGGGAACTGCACACCCTCCACTTGCCCCACCACAATGTTTGAGACATTAACTCCTTCAGTCTCTCACAGCGATTGACATGCCTGAGGGACGGGTTGCCATCCAGTGGGACCTGGACAAGCTCGAGAAGTGGGCCCATGCAAACCTTGTGAAGTTCTACAAGGCCAAGTGCAAGGTCCTGCACCTGGGTTGTGGCAACCCCTGGTATCAATACAGGCTGGGGGAATGAACGGACTGAGAGCAGCCCTGTGGAGAAGGGCTTGGGGGTACTGGTGGATGAAAGGCTGGACATGAGCTGGCAATGTGCACTCACAGCCCAGAAAGCCAACGATATTCTGGGCTGCATCAAAAGAAGCATGGCCAACAGGTCGAGGGAGGTAATTCTGCCCCTCTACTCTGCACTTGTGAGACCCCCACCTGGAGTACTGCGTCCAGCTGTTAAGTCCTCAGCACGGGAAAGACAAGGACCTGTTGGAGCGGGTCCAGAGGAGGGCCACAAAAATGATCAGATGGATGGAACCTCTCTTATGAGGACAGGCTTAGATAGTTGGGGTTGTTCAGCCTGAAGAAAAGAAGGCTCCAGGGAGACCTTATTGTGGCCTTTCAATACTTAAAGGGGTCTTATAAGAAGCCCCCCTATAAGAAAGATGGGGACAAACTTTTTAGTAGGGCCTGTTGCAATAGGACAAGGGGTAATGGCTTTAAGCTGAAAGAAGGTAGATTCAGATTACATAAGAAAAATTTTTTACAATGAGGGTGGTGAAACACTGGAACAGGTTGCCGTGAGAGGTAGTAGATGCCCCATCCCTGGAAACATTCAAGGCCAGGTTGGACGGGTCTCTGAGCAACCTGATCTAGTTGAAGCTATCCCTGCTCACCGCAGGGGGGTTGGACTAGATGACCTTTAAAGGTCTCTTCCAACCCAAACTGTTTTATAAGATTCTATGAATTTGGAGGATACAGAGCAAATCACAGTCTCCTCTCAAGTCTCTTACAGGATCACAACCTTGTCTGTGGTGGAGGTAGCCATGTAGCCCAGGGGTTTATACTGGGTCCAATGCTGTTTAACATCTGCAGGAATGACCTGGATCATGAGGCAGAGTACCCCCTCAGCAAATTTGCAGAAGATACAAAACTGGGAAGAGGGGCTGATAGACCAGATGCTTGTTGCACCGCCATGCAGCTGGATGTTGACAGACTACAGAACCCTTTACTTTGTGGCTGTAGGTTGTCCCGCTGGAGACAGGTGTGGGGGCCTGTATTGAAGAACAAAGTGCTGGCTCTTTTGGGAACCCGATGAGAAAGGCATGAACACTTTCAAGGTGAGAGCAAATTGTAGAATCCTTCGTCCCATCTGATGCTGGGAACCCCAAGATGATGCAGCCATTGGTCAGGACATGGCATGCTGCGCAGATGCCATCTGTGGTGATGTTCAGCTCTACATTCACTTGCACCCTTGCAGAGCCTTGATTACAATACAACTTCAGTATATCAGTCACTGACAGCAATCAGGCCTGGAATGTGGACGTAGCCTTGAAGGCTCCCCTGAGTGACAGATCCTAATATTCTTAACATATTAATAATATTAGGGATCCTGGGAACAGCGCACACGGTGCTGAAAGACGTTGTATATGGGGAGTCTTGCAGTAGACATTGTGTTCATGGAGTTTGTGACCTTGAACAGGCTATGTCTGCTCGATTGGGCCTTGTACTTAAAGTTCAGTGTCTTAGCATAAGTAGCTACTGTAAGGGAATCAGCTGGAGTGCTCCGTGTCGGCCAGTCCAGGCCCCATCCTCCCTCTTTACCTCAGAATCATAGAATCATAGAATGATAAAATAGTTTGCCTACAAGTTTCTGCTGTTCAGTCCAAGGCCCTGGGCTGGAAACAATGTCAAGGTGACTTCAGGCGCTGAATTCCTCAATGCCTGAACGGCAATGTGCAGTGTGGAGGGGCAGTGGTGGCGGCTGTGCTCCAGGGATGTGCGTGGCTAGCATGCCACGTAGCGTCTCTGTAAGCAGCTGAGACGAGATGGACAACAATGCCCCGAGGCCTTAGGGAGCAACATAATGACTGCTGGACCTCAAAGAGCACATTTCAGTCTTGCCCACGTGTTAGATGGGAGCAAAACCTCTCAGATGAAAGGGGGAAAGATGTAATCATACAGGAGAGCTTTGCAAGCAAATACTGCTAGTTAGCAAAGTGCTTCATGAATAAAGAATGCTTCAGGACCCCTGAGGCTTGGAGACAGGGTATAAAAGTCCATCCATCTCCAGGCCTGCCGTCCACTGTCCTTGTTGCCATCTCCTCAGTCAGCTAGGTAAGTCTGAATCCACCTGGTCTCTTTCTGCAGGTGCTCTTGAAGTTCTGACCCATCCTCTTCCCTCAGCTTCCATCTCGTGCTTATGCCCTGCAATGTGTTTCAGCTCTGCTTCCCTCGCTGAGAGATGTCTTGCTACAGACCCTGCCTCCCTTTCTCCTGCAGACCAGCTCCCCTTGGAAACAGCTGCAACGAGCCTTGTGTTCTACAGTGAGCTGACTCCACCAAGATTATCAAACCCTTCCCGGTTGTGGTGACCCTACTGGGCTCCATCCTCACCTCTTTCCCTCAGAGCACAGCTGTGGAATCCTATCTGTCAGATGCTGTTGGGAGGTCCCTCAGTGCTGGGGGGGGTCCCTGTCTCTTCGGGAGCACCCTTGGATTTAGGAGATTCACAGGCCTCCGGAGCGGTCTGTGGGGCCCCTGTGTTCATGCAATCTCTGCTGGTACGGTCAGCAGATTGCTCGTGTTGGAAAGAACAACAAGGAATGGAGAAACAAGGTCTGGATCCAGCACTGGGGAGATACCTGTGGTTTCCCAGTGCATGGGACACCTGCCTCTCCCCCTGAATGGAAGGGAGTTGTGTGTCATCTCTTGACATCATGCCGTTCTTGCACTTATTCTTCCTGTGCTTTCCTTGCTACCTCCAGGTAGCCCCCTCGTCCTCCCTCCTGACCCTCATAGCTTTTGCCGTTGACCAAGGCAACATATTTCACACACCCTTCTCATAGATGGGAGAGGATTCTTACTGGCTACAGTTGCAAGGAGGAGAAAGCACCTTGAAGGCGCTTTGCATCCTGCTGCAAAGAGTGATGTCCTATTGCCCTGTGGAGCCCTTGACTTCTCATGCTCAGCGCTCTTCCCCCTCCCTTCAAAATGCACACACACTTTCTGTTCTCATTAAAGAAATGCTGCATCCCACCTTGAGTCTCCTTGTGGTCCTTTCTCCTGAAATTGCACCTTTCTCCTGAGCAGCACGTGCTGTGGGGCTGGTGATTTTCTCTACAGGTCGATGCACAGATGCCTGCTCAGCCATTCCATGCTGCTCTTGCCTCATCCTTGGCCACGTGCAGGCCAGTCTTGAAAATGGCTTTGAAATGGACCTTTGCATGGTCTCCCACCAAGCATCTGTGGAAAGCGGAAGAGGATGGAATTGGCAAGGCCTACTGGGGAAAGGCAGAGAGGGGCATTCGGAGGCATGTTGATGGAGAGGGGGCACCTCTTTCTCCTGCCACCCACCCTGTGCCCAGCTCTGTGTTCACCGGGCACAGAACCGGTGCAGGCAGTTTTGGTTGAGCCAGCAAAGGAACAGTTGGGCCTGTGAAATAGCCCATCTAAGTGGTGCTGCTGTGACCGTTTGAGGAAGGTGATGCTCATCCACAGGTAACACTGTCAGTGAGCCATCTTAAGACTATCATGTATTCTACAGGCACAAGGTGAGCTGAATGGCAGCTCATGCAATTGCCAGCAAGCTGCTTTGGGTCCTCCTGTCATCTCTTACGTCTGCTGAACCTCATTCTCTGTCTTCTCTCCTGGTTTCCTCTTTTTGGGAGGTCAGGGGCTCAGCAAGGGCTGCAATCCAGAACAAGGCTGTCTCTTGCCAGCTTCAGACCTTCTTCTGCCAACAGCTCAGTCCAATGAAGGAGCACAGGTGGGAGTGAGAGAGAGTGGACCTCTTCTGAGGACATGCCCAGAGCCAGGTGGATGACTGACTGTGCCACAGTAGGTCTCTGCCAGATCCTTCGACTCACCAGACAGATGACTAAAACACTTTTGTCTCTCCACACCTACTCTGGAGGAGTGATCCACTTCTCCTCTTTCACTGCTGTCATGAGACTATACTGTTCTCTTTGCTGGACACATTACAGTTCACACAGACAGAAGCACTCATGACAGACACAAAGTCACCATTCTTCTCATTTTCTTTATCACTTGCAGCACAGCCCGTAACAGCCAAAATACCATACTGTACAACCGACTCCTGCACGTTGCTCTGCAGCTTTTCTTGCCATCCCTCATTACGCAGAAGAGAAGTCTCATAGGAATAAGATTTTTCCAGCCACCAGCATGTTTACCATCCCACAAGCAGCCACTAGATGCCACATGGCAGAGGAAGTTTCCATTTTCCCTGGTGGCCCAGGCCATGAGAGCTGAGATGATTAGCTCTAAGCCATATCTCAGGAACCGAAGTGTTGCGGAGCATTGACATATCCGCACGTACTCCTGGGAGAGAATCATTGCACAGGAAAGAAGTAGCTCCATCTCCCCTCATCTGTCTGTCTTCATAGCCAAGCACAGAGAACCTGCTTCCTGCAGCTGTTCTCTGCCTCACTGTATTTCAAACCACACTGGAAAGCATGGTTCACAGTGGGGAGGCTAAGGAGGGCAAACAACAGCATCACTTACAGTAGTAGAGACTAGAGTAGTAGGGACAAGCTACTGTCCCTGGCAAAGCCACAGAGCACCTTTCTGGGCAACCAGGTCTGCAAGCTGTAGTCCCTCCTCTGTTCCCAGCAAACGTTCTTGGGGGAGGTGGGTTCCTATGCAGCAGGACAGGCAGGCATCCCTGGGGAGACCTCCTGCCAAGAGGCATGAGCCCACCGGCACATCTGCCTCCATGATCCAATTATCTTTCTGTGGGAGCACTGTCATTGCTTTCTGGCATCCTTCTGTAAACCCATATAGCCAGGAGAACTCTGGAGAAGGGAAAGGAAGATGACAGCAAGTCCAGGGCTTGGGGTACAAGAAAGAAGCTTGCAAAAAAGCTCAACTGTTTTTCTTCCCTGGCAGCTACTCAAACCTTCTTGCCCCACCTGACACTTGAAGAGACTCACCACCTGGTGGTGAAATGACTTTTGAGGAAAGTCTTTTCTTCAGGGCTGTGGAGAATGGTCTTTTGGGCTCTGACAGTCTGTTGCTGGCACAGGTTTCTACCAAGCCCAGAGGCCTTACTACTTGTGTGCTATAGGGAGGGAGTCCCAGGATGCTCAAGGGCCTGTGAAACTTCCCTGGCCAGGTTGCAGGAGTTGTCAGTGGTGTCCTCTCTCCTGTGGGTGATGGCTGAAAACCAACAGGCACCATTTCCTAACCTTGACACAAACAGAGGTGGGACAAACTTCTTCCCCTGCGTGAACTTGCTCACCCAGCTTGGCCTTGCTGTGTACACAGCACTTTTCCCTGATCGCTGTAGCAGCAGAGCAACTGGGGAAGGGAATTTCCCTCTGTGGGGAGCACTTTTAGAACTCCATAAGTGAAGGAGAAAACAAGACATGATAAAGCAGAGAAACCCATCTCATGTGATGTACACTCCTGTTCCCCTCTTGATAGAGAGCAAAAAGCATCAGAGTGCAGAGAAGACTTGGTCTTCCCTGGAGGCTGGGATTAGGGATGCTGCCCTTTCATCTGCCCTTGGGACTGTCCCAATATGAACAGTGCATGCCCGGTAGACCATAATAGGTGTCTCTGCAATGCGGTAGATGAGCTTGTTTGGCTGCTATGTGGAAGGCTGCTGGGTCAAACACCTCAGGGATTGTGTCCTTTTGTCAGTGGAGCTGGGAGGACGTGAAGTGCTCTCTATGTCTCATTCTCTCCAATAGACAACTCATTCATGAAGGACCAGTCCTCATCTCCTTCCTGAGTCTGGATACTGGCCCTGCTTCTTCCTTCCTCCTTCCATTGGCAGAAACACTTTCAGCCCTGACAAAATGGGTCTACCTTTCTGTCACTGGTAAGGTATTCATGCATGTTGTTCCACTGCTGAGGCTACACAAGAATGTGAGAAAATGCATGCCTACCTATGCTATCCCCTTTCTCCTTCTTGTGCTATCCCCAATAAGTGGTACTTTAACCAAGATCTTGCAGAGCCTGAGAGCCCCTTACTGAGATTCATAATGATCCCATGCACTGATGCATTACAAGACCCTCACCACACCTACTTTGAGGGACATCCTGCATTAGCCACACACCCTCACACCCCCCACAACCCTTCCCTGTGTCCTCAGACGAAAGTTTCAGTGCCCACCACACAGGAGGCTCTAATAGCACTGGCTTTGGAGAGACAGTCCCCAGCATTTATTGGTGGGGTGGCAGCACTGGCTGCTTTCACAGCCCTTAAAGGAAAAGTGAGTTCCCCTCCAAAGGAGGGGCTCCCTTTGCCTGTAATCGTGATGCTGCCCTTGCATGAGGTACTGTCCTACTTGGACCTAGTTATCACAGCCCTGCCCATCCGGCCTTTAAGGTGCATTATGTAGTGCTTTAGTCTGTTATGCTGAAGATCCTGCTTTGAAGGCTCAGAGAAAGCAGCATCTCCAACCCATGCCCTCATTGTGAGCCTAGACAGAACAACCCTCAAATTGTTCTGTGCAGGGAGAAAGCACTCGGGATTTGGCCCTCTCAGATCTCAGCTTGAGTTTATTTTCCAGCAAGACAAAATGTCACAGAACATTTCTGAGCTTCTGAGAAAGCAGCAAGGCTGGCCCCTTGGTGCCCAAGGCAGGTGTGACTTGGATCCTGAGGAAACCTTAGCTTTCAAATAACTTATGTCAGCACTTAATCCCAGTGCGGTGTTTGCAAGGAAAGCCCTGGGGTTCATGCGTCTGCTGCACCAGCCCTAGTCAGGTCCTGAGAGCTGATGTTATCTTTTTTCCCAAGGTTCTTATTCACAAGAGAGAAAAAAAAATGCTCTGAAAGCTTCATGCTGCTGCATCAATCCCACTTCACTGCTTGCCCTGGAGAGGGGATCGAGTCCAGCAAAGGGCCAGCACACATGCCTTTGCTCCTGGCTTCCTCTTAAAGGTGGTGCAAACAGCAAGATGTGCCCTGATTTTACAGACTACGCACTAAGATTTTCATTTGAAGCTCAGCTGCTTAGCATTTGTGCTGACAACTGCCAATGTCTCAGCTGGGTCACTATGAAGTAGGGGATGCCTATTTTCCCCTTTACTTCACCATGTGTGCAAAAAGTGTATGTGTTTCTTGAAACAGTACCTGGCTTGTTACCATGTGTGTGTGTTTTGCTTCCATCTGGGTTTTGACAAGTCCCTTCTGGGTAGATTGCCCAATAAATGAAGTATCTGTCTCTGATTGCATTTCTTTTAAGTACTGAAGGCCAAATAAATTCCATATCATGGTATATAACCTACAGCTATATGTCTTCCCCTAAAGGCCTGCAATGTTATAGTCTTTACTGCTGTCTTCTGCATGTGGTTCAGGTGTGCTTCGCAGTGCCTGGGCCACTTAGCTGGAAAGGTATCAGGCCCTAAATGTGACCATTCAAGGTTCAAGTCCTTGTTCAGGAGACAGCTTAGCTATGTGCTGCATCTGCAGACGTGAGGAAAGCATGGCAACAAGTGCCATGCATTGAGGGTTAGATAACTTGGAAAACTGTGTCTCCACAGACAGAACTAAGCTCAGAGGAGTAAGGGCCAGCATTCACTGAGTTTGTTGCACTGGGAATTACCTGGAAAAGGTAACAGGAGGCAATCCCAGAGGATGTGCCCTGGAAAGCAATTTGCTCCTGCCTTGCCTAGACTACTTGCAAAGTCTATGTTCCTGTGATACCTCTTCAGGCACACAACAGTCTATCATGCCCTCAGCTGGAAGGAGCCTTACTTACGTCTCTGCCCTCTTGGGAAGGTGTTTGCATACTCGCTTTTGGCAGCTGCCAGGTTCAACACAGACTCTGGAAACAAGACAAGGCATCTAAAGATGGACTTAGCAGACATGGAGAGCACAGCAGAGCTAGGCAGAGCTGTACCTGTGTGAACTTGGCAGATGATGCCTGAAACAGAAAACATTGTCCTTTCTCTCTCCTCCCACCCCACAAAATTAAACCAAACCAAAACTAAACAAAAACCCAAATAAAATAACTATGGGAAATTAGTTTCTAAAGAGTTTCTGTTTCATTGTGAAGTTCTTTTCATTATCCAAATAAACCAGGCTGAACTCCTTAGCCCTGGTGAATGTGCAAAGTTGATGTGTTCCAGAAATAGTACCTGCCTTGCACTTACCTGCATGTTTGATTTTCCAATTGAATGATCAAAACCCCATCCTGTGCTGAAATGGTGTAAATACAAGTGAGAACGCAATGATTTTGGCCATCCAGGGAGGCATTTTATTGTGCTCTGAGAGCATCCTGTCAGCATGTGGCTTGTCTCTGGGAACTGGATGGGCTGTGACAGGGGCACCTGCCTGCAGGCAAGAGAGATATAGAGGCATATACATATTCATATGTATATGCACAGAAAAGTGTCTGCATACATGTGTGTCTCTACACAAATCCTTATGGAACTCATTGAACAAAACACGTGAAAAGATTTAGATTCTCTGAAAATAATATTCTACCTTCAAAAAAGAAAACTGAAATTATTTAATGGAAGTTTTCTAGTTGACATATTGTGTTTTAATTTTTATATATTATGTATGGCATATATGTAAACACTAAAATCTGTAGATTGAAGTAGTACAATGTTTTGAAGAAGTATTATACTTTAAATAAGACTGATGAAAGACCCTCTATATCAGTATCTTTTATCTTAAAAATCTGAAATGTTTCTCAAATAGTTACAACAAAATCATAGAGAAGAAGTGTGAAAACATCAGAAAATATTCAAAAGAAGCCAGCCAAGCAAGTTTTTCAAACATGAAGTCAGTCAAAAACGTTTTTGGTTTTCACACTTTCAACTGGTAGTAATTTGAGAAAATTATTTGGAAAAACAAAATTCAGACAATTAAAGCTACTTTAAAAAATCAAATTTATTATTATAAAACATAAGAGCACACTGAAAATGTAAATAAGCCACAATTCAGATGCATGTCTTTAGAATTGTTTATGAACTCTGAAACAGTTCTGTTGACATCTGTAGTGAAAACTGTTAGCCGTACAAAACAGGAGGAAAATATTTTCTTTCTTCTTTCCATTTCTTTGTCCCTTAAAGCAGTCTTTAAAATTTTATGCAAACACAAGACATGGTAGCTATCTCAGTACACATTTTGTGCTTATGTCACACAACATTTAACATAACATTTTTGAAAATGAACCGTGTTGATAGAGGAACTCTCACCAGAAAGTGAGATTTGTGAGGTGGAGTCTGATGGTATGAAATGTTGTCTTGCAACATTAGAGGACAGGCTGAAGGTGGGTTTAGTCTCCCTATCACATGGGTGGAGTTATTTCACCTGCGTGTAAGCCCCTACAATGCAAGGGTGGGATTCAGTATTTTTCCCAGTCACATTTATATAGGTGTTTCCAAGTAAGTTAGGTGTCTAAGCTTCCATTAGAGTCAAAGGAGATTTGGAGCTTGATTAATTTACTTGAACATGTGTGTTTAGTGCTATTTGAGATGCCCAAGGACGTCCAGAACTTCCTCATGGGTCTGCCAGAGATGACACAGGTATCTATGATAGCCCATAGATGGCACTATGGCATATCCATGACCTCCTAAATTATAATCAGTTCAGTCCCAAAATCTTATGGCATTTCAGATGACACTAGATGTCTGTCTGGAGCAGACAGACAGAGAGTCGCTGGAGTTCAGAGACTGATTCCTTTGCTTGTAAAGGAGAGACATGAATTGCATCACATCTGTCACTTCATAGACTCCACTGACCATGGCCCAACCTATGTACATAGTAGCAGGTGTCTATGCTATTGGAAATGTCCCTTGGCATCTGGCCTGCTCCCCAGCCACTACTGTAGAAGGCAACATGTCTTCTGTATGTCCCATGTTATATATCCAAGCCCATGTGGATGGCTGAAATGTGCCAAGGGATTTCAGGTTGCAGTAGATGCCTCTGAATATGCACAACTGAATCCAGCCAGTCAGATTAATTTGTCTCATAGAATCATAAAATCATAGAATCATAGAATGGTTTGGGTTGGAAGGGACCTTTAAACATCATTTAGTTCCAACCCCTGCCATGAGGAGGGACATCTTTCACTAGATCAGTTTGCTTAAAGCCCCATCCATCCTGACTTTGAATACTTCCAATGATGGGGCATCCACAACTTCTCTGGGCAACTTTTTCCAGTGTCTCATCATGCTCATCATAAAACATTTCTTCCTTATGACTAATCTAAACCTACCCTCTGTCACTTTAAAATCATTGTCCCTTGTCCTGTCACTACAGGCCTTGATAAAAAGTCTTTCTCCATCTTTCTTATAAGCACCCTTTAAGTACTGAAAGGCCACAATAAGGTCTTCCCAGAGCTTTCTCTTCTTCTCCAGGCTGAACAACCCTAACTCTCTCAGCCTTTCTTCATAGGAGAGGTGTTCTAGTCCTCAGATCATTTTTGTGTCCCTCCTCTGGACCCGCTCCAACAGGTCCATATCTTTCTTAAACTGGGAATCCCAGAACTGGATGAAGCACGCCAGGTGGGGTCTCACAAGAGTGGAGGAGAGGGGCAGCATCACCTCCCTCAACATGCTGGCCACACTTCTTTTGATACAGCCCAGTGTACAATTGGCTTTCTGAACTGCAAGTGCGCATTGCTGACTCATATTCAATTTTTCACCCACCAGTATCCCCAAGACCTTCCCTGCAGGGCTGCTGTCAGTCAATTGATCCCCAAGTCTGTATTGACATTGAAGATTGCCTTGATCCAGGTGCAGGATCTTGCACTTGGCCTTGTTGAACTTCATGAGTTTCACATGGGCCCACTTCTGGATGCCTGGATGGTATCCCTTCCCTCTAGCATGTCATAGACTTCTGGGGAGTAATTCTTCTGCCTAAAGGTATATGCCTGGGATCACATGAGACATCCTCTGTATCCAAGATCTTCAAGCGGTACTGGCAACTGTAACTTAATGGAGATGCACATGTTCTATAATGGCAGCTGGAAATGATGCACTTCAAATACCACCGGATACTCCTATTTAGACACCTAATTACTTTTTTTGAACTCAGGTGAGCTGAACTCCTTCCTATCCTAAAGTCCCGTCACTGATCTTTCCTATATCCCTCTGGCAATGTGCCGGTGCTTCTTCTGAGGTGAGATATTTGTGGATGGTTGATCAGCTGAGGGGAACTGACCTAGGCGCTGGGGTGAAATAGCTTTTTTCTCATATTAGAGAGAGCTCCTTTCACCTCCCTATTCCTAAGGCTCTAGATAACAGGGTTCAATACAGGGGTCACCACAGAATAAAACAGAGAGCACTTTGTCCACATCCAGGCAATAATTGGATTTGGGATGTATACAGATGAACACAGCTGTCCCATAGAATAATGTCACTACAGTGAGAAGTGAGAAGCAAGTGGAGAATGGTTTATACCTTCCTTTGGCAGTCCTGATTTTGAGGATGGAGGAAATGATGAGGCCGTAGAACACCAAAATGAGCAGAAAAGGCATCAGGATAACAAAGGCAGCAGTGAGAATGATCTGTAGCTCATTCCAGTAAGTGTCCCAGCACACCAGCATCAGCACCGGCTGGATCTCACAGAAGAAATGGTTGATCATGTTGGACCCACAGAAGGGCAAAGAGAAGATAAATGTAGTGTGCCCAAGGGCCACAAGGTTGCCACATATCCATGAGGAAGCAGCCAGCTGCACGCATACCTTCTTATTCATGATATCTATGTAATGCAGAGGGTTGCTTATGGCTCGGTAGCGGTCATATGCCATAGCAGCTAAGAGGCAGCACTCAGTTGCCCCAAAGAACAGAAAGAAATACATCTGTGCAGCACAACCTGCAAAAGAGATGGACATATCACTTGAGAGAAGATTGATCAGCATTCTGGGCAGGGTGATAGAGGTGTAGCAGATTTCCAGAAATGACAAGCTCCTGAGGAAGAAGTACATGGGAGTATGGAGGACAGGTTCCATGTTAATTACAAGAAGAATAATTAGGTTTCCTAGCACCGTGATGGTGTAAATGCACAGAAATAGGATGAAGAGGATGACTTTCATATCCGGGCGATGAGAAAAACCCAGGATAACAAACATGACCGCAGAAGTTTTATTTCCAGTGGTCCCTTCTTCAGAGGATTCCATCTTGGAACAATAAAGACACAGTGACGACAATGAAACAGTATGGTACATTTCTTAAGACAAGCCAAATAACTCTCTGTTGTTAGCAGTAGTTTACATGAAATTCAGTGAAAGTCAATGAAAGTCAATTCCAGTCCTATAAAGCAAGGCATCTACTGCTCTTTGAGAAGACTGATGGTGTGCACCCTGGCCACTATCTGCCATGCAGTTAAGACAGGCTGCACTCCTGTGGATCTTTTGTGACATTTGTGAGCCTTCTGTGGATATGCTGGATAGCCCATGATATCTAAATCTATAGAGCTGTGCTTAGGCTTCTCAATTACTTGTGAGATGTCTGTGTTTCAGATGATGAAGTCTTAGATGTCTTGATAAACAACGAGGACAAGTCTCAGCCAACCTGTCCAGCAGCCCATAAGCCTGTTTTTCCATCCTCCCACCTATTTGATATTAACCTGGTATGATGTTTGTACTATGTGCATGTTCTGTTAGAACAATAGTTGACCTCTGGAGGATTTTAGTTTAAATTAATAGTTTCATTCTACTCTCGGTCAACTTGCATTGGAGCTTGGACACTTACGATAGTTACAAGTTTTAAAACAAAAGAGATGACCTGTCGTGGTGCTCTCTCTTGAAAGCTTAGGAAGCATTGGAAGACCAGTTCAGATCTCTGTGTATGCATGGACACCTAGACGCTTATACATAGGTGTCCTACGTTGTTTCATATGTCTCATTTACCCAAGTCAATTGCACAGGATTTGCAGATCTTCATTAGGATTGAGAGAAGTCTCACTCTGTTCACTTGGAATTCTGCCAAGAGCCTCATGGATCTGTAAAAAGAAACTGAGTAACTGTGTTTAGACACCTCCTAACTCCTAAGCACAGAATTCAGGGTCAACCAATACCAGTCATGACCAGATAAAATGGCTCAAGAAAGATGCTGTAAACTCTCAGGGCACTTCATCATGACCATGCCTACAAGCCTTTAGCCTACTCTGTCCTCAGTAGAGAAAAAAGAGGCTTCATACCACCCTACTGAGTTGAAAAAGAAAATGGCCCAAAGAATGTGTAGATTTCTAAAAGTTTGTTCAGGTTTACAGTTTGCCTCAAGTCATCTACACAGAGGTAAATTAAGGAGAAAATCAGTCTCCATTGGTGGAAATAGGCACTTCCAGAGAATAAATTTGCCTTGTTCTGAGGTAAAAACCTAAAATGGACCTGAGAAACTGCCCATTAGAATGTATTTCTCTTCATCAATTGTCACAGGTGTCTGAATAGTCAGTTCAGGTACAGATGTCTATCAGTGAGGTGAAATCAGTTGTATCAGATGCCTCCAGGGATATGTATGTTGACAAGAAAGCAGAAATCCAATGGTTGTGCAATTCTGAGTGCGTGCATTATCAGAAGTAGAATTATTACAGACAGTTATCAATAGCACTGTGTCATATACTTTACAGTACAGCACAGTGTGGTACAACCTGTAGTTTAAGGTGGGACCTGGTTTACTCAGGGAAACAAAACCCCTAGAAGAAGTGAATAAAGTCTCTGGGAAGGCAGGAAAGACAGGTAAGGCCTTTAGAAAGGAAAAGGTAACCTTTTATCTTTGGCACCCAAACTTAGGTAGACAAGGTCTCCTTCAGGAGGTTTTCCAAGGCGCCTTCCTCTTTCCGCTGACCATAAAGGAAACCTCCATGACTTTCTGACACAGAATGCTTAGCTTTCACATGATACCATTTGGTAAGATCACCTCTTAGGTGAGCCCCTAGAGGTAAGGTATATCCAAAGCATGCTTCAGACTACTGTGCAGGTAGGCTTCTGGTTTAGCACTTCTGAATTGGCCTCTCTGGTGACTGTCTACTCCATTTTTCTTCACTGTTTATAGAGGAAGGCCACAGAGCTCAGGATCCCAGTATAAGTCCGCAAGTTGAATGTTGAGGTAATCATCCCTTCCTCATTCTCATTGCCTCTATTTGGCCCCTCTACCTTTACTTTTTCAAACTTTTTTCTATATCTTCTCTTCTGCCCTTTGGCACATCTCTATCTGCCTCTATTCCCCCTGGTAATTTCTTTCCAAGTGAGCACTCCTTCACTTGTAGGTTATATTTCTAATAAAAATATGAGTTGCTGTTAATATGCATTTTCAAAATAATCTCTGCATTCTGCATTCATGTGTTTCATGTTTTTACAACTGACATGCATTAGAAACAGGTAAGCAATTCATGTTAGTTGTAAATTTTCTTTTTAACTTCCCTTAAAATTCTCCCTTGAGAATGTAGATGGTCAACTCTGAAATATCCTATCAAATTTCAACATGCAGGATGTTTTCTTTTTCTTTTAAACTGAAGTAAATATTAAATTCATTTTCCATACTTAGACAAAAAATCACCACAAATGACAACACTCCCCCCCACCCCCCAATCAGAAATAGCTCTTTAACATAACATAGCATATGACAAGTTCTCAGGCATGGTTGTAATTTCTTATAATGAATTAGATTAAGCTGACCTTAATACTTTCTGAAGGGAACATGATGTATCTGAGCAAAATGAAAACAACTTTGACAGTATCTTCGGCTCATAGTCACTGATGTTGAATTTTAAACTAGTGTACTAAGACCTCAATAGAAATTTGGTGATATGTGAGTTCAAGAAACAACAGAAACTGTTCAGACTCAGTTGAATTCAGCTTGTTTGGGATAACTCAACGACTATGGGAGAAATTCCAGTCAAGCCAAGATATCTTTTACCTACCTCTGTGGTCATTCTCTTGTTTCTGTGTTCCATCTACTAAATCAGGGTGGAACTTTAGTATTTGATATTTCTTCAGCAGCCCTAGAGATGTGGTCCTTGTTGCATTGCATGTGCTCTCTAAGATGAAATCTTAGAAAAGGCACATTGTCAACACCTGAGCTCTGCAGTGTCCTCTCCTGAGAAGTGTGTGATCAAGCTGAAATGGGAGATAAACTGAGATTTACAGCCAGTCTCAAAACAAATTGTCTTTCCGTCCTTTGGCTATTGAAAGTGTGGATTTCCAGATACTCCAAAACTCTGAACTCCAGAACGCTGAGGCAGTGAATTCCATTAATGGGAAGCATTTCTGTGTCATACTGCAAGATCCCATGCCAGTTACAGGTTGGAAAGCCCTGCGGGGGCTAAAAGGAAAGAAGGACATTTAAGAAGCAAAGCACCCAGTGTGTGCTTTTGACTTATAGTCTGCCAAGGAAGTGAAAATCTTTCAGTGTGGCCTGGAATAATCCACAGCTCCATCCTCTGAATGAAGGAAAGAGAAGCTTAGAAATTACATGATTGGTTCCTCTGTGGCCAGAGAAATAACGGTCTGATTTTTTTTCAGTCCAAGTGTGCAGGCTCAAGGCCCTCTGTTCACTCTGAGCCATCTCTCATTTGCACTCAAATCCTGCTACCTACTGAGAAAAAAAGTGCTTATGCCATGCAGGTAGCAGTCCCAGCTGCATGTGGGAGAAGGCTTCTTGAGAGACTGTGGTCAGTCCATCCTGACTTACAGCTTTTCATTCCCCAACCAGCATGGAGAAATGGGCCCTTCTGAGTTCCCTTTTGCCATTTGCCCTCCTCTGCTCTATGCCACTTGCCCTCCTGGACATGTGACAGACATAAGGGAATCTGGTTCCTATTTCTCATTATCACCTTCTGAGGCTGAGAAGATGACAGGTGCTTTGACATGAGAAAAGCAGTGAGGACCCATCCTGGTTTAGGCTGGGATAGAGTTAATTGTCTCTGTTTAGTATGAGAAGAATGTTGATAACACACTGATGTTTTCAGTTGTTGTGAAGTAATGTTTAGACTAAGTCATGGATTTTTCAGCTTCTCATGCCCAGCCAGCAAGAAGGCTAGAGGGGAACAAGAATTGGGAGGGGACACAGCCAGGACAGCTGACCCAGACTGGCCAAAGAGGTATTCAATACCATGGGGCGTCATGCCTAGTATATAAACTGAGGGGGGCGGGGTGTTGGCATGGGAGTGATTGCTGCTTGGGAACTAACTGGGCATCGTTTGGCGAGTGGTGAACCATTGCATTGTGCATCACTTGTTTCATGTATTCCAATCCTTTTATTATTATTGTCATTTTATTGTTGTCATTGCTAGTTTCTTCCTTTCTGTTCTATTAAACTGTTCTTATCTCAACCCAGGAGCTTTACCTTTTTTTTTCCGATTCTCTCCCCCATCCAGCTGGGCGGGGGGGGAAGTGATTGAGTGGCTGCGTGGTGCTTGGTTGCTGGCTGGGGTTAAACCATGGCAGGACCCAAGGCCAGAATATCCTTCTGCATCCTACCTATCCTTGGGCAGGAATCTGTCCATCAGCAGGCCATGGGGAGACACAGAAGCCCATGGACTCCAAGTCGGGCTCTCTGAATGAAACTGTCAAAAGTCTTTCAGGCACAGAAGCCATTTCAAGCTTTTTTGTTTGGTTTATTGGTTTTGTTTTATTTGTCTTAGGCACATTTCCTCCCTTCCAAATTAGAAGCCATTAGATTGACTTATCTTCATACAAACACATTTGTCTTCCCTGATCTTCTGTCCCAGCTTTTGTTCTTTTCATTATCAGAGAGGAAAGTGCAACTAATGCATGCCAGCACATCTCCTTCTCCCCTTTCTTCCATCACTGTAGAGCATGAGATAAGCCCTTCTTGAGCAACAACACAAACAAACAAGACACTGCATAGGGGCTATAATGAGGAAAGGTTCAGGCAGGAGACAGGAGTATTTCCTATTTGCCACTATTGCCTGATGAGCTGGTAGTTCTCTGATCATCTTTCTTCAGTGTTGGCGCTTGAGTTGTTTGCCTCTGTCCACAAACTATGGATCATCAGTGCAATTTCCACACAGACTTCTAAAAGGAGACTGGCTTCCCTTGTGCTCTTGTTTGACTCCTGGAAGAAGCCAATAGTACCAGGCTCTGTTCCTGGCCTGAAATTGTTCATGTAGAAATGAACTGAGTCTGGATTCAAGGGTGAGTTTACACCGCAAGCATGGCTAGGGAAGTAAGAAATGCATATTTCTTGCGGCCGTATCTCCTGGTGAAGCATTTAGTTACCACAGCACCTTGGACACCCATGCTGTGGTGTTCATGCAGCCAGGAAACAGGGGGAAGACTGTCCCTTTTTCATTCTGAATCCAGGTCATCTTGAAACTGAACACAGACTCCTTCCTCCAGATCAACATGTTAGGTGGGTACCTCTGCTCGTGGTGGAATTCTTGGCAAGGCTGGAGGGCAAACGCTGCATTTTCAGCCCTGAGAATGGGAACCCTAGAAGGAAAGGTCAAGCCAAGGAGCTTTGCATTGCTTGACTTAACAGGGAAGCCACACAATGATAGGTAGAAATCTCCTTCCTTGGTGCACTGGAATGGGGATTAGAGGCTTTCTTTTAGGACACGGGAATGACAAAACTTGATCCTTGGCTGGGCTCCAAGGGACCTGGGGGGAAGTGGGAGAGTGGGGTGATCTTGGGATGAGTGCAAGCACTGTGTGTTTGCAGTGTGCATCAAGCTGGACCAGCTGGCGTATAGGGCACCCATGGGGTGGATAAGCGGGCTGGGGCCTGGACGGGGGTACTGGGCAGCAGAGGGGCTGTGCTAGTGTTCAGAGTACCTGTGAATGTGTGTGAGCTTGTGAACCCAGACAGTGTCATGTGTGTGCCTGCACTAGTGACCTCCTGCCTCTGTCAGCCCCAGAGGAGGAAGAGACATGGTTGTCTGTGCTTGAGTGTGATGTGGCTTCTGTGTGTGGGTGCTGGTGATGGCAGTGCCTTGTCTGTGGCAGTCTGTCTGGCTGGTCATCTCAGTGTACTTTGTGTGTATGTGTGCCTCTGGGACACATGCTCAGCTTTGTTACTGGTTGAACCTGCAGATGGAAAAGCAGAAGCTGCATTCCTTGGCCTAGGCAGGGACCCTGGGTCCCTAAGCAACTGGACAGGGCTCCAGTGGCTGGGCAGGAGGGTTCTGGGCTGGGGATGCAGAAGGAGGCAACCACTCCCGACACCCTTAACAAAGGACATCACAGCCAGGTGAGGGAGACACAGGTTGTATCCCAGAAGATGGACTGTAGCAGATAGAACTACTTTATTTGTTTGCTGGTTTATTAGTTTCCATTTAGATGCTCCTGTCATACCTGGGGAATGTTCCTTGAAATAGACTGAAGTCTACTAGATTTCTATTTCCTCTCTAAGCAATGGTTAGAGAGAAGCAGAGCCCAGTAGTGTGATTTTTCCTATCTGAGGGTACATTTCTAAGACATATTGAGATATTTTTCTATGGAAGGCCCTATTCCATTCCCAAACCAGAAAAGGATACCTTGACATCTACATTCATTTTCCCATGTTCAGGATACTGATTCAGCTGAGTCAATCTAGGCATCAGTCCTGGTTAGGAGTCATAGGAATGGATTGGGATTCATCTCCCTTCAATGCATTCCACAAAGACACAGGAAGTATGATTCCACTTGCCAAAGTTTAGGTGTGCACAGAGAGGGTGCACAGACCAAAGTGCACAGCATCCTTGTCTAGGTTCCTAATGTAATCAATGGGGATGGAGGACAGGTTTAAGTTATCACACATAAACTCTTGGTGACATTTGAGATGCTTTGGCATCTCAAGGCATCTGCAAGTGGTTGCAGGTTATGGTGGTAGAATTATGAGAGATCAACATCCTTCTAGTAATCATCTAAGTGCTGGGGGGGATTCCCCTTGACCATTTCAAATTATACTAACTGCCTACTTTTAGGGCAACCGAACCTACCTTTGTCAGTATAATCAATGGAACCTAAACAGCCATTTAGCTAATGTAACAACAGAGGTGTTTGTCACAAAGAGAGAGCTGGGCAGCTAGGCCCCTGTTCAGACTCCATTCACTAGAGCTCCATTGACAATGATAGAAGTTTGGGCACATGTAAATCCCAACAATGAAAACAACAAACTTTGCTTGGGACACTGAGTGTAACGGCCTAAAAGAGGCATCTAGTACCATGTAGGATGCCCGGGGTGTCCAGGACAGCTACTACGATATTGAAATCTTTATGGTTGTAATTTTTTACAAACAAAATTTTTTACAAACAAAAGATAAGTAATCGATGTAAATCACTTGGGTAAGCAACTCTTGACAAGAAATGGAATAGAAGGGACAAATTGACCTAAAACTAGGAACTAGAAACTTATAGTGAGCTGGTTGCCCAAAGAAGCTTGGCTATACCACATGAATCAGCTAAAAACATGTCCTTTAGGTGAACTTAACTGATTATAATATGAAAACCACACCTCTAGAAGTTAGGATACCTGCCTTCACCTGAAGACCCTCACCCACTGAGCTTGAACACTAAAATTTAAAGACACTGTAGCTTTAAATGAAGACAAGGACACTGTACACCAATCAGCTTTAAGATATGGAATTATGGGCACCAGTAAAAGGTTGACAAACAATGAGTATGGTAATTATGCTAATTTACAATGTATAAATGAATGACTGTTTTACTGCTGGGTGTGCTAGCTTTGCAAGGATACCCCCTAGCATCCCTTTCTGTGCAGAACCAGCAATAAATGGTTAGTACCTCAACTCTGTGTATTGGTTTGCACACCAGGTGAATGATCCCAGAAGTTTTGGGACAACAGCTACATGGAGCAAACACAACACAAGACCTAAAGGAAAGCTGTGTCCTTCTGGAGCAGATGCTAGGCAGACATCCCTGGGAATCTGTAATGGATTCAATGTCTATGAGTCAGTTTATTCTACCTGCACCCAGGAGTGCAGTATGAGTGGAAGGTACATAACACAAAATTCCCCACTTGTGTGTCTATAACCTTATATCCTCTGGTTCTCATCTCTCTTACCCTTTGCTCACCTGCATGGTGAAGCAAACGGGGAAAATGCTAAGGGTGTTCACATGGTGTCTAGATAATAGGGTGTTCACATGGTGTCTAGATAATAGGCTGTCCACAACTAGGGGATTTCTTAGGAGCACATTCTCTGTCTTGGAAATTGGCTTCACCTCTGTCATCGGACTTATTTTGTGGAGCAAACACCTCTCCTGCCTTGGCTTTGTGGCTGAGTCCTATGTATCTGACAATGCAAAACCTATTAAAAAATATGGAGAATGGTCAAAGACAATTGGTCTTTGGTCTTCTTATTAAATTCTTTCTTAACTGTCCTGCTAATGTCACTCCCTATGCCATGTGTGAATACTGTGAACTCTAGGTGTCAGCAACTGGAGAGACTGGAGTGAGTAAATCAAGTGCCAGCAACTGGAGTCAGATAATGGGTTATAGGGTCCATGTGTCTGTGGGGCCAGCAACTGGAACTAGTGAGGGTCTAAGCACCAGCAATGAGAGGGACCATGGGTCGTAAGACATATGGGGCTGGGATGTCAGAAACTGGGGGGATCAATGTGTTTATATTTTCAACTGACCTGATGTGTATGGATGTATATGTGTAATCCAGTCTCAGATTTCAAGATGGACTAGCCAGTGGAGGAAACTCTATGAGTCTTTCTCAGCCTCAGTTTCTGAGCAAGACATGGATATCCAGGGTCTGGGCACGCTGCGACCCCATGTTGAAATTCAAGGCATCTCTCAGTGGGGGAAAGGGTGCTTGTGAGAGAAGATGATGGTGTGAGTGTATGCACCTGTTTGCTAGTGACCATAAAGCAGGGCTAGCTGGCAATTAAAAGAAGACCCACATAGTAGGTAAGACAGCCCAGGATATGGGCATGCGTATGAGACAGACTATGGGTCCATGCTTATATACAAGGGATCTGCAAATGTGGGTATGCTGGTGAATCCAGAGAGTGAGTGAGTGGGTGCTTTTGCTACTCAACTTCAATCCCAATCAGCCAGAGGGGAGAAAGGTGACATGGATATCTATACTGATGTTTCTTGTGAGTTCTGATAGTGTTATATGTAGGTGCGGTTAAAGTCAGTGCCCTTCTCTGTGGCAGTTTGCATAGCTGACGTTTTAGTGTCCTGTATGTGTATGCATGTGCATGCCTCTCTAGGATACATGCTTGCTACTGGATGAACACATGAATGGGAAAGCAGCAGCTCATCTGTTGGCCTGGGACACAGAGACATCTCGACCTCAGGGTGCACCAGACCAGCCTCCAGTGGCCAGCAAGGACAAATGTCTAGGTCCCAGAGTCTGCTGGTGTTGGTAGTCTTATAACAAACCTTAACACTCTTTTCCAGAACTGGACTGTGGACATGTTGATAGGGTTATATCTAGTTTACTTTCAGTTACATCCTGCTGCTTACAGAGGAAATTTACCTTGTGGCTAAGCTTGTCTCCATGATATCCACTACAAACTGGTTAGAATCCCTACCCTGCTCTTGAGAAGGATGCATGAAACAGGGGGAGTGTACACTGAAGTTAGGTGAACAGGAACAATATCTGTATTGGTTTCTATCAGTTAAGAATCATTTCTTCTTATCAATATTTCCAGTACTTTTGCTCTAGTAACAAAAGTGTGGGTGAATTGGGGATATTGTTACAGTTGCAAAAAATATTCTGTTGCATGCAAAGGGACAGCAGAGGTTCAGTTTCATCATGGCTCCACTGATCTTTTTAGGGGCTAAGAAATTTGCATTAGTAAGACACAGTTCGTAACAGATTGTTCCTCATGTTCCTCTGCTCCCTTATGGTCTCACTTCAATGTGAGGCTTTAATACTGGTTTAGTTTAGTTTACAGCACGTATGAGAAAGCCATACACATGTCCTGTCTCCATGCATAATTAATATCAGGATCTAACTTCATCCTCCTGGATACCTCATTACTTCTGTTACACAAGAGGGGGCTATTGACTTTCTCTAAGTAAACTCTTTTAATTTAAAATTTTGCTTGATAGTGATTTCAAAAATGTGTTAAAAATGTCAAAGGGGAATCACTAAAATTAGTGTTACTATGAAGTAACAATGGCTTATTCTCAAGGCATGAAGCAATACAATCATATGTTGTTAACATTAACGACAACAAGATTCCATTTGGCAACCAAATCAAAGCCTATCATATGAGTAGCTATGACTGCCATGGGCCTCTTAGATATTTTCGAAAGCAACAGAAACCAGGTTCCCAAGCAGCGATACGCCCCAGGCCAACACCTCCCAGTTTATTTACTGGGCATTACGTCACATGGTATGGAATAACCCTTTGGCCAGTCTGTCTCAGCTGTCCTGGCTTTGTCCCCTCCCAACTTTATTGTGTCCCTCCAGCCTGCTTGCTGGCTGGGCAGGAGAAGCTGAAAAGTCCTTGACTTAGTCTAAACATGACTTAGCAGCAACTGAAAACATCAGGGTGTTATCAACATTCTTCTCATACTAAATCCAAAACACAGCACTGTACCAGCTACTAGGAAGGCAATTAACTCTATCCCAGCCAAAACCAGGACACAAGGACAGGCCAGGCAGATATAGTCAGGGTAAGAGACCTGCAGGGCACAGCCAGAGCCCTGGGAAATGTGATATGAATTGCTGGTATCACACTAGCTCCCAGAGCAAAGGAAGTCACAGGAAGTCTTAAGAAATATAAGCAACACGGTTCCTGCACATTTAATAGGTATAAGACCTCACAGTCCTTATCTCTCTGCGAATTCAAAGTCTGCAGGAATATCTGTAGCAGACCTTGGTCCAAGATCAGATTTGTGAGTTGTATGTAGGGTATACATGGGAACCAGATTTCTCAGCCTCTACAATAACCCCTGCAGATGGGAGCAGTGCTAAAAAAAAACCCCAAAGAGCTGGAGAGTGATTTGGATGGCCGAAGTGAGTACTTGCTCTTGTATGCTTTATGCCTCTAACATGGGACTTGTTTCGCTAAGCCTAAGCAGTTAGCATTTAGCAACCTTGCCTGAGTCTAGGCAGATACACCACTAATATCTGTTACTTCACTGGGCTCTGGAACTTGAACACTACTATACTGATAGGCTTTATGTGTGAAAAGCTATGTATTAGTGTCTGAATTGACAGGTTGAATCCTCCCTGTAATGCTGGATGATAGGAATTATCAGCCCATGTTGTCAGCTTTCCAGTTTCAGAAAATTTGTTCCATATCACTTACCTATGAGACATTTCTATAGAAATAATGATCTTTCAGACACAGATTTTGCAGCAGTTCACAGAAAATATATGGACACTGAGTCACTAAGCGCTGTCCATGGCCAGTGCCCAAGCAGTGTACATAAAATTAAAGACCACTCATCATCATCCAAAGGGATACCAGCTATTAATTTATTATACTGCACATGGAAAAAGCAGTTTGGAATAGATTTAGTAAGAAGATAGAGCAGACTGCAGTGACCAGCCATGGGGCTTAATCAAATAAGCGTACTTACCAGTAGTCCGCTTAGGCACAACTGACCCCTTTTCTCCTCTTTTCTCTGCTTTCCCATCCCCACTCCATCTTCAGCCTCTGCTTCTCTGCACTTCTTCCCTTAAAAAACTGCCCAAGTTCTGTAACAATGGGGATGTACATGTTAAGGTGTACCAACTGATGGCCAAACCTGATTTGTGGAACCTTAACAGGACAACAGCATGAGGAATTGCAGGATGTTACAGATAACCAAAGTACAGTATTATATATGCAGATGGCCAATCCCAAACTATGTCATCACTAACAAGACAGAAACACGAGAAATGGAAGCACATGTTACTTATTCAAGGGGATAGTAGCTTTAGAAAGCTGATTTCCAGCATAGAAATTAACAGGATATTCATATATATTTCAAGCAAGAGTATAAAGTCATCAGGTTTTTAAGAACAATATTCTTCAAGTAAAAGAATTGTCCATCTTGAGCCTCAGGAAGAAAAAACGACACATCAGAAGACCAGCTTGGTTAAACAGGAAACTCATAGCTATATTGAAAAACAGCTCCATACAGGAGGTGAGAGCCATGATAGGCTACAAATTAGTAATCTAGAAACGTTCATCATGGTTGGTGTCAGGAAAGCCAAAGAATTGACAGTTGCAAGGGAAGTGAAATAAGAAAAGCTTCTACTTACTCTACAGGTAGTAAAAGGCTGAAAAATGGGAACTGGAGGACCATCGCTGAATGAGCAGCAGAAACAGATGAGACTGTGGCATTTAATACCCTCTTTGTCTCAGTCTTCACCAAGTTCTTCCAGGCCTCTGTGATTAGTTAAAGGGTTTGTGGTGGGTTGACCCTGGCCGGGTGCCTGGTGCCCACCAAAGCCGCTCTATCACTCCCCCTCCTTGATTGGACAGG
>JAVKLA010000081.1:4417983-4525231 GCA_034782735.1 Sagittarius serpentarius
GGACGACCCGCGGGGGCCCTCGCTGCCTGCGAGGGTGGCCCGAAAGTGCGGGGCCTCTGCCGTCCGCGGGTCCGTCCCTGGGGCGGTGGCGGCGGCAGGCAGGCTGGAGCGCGGGGTGGTCTGGGGCTCCTCCTGTTGGCCGAAAAGCTGATTCGTGTCCCGGTGTGCGACGAGCCAACAATCGCCCCCTCAAGAGCGACGTTATTTGTTTCACGTGTGCGTAAAGATGGGTGCTAGGTGGTAATTCCACAAAGCTAGCACACCACACCAAAGAAAAACTGTGCATTTATTCTGTTACGTTCTTATCTCAACCCACGAGCTTTACTTCATTTTCCCGATTCTCTCCCCCATCCCGCTGGGTGGGGGGGAAGTGAGTGAGCGGCTGCGTGGGGCTGAGTTGCTGGCTGGGGCTAAACCACGACGGTAAGAAAGGCCATTGATACTGTGCCTTGTGGTATTGTTCTGGACGAAGCATCCGACTGCGGGACAGATGGGCGGAGGGCTGCTGGAACGGTGGGGCTGGATGGGACAGGGGTGTGGCCAGTGGTCTGCTGGGTGGCCGTATGCTTGTCTAGATGCCGAGGGTGTGCCTCGGGGCTCAATTGTAGGGCTAGCGCCGTTTAATGTGTTTAATAGAGAGTTAGGAGAAGGAGTGGAAGGTTCCTGTTGTATTGACTGCAGAAAGTGAGTAAGTAAAGGTAGCGGAGGATCCTGAATGGGGGCGGGGGGTCCATCGTTGACTCTGTCGAGCGAGCTGGGGCCTGCTAGAGGCACGGGGATAGATCGGCGCATCAGGGCAATCTGGAGCGGCGTGAGAGCAGATGGGAAGTGGTGCCACTTTCTCCATGTGGGAGGAAGCAAGGCTGGACACGAGTGTGGCCGGGGAAGCAAGCAGCTGGGGAGGGGCCGCACAGGAAGGAAGGGGCCCGGAGGAGCCAGCTCTGTGGCTGAGCGTGTGGGCCGCCTTCTGGGGCACAGGTGGTACAGTGCATGTAGCTGGTCTGAACAGACCGTTCTTTTGCACTAGGTAGGTAGGGAGCTTGGGTGGGGTCCCGCCCGCTATTGCGGGCCGGAAGGCTCCAGAGCGTGCCTGGAGGGGGCTGGTGGAAGGGCTGACGGGCCGTTCCCATGAGGAGGGCTTAAGGATCCTGGGTGGGAATGGTGTGGAGACAAGGAGACTGAGGGTTGGCCTCGTTGCTCTGGCCTGCTTCCTGAAGAGGGCAGGTAGAGATGGAGGCACCAATCCCGCTGCTCGGCCAGGGGATGTGTGGGGATGGCCTGGAGCTGCATTGGGGGAGGGTGGTCTGAAGCTGGAGGGGGCTTCCTAGAGAGGTGGCTGATGCTTTGCCCCTGTTGGTGTTGAAGGGGGGTTTTGGCAGTGGCCTTAATGATAGGCTGTAACTGCTGGTCAGGCTGGCAGAGCAGATGATGGTGGGAGGTGCCTGTGAGGTGCAACTTGAGGACACTTATGTCTATGGTGTACGTTGTTGTCATCTTGTGAGGTGGAGAATGCAGTGGACCGAGGTGCCAGAAAAGACAGAAAGAGGGATCTCGGCAGAGGCTGAGTGTGGTGGGAGGTGTGTGCTGCATGTCAGAGACCTTCAGGCCTAGAGCAGCTTGCGGGGACGAAAGGAGAGAGGGCTCTGTGGCGCCCAGTGGCGTGTGTGTGCGTTGCCTTGTAAGTGAAGAAGGACTAGAAAGGCTTGGAAGGTGTTGTCTGGGGGGCAATGGAAATAGGGGGAGGACCAGAGTGTGCAGCTTGGGGGGGAGTGGTGGAGGTTAGGTGGGAGGAGAGGGAGGGGCAGCGTCTTTCTCCTTGGCAACTGTTTTGGGACGGGGGCAGGAGAGGGAGGCACCAACCTGTCGTCCCTGGTGCAGCGTGATGGGATGTGATGGAAGGGACAAAAGGGATGGTGGGGAAGTGTGGTGGCACCCTGCGGAATCTTTGAGGTGGCTGCCTGTGGCGCAGCTGGTGGGTAGAGGCTCGTTAGGATGAGGGTGGTGTGACAGGGGAATGGGTTGCCTAGGGTGGGTGAGGATGCTGTGTCCCTGGGGATGACAAGGACTGACACATAGCTAAAGAGGCCGGTGGCGGGGGAGGACTGAGTGGGTGAGCAGCGAAGGCCCTGACCAAGGTGTGGGAGGGTGGATGTGGGACTGAGGTATGGCCAGCCTGACCACATTGTTTTGCTGTGCACCTCATTGTGTGGAGCGGAGCGGGGCTGGGCGGTGGTGTACCTGTTCTGCCGGCCCCCGCCTGTTTTTACAGTTTTCTGGTGAGAGAGAGGCACTCTGGGTGTTGGACGCATGGAGGGTGTGGTGTGCCGGCATGACTATGGGGGACTGGGCACGATCAGTGGGGTGTTGCAGGAGAAGAGTCAGAGATCACTTGGACAGCTACTATCTGGTAGCTAGTTTGTTGAGTGGTGATCAGTAAATGGTGGTATGTAAAATATTTAACAAGTTGGTACAGATGGATTGGCTGTCCATAGTCTACTAGTAGTTGCTACACTTCACGTTAGTATGGGATGCTCGTGGCAGACGGTTGCCTGATCCGTTGGGAGTATACAGAGAATATTGCATAAAGCTGACCATGGGTATCTATCTCCAATGGTATATGTATGTGTGCCAAAAAATGTCACCTAGCCACCCATTCATGTGGCATGTGAGGTAAGGGATCTCTCGGAATTGATAGGTAACCTTGAGAGGCGTCTCTGCTTGAGAGAAGGCTGCTGCTGTGGAGGGAAAGGGCGATGGACCCTGATGCTTGCAGATATTTATAGTGTAAAAGGTGGCTGATTTGTAGTCCAACTTTCTGCTGTGTGCATGTAGTTATGGCCACTTATCATCAGCCTAACCTCTAGCCTAAGCAACCTGTGTGCCAGTTTAAGTGCAAGGTTCTCTCTGACAGAGGAATGAATTTGCTTGCCCAACTTGCAGAGCATGGGGGCCAGACTGAAGTTCTGTTCTGACAGGAGGAGCGCATGTGTCTCGAGGGGTCGGTTGATGGAGTCCGGGAGGCATGCTCCTCTGCAGCTTGCTGGGAGTGTTGGCCAGGAAATAGGGGTTTGCTTGGCAGTCTCTCGGTGCTTTGTGTGGTTGAGGGAATGCGTCTTGGGAGGCAGTGTTTGGAAAGGCAAGCTCTTGGCACGGCCTGGGTCTATGTGGATGGAGGCAGGGCTGGCAACTCCAAGCCCATGCCAGATGGCATGGTTGGAGGACGCAGGGGTGTAGCAGGGCATCTTGGGGCTCTGCTGTACAGAGGGCTTTCTCAATAGCTGCTGGGAATGCTACCATCCGCTCTGAGGGGTGGTGTTGTGGGGCGTGGGGTCTCTGTTGAAGGGGGTGTCGTCCTCGTTGCTGCCGACGTGGGCTGGTGGTCCAGTTTGCCTAGATGTAGTGGTGTGTGCAGCTTGCTTGGGAGCTTGTGTGGAGGAAGTAACTGGCATGGGTGGAAAGGTAGTCAGTTGGGGAGGGCGGGGGGAGCCTAACGTTGCGGTGTGAACCTAGCCAGTGGCTCAGTTGCTTGCTTGCTCTACCACGGCAGGATGGGGGAGACAATCAGAAAGGTAAAATCAGTGAGGAAAATGGGTGGGTGGGGAGATGAAGAAACGCAGTTTAATAGTCAGTCATACAGCAGAAGGCAGGCAAGCAAGCAAGGCCAAACACTGTCAGCTGTTTCCAGCACAAATGTGAAACGTAGCCCTAGAGCTGCTAGTGTGAAGAAAAGTAATTCTAGACTAGTGAAAAACAGCATACTGCAAGGGGGGGTCAAAGTAAAGGGGAGGAACAGGGGGCAGAAGGAGGCAGCGATGTGGGTGTGGTGGCTGAGGGCTGCTGCCGTAGGGAGTACTTTGTATGTATGTATATCTGTCAGGAACGTGAGGAGGTGGGTGCACGTTGGACTGGAGGGTGGCTGGGGTGATGGCATGTAGGGTTGGGCTGAGCAGTCTCTGCTGGGCGTGGAGACTGAGGCAAAGGCTTGCAGTTATGGGTGTGCCCTGTCTGGCCATGTTGAGACTTATATGATGTGGATGGTGCCCTGGACCTTTGGTGGAGCAGATGAGGTTGGGGTTCTGCCACCGGGGCTGTTGAGCTGGCCTCACCATTGGCTCCCAGGCCAGGTGTCTGCCGGGCTCGGCAAGGCCTCTGAGTAGGCCGCTGCCGGCCAAATGACAGGGGGGAGGACGTGGAGGGGTGGGCCCTGAGTAACCAAACCACAGGGCCCTGAGCAACCGAGGGAGCAAACAGCGACGGCGCTTTGCGTGCCACTTCCCAGGGCTACAAGCAGGCCCCCTCCGCCCTGCTGGGCACAAGCCAGCCCCACCAGCAGCCAGCCCAAGGTCAGAGCGAGCCCCAAGGCAGGATGCAGGGCTTCCCAGCTCCAGCCCTTCCTCCAGGAGAAAGGCAGCCCGGCTGGGGAGGCCACCCGGCTCCTTGCCCCTCCACCAGCAGAGCTCCGGCGGTGGAGGAGGCCGGGGAGAGCTCCGAGGAGCGAAGGCCGCAGGCGGCCCCTCGCTGCAAGAGCCGCGGGCGGGCTCCAGCACCTGGACAGCTCCCGAGGCCCGCCCGGCCTGCCTGCCGCCACCTGCACCCATTGCCTGGCGGACGGGCTGGTTACCACTGCCGGCCCCACCCCAGTCAGAGCAATCAATAGTCTTACCCGGCGTCCTCCTCCCCCACCACGTCCCACTGCCACGGGCACCACCAGTCAAGCCAGGCACTCCTCCTCACTCTCAATAACGCACCGAGTGCCCGAAGACTGATAGACGGGCGCTCCTCACCACCACCTTCAGTTAGTTAGCGAGCTAGCTACCTACCCTCAACAACGGCCACGCAGTCATCACCACCTACGTACAGAGACACCAGGAAAGCCAAGCACCTCCAGAGAGCAAACAGCACGTACAGAGTAGATCACGAGAGAGTTAAAAGTTATAAAGACAATGGGAGACCTGAAGCCATTAAGAGAAGTACAAAGACAGGCAGAAAAAGAGACAGACAGAGTCAAAACTAGAGACATAAGCAAAGGAGAGAGCAAGGGCAAGATGGAGACCACTACAGACAGAGGTGAGAGAGCCAGACAGCTACACGTACAGGGACAGAAATAAAAACACCAAGACAGAGCGCGCGAGAGAGAGAGAGACAAGAGAGCGCACCTTACAGAAAAAGGGCATGAACAAAGAGGGGAAGGCAGGCAGAAAGGCAGCCAGACAAACTGGGACAGAAAGAGAATGAGACACACTCACCAAAAGCAAAAAGGAGCAAAACAAGGAGAGATCTCAAGAGAGAGATGAAAGAGCAATAGACACAGGTGGGAGAAAAGCGGCCGGGAGGGTGGCCACGCAAGACCATCACCCGCCAGGCTCATGGCTAACTCACTTGATCACTGCCCACCTCCAGCCACTGTGCTCCTCAGCTCTCCCTGGGACCCCAGCAGAGAACTCAGGTGCACCCTTCCCTCCTCCCGACAGCTTACTACTCCCTCCATCCCCCCACCCCATCCGACCCACCTAATAAGGCACAAGTGCACCTCTTTCCTCCAGCCCTGACCCGGGCCCTCGGCTCTAGCACGCCCTGTACATGGCCCCTGCCCAGCACCCTGAACTCTGCACTCCTCGCCCCCTCCCCGGGACCCTCTCCAGGGCTGGCTGCCTCTCCCCATCCTCGCTGCCATCACACAGGACCACACCGCTTACGAAGGATTACGACACTTTTTATTCCCGCACAGCCATTTCACAGAGTACAAACACAAGACAAGACACCAACACAGACAGTAACCCCCCACAGCCACTGGCACCCCCACGCTACTCTTGATACTCCCGCCAGGGGCCCCAGCGCCACCCTGCGCCCTCGGACCCCAACCCTGCTCTTGCCCTCAAAAAACTCTGCCGTGGCAGACCATGCAAACAAGGGAGGGAATTCCGTCCCTCATTTCTTTGGCTTTCGCTCCTGCCCACCAGAAAGCACCTCTTTCCAAACACTGGGACCAGCTTGTCACCACTGCAGCACACGAACAGGCTTCCCAGACATCTGGGGATGAGCTTGGCCCTCCGCCGCACGCCTCAATGACATCTCTGCTCCAGCGAGCCAGAGGGCGACGTGCTCCCTAGGTGTCATGACATCTGACGATGACGTCGCACCGCTCTGGCCCGTGACCCGTGCCACGACACCTACCTCTGGCTGAGTCCGTGCACTTGCAAGACACCGATGGCAGCTCCCGAGGACTGTGGAGACATGCAGCTGTCCATGCGAGGGGACAGCATGTGCTTTGTCCCGTCCCACGCTACTGACAGGGGTATGAGCCACCTACAGTGCATGCTACGAGGGAAAGCCTGGGAAAAAGCTGTAAAAAAAACCCCCTCAAGTCCCACATCAGTGATGGAAAGCTGCAAAAAAAACCCCAAGTCCCACATTGGTGCCAGAAACCTGTGAAAAAACCTCCAAGTCCCACATCAATGCCAGCAAACATTCATCCATGTGTGCCACGCAATACCTTCACGGTCCACGTCTGATCTCTCTCCAGGTCAAGTCCCTCTTTTGCCTCCATGCAGCAGGACAGCTCAGAGGCAGCTTGGCCACTGTGGGGGTGCTGTCTCCTACCCTACAAAAACTCAGGCTGATGCGAGAACAGTACTTGGCTGGGCGGCAGAGCCACACCTACAAGGTCAGGTCCCGCAGAGCTGTGCACAGCCACAGCCACAGCTGGGCCGCCACCAGAAGGGTCACTCGGGCATGGTGCTCCCCTGAAGAGCTGGAGGCTGCCAACAGAACAAGAAGATACACGTGAGCTGGGGCCCTGGCATGCACACAACAGGCACCTCCCTTCCCCCCCCGACACCCCAGCTGCCCCACAAACTGCACCAGTCCCACACCCTCCTGGGTGCCCCATCTCATCACTGGGCCCCCCTCCCACAAGATCCTTGTTGGCCTCCAGACTCTACCCGTGGCCTCTACTCCACCCTGCTGCTGCCCCGCACAACACTACACCATCACCGCCCTTGCAACTGACTGCCTGCCAGCTCTTCAAAGTCTACTAGCATTGGCCTCACAGCCCTCAGGTGCTGCGCTGCCAGGCACCTCTGTACCATGGGAACGGCACGCATCCTGCTCCCTGCACTCTGCCTCCCTCCCAGCTGCGACCTGCTGCACGTTCTGGCCACTCTCCCCACACTGCTCACCCCTATGGCCCCTCGGCTTGGGCACAGAAGCCCCCTGCTACGCTTGCCCCGACTCTTCCCACACCGCCCCAGATACTTGCCCCTGCAGCTCTTGCCATCCCCTTGCAGCGTCCCTGTCACACAGCTGCACAGGGGTCCGTCCACCCGGCTCGTGCAGATCTGCTCACAGCCTCCGTTGTCCTCACACCAGTCCGATCCTGGGCACAAAGAGCAAAGCAGGACACCTGAGCAATGCTCCCAGACCCCAAGTCCCCGATCCTTGGCTGCCTAAGACCCACGGTCCCTGTTACAACAACGGGGCCCACAAGAGCATGCCTGTCACCCGCCGGGCATGTCCTCACATCACATGTGGCGTGGAGACAACAGTAGGGCCCAGCTAGGCTCCCATCATCCGCCGTGACCCCAAAGCAGCACCTAGTCTGATGCTCACAACCCTCCAGGGGCCTTTGGGGAAGACAAAGAGGAGCACCCACAGCACGGGGCCATGGGGCCAGAAACAGAGCACCCTACAACATGCCGGGCTCCCACTGCCTACCCTGCCGTCACACTGTCTGCTGTGTAACCACCCACGGACCCCTAGGAACGCATGTCCCTGAGCAAGGCAGACCCCTGACATGGCCCACACCTGCACCCATTTGACCGGCAACTGCATGCCGTCTGCCCTCACCTCCCAGCAGCAAAAACCCCGAGGGCCCTCTTACGCTTGTACCGATTCCTGCTCAAAGAACACACTTTCCCACACGCATGCACGCTCCCTCACCCCAGTGCCCCAGGACCCTGCTGTGCCCAGGCACTGCTCCACGGCACGCCACCAGGCTCAACCCAGATGGCGGACATACACCCACAGTCTTCCTTAGAATCACACACACTTACGCTTCCTCCTGATAGGCCCCACCGAGATGATCTGCTCCTTGGGCTCCTCGGCAAACACGCTGGCCATCCTTGTGTGCTGAGGGCAGTTCTATGTGGGGATAAATGCCGCCTCCATCACTCTCGGCTCCTGCCCGGGCCCCCTCCGCGCCCCTCTGGCTGGCCTGGCTCCCAAAGGGACCCTGCGATCAGGCTCACAGAGCATGGGGCCTGAGGTGACCTGCTTATGGCAGGGCTCTTCTCCCAGCACCTAGAGGGACACGCGACCCTCCCGGCCTCGCACCCTGGGGCTACGTCTCCGGCCGCCTCTCTGATACCAGGTCAACTGGGCTCATCGTGCTCCGCCGGAACTCTGCAAAGTGAGCGACCCGTCCCTTGGCACTTGCCCCACTTACTATTTTGCAGGAGTATTTCTCTGAATCACACAACGAGACAGCGCAGTGGAGGTGAACTTCGTCATAATCCCCAATGAACTTGAAGACGGTGACATGGAAGCGACACGTCAATGACACCCCATTCTCCTCTATGCCAATGGTGTTGTCCTTCATGTTTTGGCACCTACACAAAGCACCATGCTTGCCCTGGCCCTCCCGTGACCAGGACCCTCCCTCAAGGGACACTGCTCGCCTCTGTCCCTGTAAGGCCCCTCGCCCCAAGTCCTATGGCGGCGCACTTAGATCCCACTGTGCCTGCATCCTCTGGACGAGGGTGTCGCGCCCTGCCTCTGTAGCATGACTTCTCTCTGGCACTTCCGACTTCGTTGTACTCCCGCTTCCCAAGACACCTCCTCCATGATCCACATCCCCCCGTCTCCTACAGACACCCTGACACCCGCAGCATCAGCGACGTGAGGAAGGCCACTTCTCTCCACGGCCAGGACTCCATCGCACGAGAGGCCTCCAGCTACCTCTGTGCTAAGCAAACTAAATCCTGCACTAACACCACAAGCTGCCCTGTGCTCCACCCTTTGCAGATCTGGGTCAACTGTCTCGCTGACCAAAATGTCCCCCGCTCCAACTGACACCGCTGCCCCTTCGAGCACTTTCCCCGACAGACGTGACAAAAAACAACAGGGCGTGCTGGGCTGCCTGGCCCGCAGTCGCTCACCCTCCCTCGATGATGAAGTAGCGCAGCTTGTCATTGCTGTCCCGCGAGGGGGTCGCGTAGCACTTGTTCAGCATTAGGATCAAGTGGTTGGAATCAGCCCCGACGACAAAGACTCCCACGTAGAGCACGTCCCGGGTGGTCAGCACCACCTCGCCCTGCCGGTAGGGGTGCTTGTAGGACGAGTTCTTGTACAGGGCCATCTTGGTCGTGAAGCTCCCTTCCTGCGTCGGCACCGTCAGGTTAATCACACTAACGACGACAAAAACATACCAGCTCGGATGGGGGGAAGGGTACAAACCCCCAGCTCGGCGCCTTGCTTTGGATCCTCACCGCCTTGCCCTCCGCCCACCCGCTCCCACGCCCATACAACAGGAGAGGCCACGCGGCTAGCCCCGGCTCCTACCTGAGCATCGGCCGCACGACCGAATCCAGGGAGATCTTGATGTCCAGCTCGTAGGCGCAGGAAAACTCCACGTTGATGGTCCGGTCCCGGGTGATGATGTTGCCCGTGTTGTTTGCGCTCTCGATCCACACCGTGTTCTTGTACACTATGTGCGTGCTGTTCGACTGCAGAAGGAATGCAAGGCGTTGCCCGAGACCGGCCGTCTCCGCTCCCCTGCTCCTAATGAACACCTCGGCCCCTAAACGAGCCATGCAACACCGAGGGCCCTGCGACCTCTCCGCCAGCTCTGGCCGGAAAGGGTATGGTACGGTGGGGCTAGGAACCATGGGGCAGCAGCCTCACTCTATGAGACCTGCCTCTGTTTTCCCTGACCCCCACTCTGTGAAAGCACCTCCAAAGCGTCACTCACGCCAACATGCGCCCACGCCCCGACCCTGACTGGGCTGCCACAGAGAAGGACTGCCTGGCTGGCATGAAGCCGCACCACCTTGATGCCCCCCATGCCGAGTTCCTCATGTACGTAACAGCTCGGAATACACAACCGCTCTCCTCAGCCTCCCAACTACTCCTCTGTCTCCTCCTGCATCCTCTGGACTGGGAAGCCAGTCAGTGAGGTGACAGCAACCCCATGCTCTACAAAGCCCGTCTGCAACCTACTGCCCACAGTGTGAGCTGCCCTGATGGACAGTCAGCTATGTGCGCATCCCAGGCGCCGGTCGACACTCGGGTCGCTTTCGCCCCATCAAGCTGCCTCCTGAAGGCACGCTCCCCCCTCCTACTCTGTCCTCAAGTTCACATGAATGAGAAGACACCCAAGACGAACAGCCTGGCCTTCACTCACAGCCCCACATGCCCCGTGCCCCGGCTCACCTGCACCACGTTGCCACAGTTGCCTTTGGTGTTGTTGATCTGGAAGGAGATGAAGTCCTCCCCTTCAATGCCAGGGCAGTGGCGGTCATTGACCCGCACCCCCTCACGCTCAAAGCCCAGCTGGAACAGCTTGCACTTCGAAATGGACACCTCCATTTGGGCAGCTTTGCAGGTCACCTCTGCATCAATGATGTCATGGGTGGCTAGAGGAGAAGACGAGACAGCTTCAGATCACCACAAATGGCACCACAGGCCGAGGCCGCCGGCCTGCCTGGCCCTCCTCCCCACTGCCACAAACGGGCCAGGATTGTCTCCTGCGGTGCACCCTGCCCATCCAACATCCCTGTTGCTTAAAGTGCTCCCGAGCCAGAGATGCCCATAACATGCGCTCCAGAAAACCTGCTCCCTGCTCCCATCCTGAACCGCTCACAGTTGCAAAACCCAGTCTCTGCAGAGGTCCCAGCCCTCGGCGCCTCCCTTCCTGAAGCCCCGGTGCTACAATGGCCTAATGCATGCCCACACCGGTCGGCGCTGACCCTGCGGCCGGGACCAGAGGACTCACTGTTCCCATAGGGCGGGGGCTCGATGCAGCCACACAGTTCCCCACCATTGTCCAGCTCGCAGCTGCGGTTGGGGCAGTCGGCGCCCACACAGGGATCTTCCACCACTCCTGCTAAACAGCACAAGACAGAGTACAAACACAATCTTTACCCTCAGACTGCAGGGTAGGCACCTTAAATCGCCATGGGCCGCTCCCACCCCAGCGGCCCCTCTCCCCGCCGGTTGTGGTCCTGGTGGGACGCAGCTCCCCTCAACCCAGATGGCCCCCAGCTCTCTTACAGCAATTCTCCTTCTCGATCCACTCGGTGCCCAGGATGCCAAAGGTACGGCAGGCCTCACCGTAGGCAGCCAGCGAGCCGCACAGCTGGACCTTCTTGTGGTTGTAGCAGCCGTCCAGAAAGCAGGACTCGTAAAAGGGCAGGGGGTCCAGGAGGCCATAGCAGGGCTGGAAGAAGCCTTTCATGTCCGTCAGCTTCAGGCAGTAGCTGTCGCTTTGCAGCTCCTGGATCTGGACGTTGTCGCAGGAGGCGGCGTACTGCGAGTACTGCAGCTCGTTGCAGCTGTGGGCACCGGACACGTCGCGGGGGCTCCCATCGCGGCCGGCCCCGCTCCCGCCCAGCAGGGAAGGGCCATCTGACCGCTCACCTCTTCTGCATGCCATTGGTCTTCCAGCTCTGCGCCAGCAGCACGCTGCTGACCGCCAGCTTCCCCCGCAGCGTCGCATAGTCATCCGTCTGGTCACCATTGAAGTTGCCGCAGAGGCCACACACCTTGTTCTGCAGCCGCTCCCCAATGGCAATTTTGATGACGTTGAAGCCATTGTAGCGGATCTGGATGTCGGGGCTTGAGTCAATGACCAGGAAGCCCTCCTGGCTGAAGATCTTTGTGGAGAGCCCCGTGACAAAAGGGATGCTCACGTGGCTGCCATTCACCTGGTGCGGGAGAGGACACAAGGCTGACGTCCCTCCCATCCCATCCACCTATGGATGGAAGCATGAGCCACCCGCAAACGGCTCCGCGACTGCCTCCTGCTATCCCAGCTGTGATAACACACCACCTTGTCTTTGCCAGGGGCCGGCATATCCTCCTCCTTCCAGCCCGATGGATTGCTCCAAGCACGCCGCCTCCCTTAAATGCCCACACGAGGCTGCGCTGCAAAGGGACTCCTACTCATGTGCAGAGGCTCTAGCTTGGGACTCATTGCTCACCAGGAAAGGCCACAGGCAGTGCCCTTCAGAGACCGAGCAACACCGCAGCGATAGCCAGCCCTCCATACCCCTCCGCTCGAAAGGACAGCTTCGCCCGCACCACCGAGAGGTGGACAGGTACGCGACTACAAACTCCTGGGCTGCGGCCAGCCTGGCCTTCTGCCAGCGCTTTTGTCCTAGCTGTCATCCCTTCACAAAGCCCAACAGATGACGGCCACATCCTTCACCTGTAGAGCTGCCTCAACCGGGACGCAAAGCCAACAACAGAGCCTTTTGGGGCCCTTGAGGAGACTGTCATGCAGCCCCACGAGCTATCCTCTGCTCGGGAGCGGTCCCCTGCTGCCCAGCCCGCAGCCCTGCTCTGGAAGGGGTGGATGCCCCTGATGAGACCTTACCTTGACGGTATTCCTGTCGCTGATGAGGATCTGCTCCTCGTTGATGTAGAAGTACACGGGGGAGATGATGGTGAGGTTGGGCGAGGACCACTTGTCAAAGTTGATGATGAGCTGGAAGGAGAAGTCGGGCAGCTTCTGGCAGATGGTGGAGAGGACAAAGGCGCAGTTGGCAGGGAAGCGGAGGAAGGCCCCGTCGAAGGTGCGGAAGACACCGCCACCCGCCGCCAGGCAGAAGGAGCTCCTGGTGCTGAAGCAGCCACGGACACCATTGCGCAGGGCGCACTCCTCGTCCGACTTGCAGTGCCGTGGGTCACACTGGATGAGGTTGCGCCGAAAGCAGCGGCACCGGCGGGTGCAATCTCCATTCCAGAAGAGCTGTTTGGGCTGAAAGAGGGACCTATCACTGGCCAGCAGGGCCAGGGACCCCTGCCTTATCCTCTGCGGACACTTGGGCCAAGGTTTACGCCTTCCTGCTGCACGGCAAGCAAGAGCCGGCAACGAGGACAGAGGAAAAAGCACAAAGAACATGCTGGCAGCTTGCACCTACCTTGCAACACCTCTGCTACCCATAGGCACAAGGCAACTGCACATATCCACTGCCACCGCAACTTGCCTCACCTCTCATACAAACACAAAAACCACAGCGTGCTAAATACCTCCTTGACCTCTTTCTTGTGCCCTGCCAGCCGCCAACCCGTCCACTAGGGTACCCATATGACAGTACCTCAATACTGGCTCCTTATGGGTGCAGGGCTCTGCAAAGACACCTTAGGCAGAACAGTTTCACCAGCACAAAATACAACCCACTCTAACGTGAGCAATGCCACCAGCACAGCACTCTGCTGAATCAAACTCCTGAGTAATATCCAATAGCTACAAATAAGTAGATTTCATGTGAAATAGTAAACTTGTCTCATGTGGAATACCTAGAACAACGTGATCACACAGTACTGGACTTTGGCACTCATCAAAGCCAGTCTTCCCAGTCACCGCCCTTTCTTCCCCCCTCTGCCAGTTCCCTCCTGTGCCTGCCTGACACCCAACTCACCCTCACGCAACAACCCCGTGACAATTTCGCCAGACAGAAAGACTCGCTACGGAGCACACCATGGGAGGACGTCCCTCTCCTCTCTACCCCCGGTACCCCCTAGAGCTGCGAGAGCCCTCTGCTGCCGGTGCATCATCCCTACCCTTGCCGACAACGACAGTTTCCATCACCAGCGTGGTACTAGGCTCGTGCCTTGTGGAGTCTTACTGACTCCACTTTTCCACCCCTCTAGGAAATATAATTCCCAGGGGCCCTCAGATCAAGGCTTCCTTGCTCTGTGCCGGCCTTCCTCACACCAGAGCTCTGAAAGAGTGGCCGTGCGAGACTCTCAGGCTGGAAATGAGACTGGCGTGGGAGAGGCGCTCCTGACGTGTAAGTGATCTGACCTGAGTGCATGCCAGTAGTCAGATCGGACCTCGACCCTGGCCCCAACACAAGGAGAACTCCAGCAGGAGCAATGGTAATATGCTCTGCAGCTCAGAGGAGGACTTGGGACACCGCAGGACAGTTTGGCCCCAGCAAACGTCCCACAGGCCATCGCTGGGGCTTCGCTACAAAGCCCGCTTCACTTCTCTCTGCTTCCACTCGATGTACATCTGTCCTGCCTGTTGTTCCCCACCCACTATGGCTTGACGCAAAACCACCAGACTTCAGAGCAATCCCCAAGCATGGCCATGGACCGGCAGACGTGCATGGTGCTGATGAAGGAGAAGACCTATTCCTCCAGGCCCTGCGGCATGGTCTCTCTGACTGAGGCTACGACCCTGGCAAACGGACCCAGTGTGACCCTTGGTACCGCCCTGGCCTGACCACCATACCTGCTCAGGGTACAAGACTCTGCCCAGAAATATCAGAAAGAGGGTGAGAGAAAGCCCTTAGAGAAGGACGTGAGCAGCATACCTCATAGTATTTGCCATCGGAGTAGCAGCCACAGTTGTGAGGAAGGATGCAGCTCTTGCCATTGAGGACGTACCCAGGGTCACACTGGCATCCCTCCACGCAGTAGTGGCTGCAGTCGCTTTTCAGCCGGATGGCAGCGCATCGGGGCTGGCACAGGGACACGCAGCTCTCGTAGTGGCTGTTGGGGGGACAGCTGACGGCTGCGACATTACCAGAGGACAAAACGGACACAGATCAACCTGGCGGCCAGCCACACGTGGGGCCGTAATCCTGGCTGCTGCTGTCCCTGGGCAGCTAACTCCCCTGCCAAGGTGGTTAACACGGACCACATTGCCCAGAGAGGGACCTGGAGCTCCCAGGCAAGCAAGCAACCGAAGGGAAAAGGCAGCCTTTGTCCCTCCATCCTACCTCGCTTGCCAGCTGCCTAGTCCAAGTTGAGCAACACTTCGTTACTCACCACTTTCTCTAAGCTCTGGCACACCAGTTCCCCGAGAGCCCTTTCCCCATGCTCCCTGCTCTCCTACAAACAAGCCTGCTCACTGATGCCAGACTAACGTCTCCCTGCAGGAGGGATTCTTGTGCTGGCCCTGGGGCCTTTCAGGTAGCATACAGAGCCTCTGCACTCTCCATGCCGGGACACATTTCAGGGGATGTGTTTTTGCTGGGCTGTCAGAGCGTGAAGCCTGCGAAGGATACTATCCATGCCCAAGCAGGCCACTTCTCCCCATGCCCTGCCAGGGACCATTTCGGATCTGGCATGCGGGTGCTGGTCAGCAGCCTCGCCGCCCCTGCCTTGTGAAAGCGGTGCCTTCTGAGCCATGAGTTTGCTCTTTAGAAGGAAGGACAACCACAAATTTAATTTTCAGTCCTGTTAGCAAAGACGATTACTTCCCATCTGATTTGCCAGATACACTGGCTGCCAGAGAGGCTTGCGGCCCCCATCCTCGGGAGCCTAATTGAACATCGCATCGTAATCTTATTGACGAGAGCATGCAGCTTCATTAGAGCAAACACGAACTCCTGGCTTTGAAGCCGGCCAGTAAAATTCCTGTATAACAACGGAGGGATGGCTGATACCTTCTGAACTCAAGGCTTCCCCCTTTCCACGCATGCTGCACCACCATATCGCCCACAGTTTGTAACAACTCCAAGAGAATATAGGGCCCCAGACCCAGTCCCACACCTCCACCTCACCCAACAAGCACAGGAGGGACTGGCTGCTGGGCTGTCAGCCTCCCCCTCCCTGGTCTGGCGTGCTTGGCAGTGACTACATGCACACCTACTGCACCACTTTAGCTCAACGCTACGTCAACTGCCCCCTTATCCAGCACGAAAGGAGAGGATCCCCGGGGCCATCCCTGGGCACAGACCGTGGGGACCTGGGACGTGTCTGGATCGACAGCCCAGAGGTAGCGAGTGCCCGCTGGAGCTCCATGGGGAGCTCCGCTACCTCTCTACAGGGCAAGTGCTACAGCTACGGTGGACAATCCCAGGAAGCACCTCTAGAGAAGGACCCAGAGGCAGGGTGGCACTCACAGCATGAGGTGAAGTTCCTCCAGCCAGTAATGGCAATGCCCTGCGTTTGGCATGTGCTGGCATAATTTTGCAGCCAGCTGCAGGCCGTTTGCATGGCTCCCCCATCGACACAGGTGTCAAAGAGGCAGTTCTTGTAGAAGAAGCTGGGACTGATCTTGCTGTGGCATTTGGCGAAGACACCGCTTTGGCTCGGGATGAGGCTGCAGAGCTGCTGGGGTTTCCAGAAGCCTTCCACCTTCCCACAGGCGGGGCAGCGGTCGCCGCAGCCCACGCGGCAGAATGCGTCCCGCTTTGCCCAGCTCTGGATGAAGTCGGCAATGCTGGCGGCTGGTGTGCCACCTGCGGCCACCAGGTCGTCTTCAGGGTTGCCGTTGTAGCGGCCGCAGAGGCCATAGGTCAGGTTCTGGAAGCTGCGTGGGACGGTGACAGAGAGGAAGGTCTTCCAGTCATACACCACCTTCAGCCCAAAGTCAGTCTCAACCACGATGTGAAAGCCGAAGGCAAAGATATTCACTTTGCCCTGGCCCAGCTTCAGGGGCAGGTAGAGACGCTCATTGTTGATCTGCAGGAAAGGAAACACAACGCACCAGGAATGGGAATGATGATTGAAACTGCCGCGGGAGGACACGAATGAAGGCGGCTTGGCACTCCCACAGCAAGGTCCCCGCCGGCCTCACCTCTACATCCAAAACAAGGCAGCCAAAGCGGAAGCCCCCTCCAAAAGCTGTGCCTGGCAGCACGCTAGGTATGAGCCTGAGCGTACGCACTTCCCAACCCACAAAAAACCTTGTGAGCCATAAGGCCTCGTGCCTAGGGAAGTGCTTCGCAGTATGGGAGCCACGGCAAGGAGAAATAACCACAGCCCTCGTGGCCCCGCACTCACCAGCACAGTATATTTGTAGGCACGGTGGATGACGATGTTGTAATTGAAGACCTCCACTTCGACTTGTTTCACCCACAGGGCCAGAGAGGTGTCCCGATCCTCATTCTTCGCTGTGACGGTGAATGCTGGGAAAGTGTCTGAGCGCTCTACCCTCGGCCGGGCGATCGTGGTGCACAGGACCAATGCGCAGCTGCTCTGGAAGTCGAAAGAGTAGCCATCAAAAGTCAGGTAGTGTCCATAGCCGGAAATGATGCAGGAGGCATCAGTGCGGACATGGCAGTAGTAGAGACCGTTCTCCTCCAGACAGTACTCATCGTCCTTGCAGGAGACGTTCTCGCAGTAAACACTGTTGTCAGAGCCGTTGCAGTAGCAGAGGAAGTGGCAGGCGATGTCCATCCAAAAGGACTGGTTGGTGGCCAGCTGGCGCCCCTCAAAATGGCAGCCGCACTCGCCGCGGGGAACGCAGCGGCTGCCGCGGAAGGCAAAGCCCTCGTCGCACTGGCAGCCCTCTGCACAGGTGTCTGCACAAACAGGGCCTGTGGCCAGGGTCTCGCAGGTCTCCACACAGCTCATGCACTCCTCGAAATGGCTGTTCTCTGGACAGGCGAGAGCTGCAGGGCCGACAAAAATGGGGCATGAGTTCCCAGCTCCGGCAGCCCTGGGGCAGGACGGGATAGGGGAATAGGCAAAAGGTGGGAAGGGGGTGAGCAGCGACCAGTGCCAGGGAAAAAAAAAAAAGGCAAGAGGGGAAACACTCCCAGCACTTTGCCGGCCACCGGCTCTTGCCATCCTCTGCAACCCCTTCTCCTCTCAGCCATCACCCTCCTCACATCACAGCCCTGTTCTGCCACGTGCCGAGTGACACCTCCTCCTGCTATTTCAGAGGGTACAGGGCCAGGACTCCGAACGGACACCTCCCTCAAACCTCTGTGGCAGAAATGAGCGCCACCTCCCCACCATGTACTTCCACACCGGGGGTTTTTCACACACTTGTGAATTATGAAAGTTTTCCCATCAATAGCAAGTTTATAGCAATAGCTAAAACCAAGCGTTATGCAAATTATCCTCTGGTGGTGGCGTACAGCACTGTCAGACACCACTTGCAGCTCTGGAATGCTTCTATACTGCATGGTAAAATTTCTGATGCTTCCTGAAATGCCACCCTGAAATCGCTTCGGCAGGAAATCTGTCTCTGCCAGCACGAGCACTCCTTAGAAACTACTGTCGGTACGTGGGGCAGCGCTCCCTTGCCTTTGGGCTCGTGAGACATTGCTTTCCTACCGCAATTCCCCTTTCCCTTCAGTACGCTACGTGGGAGAGCGCTTTCTACGCGCTGGCCTCCCTCACAGCAGAAAGCTCTACCAAGCATAGCTCTTTCGAAGGCAAAGCCGATCTTTGGTTGACCAGTAGGGAAGATGGTAGAAAAATTGCCCCAGGTTGCCAGCATTTAGGCACCTCCGCCCCTACCCCTTCATATGACTTTGGACATCTAATGGTGCTGTTAGCAACGTCAGGTCACGGCCTCCCTCTCAAACAGCCCTTCTGCTATTGAGTGTCTTCCAGCTCGGCCACAGAGGAGCACCCTATGGGTAAGGGGTACCCGCCGGAGATGAGAGGAGGTGGGGGAAAGAGAGCTTGTACTTTTTGGCATCCCATAAAAAAAGCTGCTCTACACCTCTGTACACCCATGAGCTCCTGACAAAAAGACTTTGCCTGAGGTCGGCAGGGTCTACGTCTCCTTCTCCCCATCCCAGGTACTTAAAAGCTTTGATGGACTCACGACAAAAACTGTGGCTCCTCCACTGGCCGACGTCCACCTCAGCATTCTTGCAGGCGCTGGCGTAGCGCGCCACCGAGTCACACAGCTCTGAGAGGTTACCCCCGCTCTGGCACAGACGGAAGAGGCACGTCCTGTAGTAGGCCGAGACGTTGACCACACTGTGGCACTCCAGAAAGGAGCTGTTGGTGGGGTCATTTATGATGCCACAGTTGGAACGGCTCCTGTAGGACTTGAGCATCTCCGAGTCATTGTTGCAAGCCTTGAGGAGGTCCCCGCACTCCCCATTGCAGATCTCGTCAAATGTGGTCCAGCTTTCCAGGAAGAGCTCCAGGTTGTCCGTGCACTTGCCCTTGGGCAGGCAGAATTCATCGCTGGCGTTGCCATTGAAGAAGCCGCACAGGCCGCCAGTGCAGTTGAAGTAGGCAGTGGAGAGGCGGATCTCCAGGAGGCCTGAATCGTAGTAACCAATAGCCAGGAGCCCCTCCACCTCCATCATGGTGCCATTGTCGCTACGGTAGATTTCCAGGCGGCCAGAAGGGTGGAAATAGGGCAGCTCCACGTCATAACTGTTCACCTACAAGTAACAAGCAGATCGGGATGCTTCAGGGAGGGTGATGTGACTTTGCATGGCTGTTCCCATCTGCCAGCCGCACCACGCTGGGTATGCTAAATGCTTCCTGACCCAGATCCCACCCTCCAAAGCCCACAGCCTCCTTCAAGCGGGGGGATGTGCTGTTTCCTTACATTTTGCCCCACAAACAGAGAATGTTTTTCCAGGGAAAAAACAAGTTGTGGGAGACAACCGCAACATCAGGAAAGTCTCCAGAACTGACTCAACAAGCAAACGGGAATAACGGTGCTGTGACAGCAACTTCGCAGACACCTAAAGGGCCTCCACACTGGGGTGGCCCACACGGGCTTCCTCCAAGTGCCACCGTACTGCTTGAGGCCCTGACCTGGGGGAATGGTCCGGGGCCACAGACCCACAAGCCCTTCTCCAAAGGGACATGAGATCACAGCGTGAGCCGCCGCCTTCCACTCTGGGGCGGGCTGCCCTAATGGCAGCACCTTTACCTTGATCTCTGACAGGCTGGCGCCTCCAATCTTCACCTCTTGGCCGACTGCCTGGATCCGCACGACACGCGGCCCATTGGGAGCAGATCCAGGCTTCTTTTGGCTGATGTCCACCTCGATGAAGTCCGGTCTCTCTGGGCAGGTTTTGAGCAGTGTGTAGGAGTGCTCCAGTGGATAGGGGAAGGTGAGGCCATCAAATGTCTGCAGCACCTGGTTCTGCCCCACCAAACACAGGCTCTCCCGCTTGGGGTAGCAACCCCGGTAGCCGTTCTCAATGGTGCAGACCTGTCCTTCAGGGCAGGTGGTGTTAAAGCACCTGGTGTCCCCGCCGTCCTCACACTGGCACTGCACTGTGCAGTCCACTGCTGCCCAGAAAGACTCTCCAATGGTGTAATACCGGCCATCCACATCGCAGCCACACTTCTGGACAGGGACGCAGTGGTCCACGCTGAGGACATGGCCCTCGTTGCACTCGCAGCCCTCGGCGCATGGGGAGGCACAGGCCAGCGGGGCTGTGAGGTCCGAACACGTGGCGGGGCAGCTGCTGGCACACACCGAGTAGTGGCTGAGCGCGGGGCACCGCACAGCCGTCGCTGTGTTGCAGAGGGGAGACAAACAACAGGAGGATCATATTACAGCGTGGTTCAGGGCCAGTCATCTCTTTCCCATTGACTCACAACAGATGCAACACAGAGCGACCCGGGAGCCCCGCTTAATGGTAGAATTGGCCCCTCCATTTCCCTCCTATGCCTCCCCAGCCATTCCGCTTGTGCAAACAATAGCTTCTCCAAAACAGCCACAAAACCATTGAGCCTCCCACAGCTATTTAATGCCTCAGGCGAGGAGGGGAGGCCAAGAAGCGTACCATTGGCCAGTCCTCGTTCTGGTCCAGCCTCCATCTTTCATCACAGCAGGCGACCATCTGCAGAGCAATGCGGATCTCCTGCCTCGCGCCTGACTTGTGCCATCCTTTTGCTGGCGCAAGGGTCTGATGCCACAGAGAGGAGGGACCGATTGGCTCTTGCCCAACTCCCTCTCCTGGATTTCTCCCTGCTCATCTCATGTGCTGCTGGGCACACGGGCAGACCCCTGAAATCGCTCCCCTCCTCAAGAGGGAAAGGCTTCTGTCAGGAGCACTTACCGCATCCCGTCTGGGCGCGCCACTCTCCCACCGAGATGCCCAGGGCCTGGCACACCGCAGCGTACGCCTGGATGGCTTGGCACAGGCTGGTGCCGTTATCCCGTGCGCTGCAGAGGTCGTAGACGCAGCTGTGGACGAAGGCGGTGGGGTCCACGACGGCACCACACTCCCACAGCGGCCCACCGCTCTTGTTGATGAAGCCGCAGTATTCGGAAGTGAAATAAAGAGACTCGGTGGTGGCGTCGCAGATGCTGCAGTTGTCCAAGCAGCCGGGCAAACATTTCCGCTCAGGGTGTGGCACTCGCCAGCTCTCACCCAGGTCTGGCACGGACACAGCCAACCTCCCATCTGAGCGGAGGGTATCGTCCTCGGGGTCTTTATTGTAATTCCCACACAGACCGCACGTGGTGTTGATGTATGTGCCCGGAACAGAGACGGAGGCATAGTGTTGTCCATCATAAGTCACCAGCAGGCCAAAGTCAGTTTCCAGGGCTGTGGACAAGCCGCTTTGGTAGACTTTTATTGCACCCAGTTCCAGAGAGATGGGTAGGGACACCACCAAGTCATCCACCTGCAGGAACAACACCAGAGGACTGAGCTGGCCCATGAAGTAGCAAAGCCTTCATACTGGGACACAGACAGGAGCCGTACAGCTCTGTTACAGGGTCTTAGGGTTAGAGGCACATGCAGAAGGACAGCCATCGGTAAGCTACGGGCAATTGCCACCACACCCGTCCCCCATGCCCGTTCCCAGAGGGATGCGTAGGGCCCAGAAGCGCTGTCCCATGCTCTCCGGACTGCCGTTGCAGTCTCGCCACCACCCCAGAGAAGCCAATCTGGCAAGTTTTCCCCTTTCAGCGGAGCTCTTACCTTTGCTTTCCCAAAGCTGCCCTTGGGGAGGATGATCTTGTGTGAGTAGACCTCCACAAAAATATCCCTCAGCCAGGAGACGGAGGAGCTGCCTCGGTTCTCATTCTTGGCCTCCACGTTGAAGTAGGGCAGCTGGGAACCTGGCCAGCACTGCCTGGCGAGGAGGTAGGAGCAGGAACCCTGGAAGTGAAAGAGGAAGCCATCGAAGGTGTGGTAATGTGGATCTCCGAACACCACACAGGTGCTGCTCTCCACTGGCACGCACTGGAAGAACTTGGTCTTCGGCTCGCATGCTTCGAAGGGGCCACAAGCCATCTCCTGGCAGAAGATCTCGTTATTGAAGTCCAGGCAGCGGCACTTGGTGGTGCAGTTGGCATTGTCCCAGAAGATCTCCCCTTGACGGAGAAACTGTCCTGGAAAGACAGAAAGGGGAAAACCCACACTACATCACTTCTCTAAGCAGAGGAACATGCTCTGACTGCACCACGTCAGTCCTCAGAGGGTCTGCCGGCCCTACGACCGAGATCGCCACCAAAGCGTCCTGCTACAGGGCTTCTCAGCTGCTTTCTTTGTGCAGACTGCCAGCAAGAGCCACTCAGCAAAGCGCTGTGATCACAAGCTTAATTTTCAATGTACGGTGTGTCCCCTTCAAGTCCTACCCGCGCAACAAGCCCACAGATGGTGCGAGTGCTGTCACAAACCCAGGGTCAGCGCTGCACCGTGCAGGCTGGCTAACTTCAAAGCTATTCCTTCTGTTTTGGACACCCACCACGCTCATTCTGCTTCAGTATCATGGGACACAAGAGCCATTTGTGCTATTTTCTCAAAGGGAGAGTCCATTGCTAAAGCTCATGCCTTTTGGAGGCCGTTTCCAGCACCGTCGCTGTACTTGCGCCATCCTTTAGCTTTGTTTCCATCTCCATAATGCCTCCGTTCGTATAACTTCGCTGGTCAAAGAGCGACTCTGCCATCAGTGGCCCAGAAGCAATTCACTCTCATTCAGAAAGCTCTCATAGTAGTTACGAAACCAAAGAGCTGTTGATAAGTAACTTCCACACCATACACCAGTGACGATGGGAAATGATGAGTGATCGCACAGCAATAGACTGAGCAGACTTGTTACACGGCAGTACTATAAAGGGAGGCAGGTTGGTCTGGTGAGAGACGTGAGAGGCAGAGAGAAGATGGGAGAACAAGGGTGGCAAATACCCGTGAGAGTTTCCCTCTCCTCCATATGGCCGTCTTTCACACTTCTCGTGTGCGCGGCTTCTGCCGCGCGCGCTGCCCGAATTTACCTCTCCTAAACTTTTTGTTCTCTTCCCTGCCTCCTACAAATCAAGCTATTTTCCACTTCTCTGCAACAAACAACATCTCCTCTTAGCAAGGCTCACTTGCAAGGGCTCCTGTGCCAAGCGTCCTGGTGCAGGAGGTTTGGGCGAACGAGCACCATTAGGCATGGTGGGCCCCCTCGCCACACTGCTCATGGAGGGTGACTGGCTGTCCACCGTGAAATGCAAATCCCATGGCAGAATGTACCCACACTGCCCTCATCATGCCACCTGCAAAGCCAAGACTGGCTTTCAGCCCCTTTGCAAAGTCCAGCCTTTCTTCCTGGGGTCAGCAGCTGGAAGCGGCTGGAGCAGTTGGACCTGAAACCTCAGCTGGGGCTGCAAGAGCAGCCCCAGCCTCCGAGTCTCACGGGCCTTCTTTGGTACAGTTCTAAACCAAGACATAAAGAATCCACATGTCTCAAAGCAGTGACATCTCCAGTGTCCATCAGCAAGTGACAATCCCCTCTTGCTAGAAAGACTCCCGGAGCACAGTGGACGCTCCTGATAGTTTTATTTGTCAAATGGTAATGCAATAATCTCTCTCCAGCAGAGTCCCTGTGCAGTCGCTGTGTGCATCTATTAATCCCTTTATAACCCCACAGTGTTGGTGACACGTGCACAGAAACTGTAACCAGTGCAGGGATGTGGCATTTGTCCTGCCCAGAAAACCTGCTATTCCTCCTGCAGAAACAAGGGAAATAGGACCACACCATCAGCTTTCCTACTCTGGGGGCAAGCGGAAATTCCTGTCCTCAGGTCTTTCCCGTTGCCACCATCAGTGTCACAGAAAGGAATCAAGACGATGGCTCAGTGGCATTCTATTCCTGCAAAACACTTGAGCTCCATCCGCCCTCAATGTTGGGTTAGGGTTCTGCTTCTGGGCCACAGAAATGGAGGCTTACAGTGACACCCATGCTACTAAAATCCCAGGAAGGGAAAAAACTTAGCACCAATGACAGTTTTGTTCTCTGGAGGTTGAAAGCAACACCCAGAACAGAGAAGACTCCCAAGTATTTATGGACCCCTTTCAGTTTTCTCAGAGCTACCAAGTCAGGCCTCGTCTGCATTGAGAATTTACTGCAAATACTCCTTGCAAGATGGGTCTGGCCGACCATGAGCCTGCCGACATCCCCCTGGGAGAGGCAACGCCAACGGGGACACAGGACAAACAATGGCCGATGACAGCTTCTTCGCATACGCTGCCAAGGATGCTCTCCCGCTGAACAAGACGTGCCTACGCTGCCATGAATGACAAAGCTCTCTGTCCGCTCTTCAAGGAGTTAGCCTTTTGCCAGGGGCAGACTGACAGTTATCGCTGGAAGTCGGGTGATGACTTTGCGCTGCATGCAGCAACTCGGAGACGTGCATGGGACCAGAAGCCCACTCGCACGTTTCTGTCCCTACAGCTGCAGCTCAAGGGCATGCCTTGGCAAAAACGCAAACACGCAGCAGCCCAGAGAGCAGTCAGGCACCTCTCTGCTAGCATCCTAACAGCATTACCTTTTGCTACACTGTGCCCCAAAACTTGAAAAAAACCAATGCCATTTCCCCCTTACCTCTCAGGCTGCAGCCATTGGCCGGATCTATTTCTTTGCCATCTATTTTGAAAGCCCAGCGCCCAGGGACATTAACGTTGGTCGTTTCTTTGATATTGACTATGTCTGGGGTTCTGGAGCCTGGGATGCTAAAAAAGTTGGTGATATTTCCGCCATTGAAGCCAGCCTAAAACAGAGAGAGAGCAAATTTCATCAAACATCTTTGCTACAGGAAAGTGTTGCTGCATTTCCACACTTCCCTGTCCCCACGCAGTAACTCCCGAGTGTATCTTCTTTAGTTTTAAAGTTTCTTTTCAGGGATTTCAGTTTTCAGGTACTTTGGATGTGAGTGAAAAGCTCAACATAGATGTATATTTACATATTTATGTATGTATGCACATATAGAACTATGGGTGTATGTATCGAGTGGCCAAGATAAAGCAAGAAAGCAACAGAGGGAGGCTTCCCTCATGCAGGGTACCTCACCCACCTTGGGCAGATGGACTGCCTGCGGCACTGCTGCTAACACCAGATTTTGGAGCACTGGTCCCACGGTGCCCTGCAGTGGGCTCACAAGGCCAGTGCTGAGGACGTTGAGGGACCGAGTGGCATGAGCGAGCACGGATATGTTGGGGAAGCTACAGGCAGCCATCCAAGAGCTCAACAGAGATGGGGGTGTGGGAGCAAGAGCCTCACCTGGGCCATCACCCCACCGAGACCAGTCAGGGGGTCCCCTCCGCTGGCTGTCCCCGTGGTCCAGCTGATTTCGTGGTAGTTAAATATGGCAAAAGATGACACTCCGTCTGTGATCAGGACAGCTTGGAAAGTGTTTACCTGTTGAAACCCATGAGCACATTTACAAGGTGATACTGCTTTTCTCACACTGCTTGCTTGCCCTTCTGCCGCTTTCATCTCTGTCCCAGGCGAGACATGGGAGCCTTGCAGTGAGGAGCAGCAGAAGCCGAACAAGACCCAAAATACGCTCGCGCTCGCTGCTGAAACTCTGCCAGCTCCCATCCCCGCCGCTACCTCCACCTGGGAGGATGACAAGACCGTCTCCGATCTAATTTAATGCCAATAGATGGCAGCATGAGAATAAGCTCACGCAGAAAACGCAATCGGCAGGATTTGGGTTGTTTCGACCGGTTATCTTCCGTTAGCCTATCTTAGCTTTATTCCTCACCGCATTATCTTACCCACTTCCCTTCCGCATTCATATCCTACAATACTGTTAACGGTGGATTACATCCAAGTCAGCCATGTATATTATGCGCTTTGCTTGGCTGCCAAATCCCCTCGCTACCTGCTAAATCCGCTGCTCGTGTTCTTCCTTTCACTTGAAATGACTTTGCATTTCCAGCCCCCCAAACTCCAGATACATTCACGCGACTGCCAGCCTGGGCCCTCAGGCGGGAAGGGCCCGCTTTGCCAAGCAGGCGAGGGCAGCATAGCCCCAAGCTCTTCCCTTTTATGGTTGCACAGAAAGACAGAAGAGACCTCTACCCTTGAGATATCCCCTCTATCCATGTACATTCAGCAGCAGAGGTCATCACTGGGAACTAACAGTCAATCACTTCTCTCAGCTTTCTGCATTTTCCTGTCCTTCCCATCTGTGCCCGTCTTAGAACACTCTGCGCCGGGACCGTGCTGTGGCAAACAACCGCTCCTCCTGCCTCTGCACAAGTAGGATTTTAGCAGGGCACAAAGCGTGGGCTGCCCCTCTTGGTTATTCAAGCACAATACTAGGAGCCCAGCTATGTGAGCGCTGCAAACTGTGAATGCAACTACAGCCACAGAAACAATTATCAGGTGATATGGGAAAGAACATTGATCGAACCATCTCACGCTGGAAAGCATTAGGGCGTACCCTGCCAGCGACCCCCAAGCACTGCCAGTGGAGGGAGCTGAGCCGCTCCACGTTAACAACAGGTCACATGTGCTGCCGGACGGAGGGAAGATACCAGAACCATACCAGAACCGAGGGACTGGGGGTCACTTTGCACCACTTTACATTCCCTTACAGCAAAACCGCTAGTTTGATTATTGGTGCTGAGGTGAGCACAAACGCCTGAAGGTTGAGGAGGGGACCCCAGGGCTGCACTCTACTTGGGTGCCACAAGGGACGTCACTTCCACGGTGCGTTAGGCTACTGCCATGAGAAATCTTGAGAACAGAGGCAAAGAAGCCTGTATGAGCTGTCAGGGAGAGTGAGAGGTGTGGGCAGAGCTGCCTCACGGCAGCTGCAAATGGCACAGTTCACACCGGGGCAAGCGGGAGAGCAAGTTAACGGGAAGCCACCACTTCCGCTCCTGCGGATTCCGCCTCATAAACGTGGTTTCCTCTTCACCGCCTCGGCACACTTGCTCACGTTTGCCGAGTCTTTTCCCACGACCGTGAGATCAAAAGGCACTAACACATAAAGGCAATGTCACTTTGATAGTGCAAAAACATCTCTTCAATGGAGCAACAAACCCCGCTCCAGTCAGGTGCCTCTTGGAGGGTGGCGGGAGCTGACTTGGTACCAGGAGGTTTAAGATGGCTGGCACTCCTTGTTAGGACCACTTACCTGAGACACAAATATTTCCCTGTGTGGTCCTTATGGACAAACATGCATTGAGCACACTAGCCATCTAATAAGGCTCTTGGAAACTGAACCCGTTTGCTGGGGTGTCATCGAGAGACAGTAACTGCAGCATCCTCGAGGCCACATTTGCAAAATTGTTTCCTGCAGATTTCTGCATTGCGATGAATTTCCTGCTTAAGTTGCATTGTGCTATTCCACGTGCCAACCCGGAGCCCTGGCTGCTATTGAACGGGAAGGCTGCTCTATAACAAAATAAATTGCATTGTGTTGCAAATGTAATTCTTCAGGCAATACACGAATCTCTGTATTGCTTGCTGTCTGCAAATATATATGTATGTATTTTTTTTTCCTGCAAGTGCTGCCAGGACTGGCAAAAAATATGCATTAAATCTCAAGCCTCTCTAACAAATGGAAAAGAGCTGAATTGTTTATCAGAGCCAGCTTCTCGAGACAGAAGATGCCAGCTTTTGGCACTCACAGTACACAGGCTAATCCTTTCCCCAAACAATAGCAGGGATCCCTCACTCACTATCTGCGCCCCAAGTTTCCGCACAGGCCCTACCAGCAACTTGTCAGCGGCCCAACACAGACCTTCCACCGTTAGCTGCGGTCACGGCTCACAGATTAACCAGATATTTAAAAGCTGTTCATGCCCTGAAAAACATCACACCACCGTCCCCATCCTCTGAGTTATGACTCACACATTTGCGGAAATATAACAGAGCTACCCCCACTGAGTAACTACCGTGACTCTCTGGTCAGTCGGGATCAGTCTCCCCATGCAGGCAGGTCAGTTGTCATCGCAAAAATGCTGTCAGTATTCCCTTTGGTTTTCCCCTTTCTATCCCAATGTCCGCACAGGATTTCAGAGCAACCGTTCAAGCCTTTTCTAAGAGGTGCCCTTGCCGCCCTCTTGGATTAGTGCTGCAGAGAGAGCGCGTGTCAGCCTCTGCCACAGAAAAAGCCATCATGATTTGAAAGGAAAAGGGTTTTTTGCCAAATAAATACAAATTAAAGCTCCCATTTTCTTTTTCCTGTCTCCAACTCCTCAGAGAGTGGATTACTTCCAAAACTTAATTTACCGCAGATTCCTGAGCTAAGGCCTTTTCTGCCGGAGCAGCCCTCCCTGCTCGCAGAGGCAAGGAGCAAATAAGAATCTTAGCTTCGTTTCAAAGCTGCCGTGGCCTTGCAAGGCAAGCTCGGGGTGCAAAACCAAACAGACTCGTATTGAATCCCAGGTAGACTTGAGCGGTGGGGAGGCAAGGGCAAGTTACAAAATCCAGCCTCAAGAGGATGACCAAGGAGAAGAAGGGAGCACAGAGCAGAAGATTATGGCTGGCCAGCCAGACAACGAAGGGCTTCCCAATCACCTCCAGAGCCCATTCTTTCTGTCACCCCGCTGCCTCATGCTCTCTTTCCACTGTGTTAGGAAGCCCTGCTCCCTCTCCCCGAGGCTGAGTGCGGGGCCAGTTTATCCTGGACCCCTGTAGTGGACAGACCTGATCCAGCACAGGGTGGTCAGCAGGGGGCTGCCCTCCAGTCCCACTTCAGGACGGGATGCAAGTGCATGCACGCTTTGGCATGTCCCTTATTCTCTGTTCCATCCTTGGGCACCGCTTGCCACGTCGCAGTCTCGGAAAGAGCCTGCTCTATGCGCACGCCCCGAGCACACGCACCTCGGCACCTCCTTCGGGTGCTGCGCACACAGCGATGCTGCTTTCTGCACCAGGCCGACCGCTACTGAGTGCTTTAGGGGTCTTGCCCGACACCCTGACCCCATTACTGCCATGAAAACCTGCCTTCAAATCAAATCACTCGTTATAAACTGACGGCACAGGAGCGAGTGGGAGCCTCGAGTAGTTTATATCACGGCAGAGCTACTGTTCAATGCCAAAACTTTGGCTCCTTTATGAAGGCCTTTCTTCTAAGGTGCCTGTAGCCCCCTGCGCAAATAGCTCTGTTTTATCAGTGCGGAAGCAGAGGCAAAGTGAAGGTCACTTATCACAGTACAGAGGAAAAATCAAATCTGCATTTGTACCTAACAAAAAATAACCACTCTATGATCAAACTGAAAAATCCTAACTGATGTTGGAGCCTTGTTTAGACACATTGCCTACAAACACTGAAGAGGTGATGCTTTCCCTGCAGATCTGAGAGCAGGAAGTGAGGCTCGTAAAGGCTCTCGCGGGAGAGAATGAAAGGACTGTGGTGCTCCTCTGCCCAAAAGGGAACTGAGGAGTGGGAACACAAAGCGACGCATTCAACTTTACGCACAGCTGATCGCTCTTACCGGAGTCGTGCTGCTTCCTCCGTAGAAAGTGACTTCCTCCCAGGTGACGATGAAGATCCAGACGGCAGAGAAAGAGGACATGTCTTTGAAGTGCTTGCGGATGTCTTTGGAGGCTCTCCTCAGCAGCTCGGGGTCTGTGCTCTCCCTGTAGTAGATTTCTCCCCGGATGCCGTTGTGCACGTCTGCCCAGAAGGGCGCAACAAAGGCCCGGCCATCTGTCAGGGGGAAGGCTTCCGGCGTGAACTGGCTGACGAGTGCATTGAAGGAAATCACGCCATTGTTGTTGACCTGCACAAAGAGGCCCGCTTTCGTTTGAGCAAGCCTTTGCAGGTAGCAGAAAGCTGCTGGTTTATCAGAAAATGTGGGGTGAGCGGCTTTTGGCAGAAGGTGGCTTATATACTGACAGCCGGTGAGACAGCCTGACCATCCAGGCAGAGATTCAACTTCATCCTACCAGTGGTGGCCAAAGGCTGAGTGCAGGAAGCCCCAAGCGGGACAAAACCCTGAAAAGTCTGCAAAAGAGGGCTCCTGTGGGCCACTGGAGGAGAGGCACCCATCAAAGCGGGGTTGCACCTGGCTCGGCTGGGACCCTGCCTTGAGGCCCCGGGTTTACCCAGCCTTTGGACAGCAGCTCTGCAGCATAAGAGACCCGGTTGTATGACACGGGTGGCTGCATGGCATGAGGGCTCCCAGGAAAAAGCTAAAGCATCGGGCCCGCTGCCTTCAGCTTTGTTGTCTGCGACAGATCCTGGGGCTCCTCAAGAGCAGCATGACATGTGGTGCCACAGGCAGCATCCCCAGGGTCTGCTGAAGATGCTCCCCAAAACAATAATTATTTTTGCAAAGTGTGGAGAACAAGTGGCCCTGCTATCCTGGATGCCGAAATCTCCCACCACACAAGGGTTTGAAACCCCCTCGGGATTACTGCTTTCCCAGTACTGCCGTGTACAAATATGAGCCAGTCAGGCAGGGGCAAAAATGAGTCTTTGCCTCTCTTCTGAACGCGTGGGGCTGGCAGGTTTATATCCTGCTTTGGAGCGGGCATACCCAGAGACCGGCTCACCACAAAACATGGACATGCTTGGGATCTGGCACATGGTCATGCTGACTTAGGCCTCTGTCTAAGGCACTGTTTTGATGTGCTCAGGTGAACCCTCTCTTAGCCCAGCCCAGAGCGGTCAGTGTCCCCTTTGCCAGGCTTTTGCTGTGCTGTCATCTGAGAACAGCAGCAGCCTGTCCTTGTCGCGGGCACCTACATACGGGTCCAAACCATTCCCCTTTCTTTTCCCCTTCGGGTCTCTGCATGTTCTTGTTTCTTGTCATGCAATAGGAATAATGTTCCTTGTGTCAGGGCCTTAGCTTTGCTGTACCATTTAATCACCTACAAAGAAAATTTATTGCCTTTTATATTCCTTCCCCATGAACATTAGCCCATTAAATATACCTTTGACTTTCTTCATCATAAAACCTATCAGTTCATGAAATCTAAGAACCTGTCAGGTAGGTGCTAATAAATCTTCTGATTCCTGACGACCGGGAGAGCGCGTTTAAAATGCATCTGCTAATGGCAAGGAAAAGAATAAAGGGAAGGTCTGCTTCTCCACTTACATAAACGCTTCTGTATGGGGCTCCAAAAAAGATGAATGGGATGGAGATCTTGATCTCGGGAGAGCTTCCATCATCAACTTTGGGCGTTTTTGTGTCGTTCTGCCAGAACGGATACAGACTTGCCGTGGCGTGAGCTGGAATGACAGGGAGAAGGGAGTCCTTATGGCAATGTCAGGAGCGGTCCTGACTGCAGAAAGGTCACAGCAGGGTCCCGGGGTTACCCATCCCCAAACGTTGACCTCCTGTGAAGAGCAAAATAGCTGTCTTGCCCTCACCTCCTTCCTCGGCACGTCCACACTGGGGATGCCGAAGGTCTGCTGGCCACCAGCCTGCACCTAAGCCACGCGAGGCTTCGGGGTGGGGGTGAAGCTCTATGCTGCGCACTTGAGGCAGCAGCCTAACGGTGACTAGCCAAACCGGTACTTGGCCACGATGCCATATTCTGCATCGCGTCTGCTGAGGGAAAACAGCACCAAAACCCAGCATTGCCAGGAGCCAAAGGCTGCCTAAAGTCAGGGCAGAGGTGCTAGCTCTGGGACTGGCTCTGGGACAGGGTCATCAGAGAAAGCATCATCCAAAGGTTATTTGGGGCAACAGCAAAGTGACCACAAGATGTGCATACAGCTTGCAGCTGCATGTTTCGCTTTCCAGGTGACCGTGATCAAGCCATAACGCCTATGTCTTTGCTTCACATTGGGACAACAAAGACAACAGGTCTATCCACCCCTGCTCCAGGATGAGCAGGACTTGCTCTTTCAGATGGTGAGGTACTCAGGTGCCTGGGGAGCAAACAGCACCAAGACCGACCCGCAGAGCAACGCTCCTGGCAGTGGCCACCCTCCTCCTGCCTGCACAGCAGAGCCTTCCCGAATGCCGTGAACAGCCCTCCCTGCCGGACCCCCAGCGCTCCTGGTGCCAGGTTATAGCCTGAGATGTCACGACCGCTCCAATGTTTCCTGGAAAAATTAGGTTTTCTACTAAAATGCACTGCCAGCGAACATAATTGTCTTTCCTAAAAATACTTCAGCAGACAGTTTTGACGTGTTTCAACACAAGCCTGCCACTTTCTACTAGACTAAAATACATTGGCTTGCGTTGCAAGCGGGCACTTCTAGCCCTAGGGCACATGTCCTTTCCCGTTCCAGCCCCTTGCCAGATCTCTGCTGTCTTCTCATGCCCTGTTTCTTCCAGTTAGCTACCGGTGTGGCTCCTCACAGAGCAAATGGCGGATTTTGCTGGCTTTTCCTCCCCCTTCTCCCCTCTTTGATCTAGAAAAGCAGTGCCCTGTCCTTGCGACATTCAATCTTGGCCGACATGAGACACCGGGCTCTGAACAATCCCGGCTCTGTTCCCCTGGATTCAGGACATGCTTTTATTTCCCAGGCCCTACCCCGCATTGTTCAGGGGCCTCCAGCCGAGGACAGCTTGCTCTGCGTGCCGCCGTTACAGGCACAGGAGGGCCTCTCGGTGTTGCGCGAGCTGGGAGATGCTCTCTCCTAGCCACCCTGAGGATGCTCCCTGCTCAAAACGGCCTGGGAGCAGGGAGAGTCACTGTCTGACCCTTCTTCACAGGCTCAACCGGTCCAAATTTCCTTGGGGAAGAGGAGACAAGGGGAAGCCTGGCCTAACCCACAGGCATCCCAACTTCCTAAGACACACACATGTGGCCCGAGTGCTCCACCGGACATAAAGGGAGGTGGCGTGTGACAGTGTCCGAGCCGCAAGCCTGGTTTCACAGATATATCCAAAGGGCCGCAGCAAAACTCCTGGCTGGCAGGTAGTAAAACAAGTCGTTTCACAGCAGTTATGCACCTGACGAGTTAGTAGAGCTGAGGCATAGCTACAAGACACAGATTTTATTTCTTTTTTAAACAGGAAACTCAGCAAAAACTTCTCGATGCCAGCTTCTTTAACACTACTAATGTGACACTACCATACCTTTCCATGCATCACCTCATCCAGCCAAGCAGCCCAGCGGGCCCCACTGATCGTGAATTTTTTTCCCTGGTGGCATTTCCCACAGATGAACTGGTGGCCTCATTTCCTGCATGAGGAAAGAGAGCCACAGCTTTTGCCTGAGCTGTCCTCAGCCTGATGGCAACTTAGCAGCTGACGAGGGAAACTGCTTGCAGATTTCCTTGACTCCCCACCTCTAGGTTCCCCCTTGCTAGAGGTCCCCAAGCTGGCCACACATCTAGTACCAGCCACGCGGTGCACATCTGCCGCATTACCAAACTGCAGAGGCTTTTCCTGCCCATACCAGCTCTGCTTGCCCTTCTTCAAATTGTAACATGACAAAGATTAATTACTCCACAAGACTAGCGAGCTGCTCCTGTGCTCTTCAACATCATAGAAAACCGTGGCTCGGAAGGGGACCCTGGCTGCTGGCTGGTCTCACCTCCTCCCCAAAGCAGGGCTGACCCCATGATCAGAGCAGGTCGCTCAGGGCCTCATCCAGCCCAGATGCGAACACCACCTCTTCACAAAACAAAACGCACCTTGAGAAATGGGGTAAGAGTGAATGGAGAGGCTTCCTGTTGCAGGCTGCAGCCCTGTGACCCCGCCAGAGGCACCTCCACATCTGCTGTTGGATGTCCCCCGCGAGCACCCCAGGAGAACCTCACTACCCTCAAAACGTGACCTTTTGCTGTCACTCAACCAATCTGCCCTTTACTGAACGTAGGTTGGTCAGCCTGCGCAGCAGTCCTAACACCAGAAATTTTTCAAACTCCTATTTCGGAGAGACTGGCCAGACCGTCACAACCTCTGGAATGCCCCATGTATGCACACACAGCCACATAAATGATATATGCACACATACATAAAACACCAAGCTCAACAGCTTCTGTGGCCTGTATATCCTGCCAGCTTTGCCACCTTTGTATTCAGCGTGGCATGCCAGCTCCTCGTTTAATGTAAACTATTGTCGCTTCATTGCTGTCAATGAAGCGAGGGCCATTTGCGCAGGCTGCCGATCCATCTCCTGCGACACAAGCCGTCACTTGTGCAGAATTGGCACCTGTGGTTACCCATGAAGACACACCGATCTCTCCACTGAGCGCTTACCCTTAAAGTCGTCGGTCCCTCCCTCCCCATGGGAAACACTAAGTTCACCCTGGTTCTTGTCCTTGCTGCAGCCAAGGGGCTCGGTGTGTTTTCCAAGCCCTTTGCACTTCAGGGGTCTCTGGGCACAGCACTCTCTGAGGTGACTGCTTTCCCAGCACAGCTGACGAGCGTTGGCCTCCCAGCGCCCGAGCGGGAGATACTCACCTCGCTGCCGTGTAGTTATCACCAAAAAGGCCACCCAGGTTCCGAGAAACAATCGCTCGTTCATCCTACAGGAAGGAGAGAAACCCAGACATGCATCACATCGGTAGCGAACTGCGTCCCGAAGCCACCCGACTGCTGCCGACACGCCAACATTTCGGAGACAGAGGTCCCTCACCCGCCAGGCAGACCCAAAATGCCTACTCCGTTAAGTGGTGTAATGAGACTTCCTTGGTGATAACAGCAAATCGCCCTGCAGGTATTTTCAAAGTAAGCCCATAACCACACAGAAGAGCTGCTGCTAATTTCACGCAGTGTTTGGAAGTTGTAAATAGCCCTAGCTCTCCGTGGGCCGTCTATTCTCCCGATAGTTCGAAAGCAATTCCTCCCTGATCCGCTTAGTGCAAGGATGGATGTTTCTGCCTGACTTCGAGGGGAATAGCTTCACACTGCTCCGAACGTGAGAGCCAATGCGGAGCTGCAGCGTGCTCTCACAGTTAAGGGGCTTCAGACACCACTTCGACTAATCCTTTGCGCTGGCTGCTAACACGATCGCTTACCATTTTTGATGAGTGTGGAAGAAGCACAAACATTTATACAGCTGGGCAACTCCTTGCTGTACAGGAATCAATGACAGAGAGAGAGAAGCAGATATGGGGCTGGGAAAAGGAAAGCAAAATCCTGTGCAAGCTTTAATTCCTTCTGTGCCTAATGCAATTTGTTACTCATTATTAATCCAGTAGAAAATATCGCTAAAACACCTGCTTTGATTTCTTTGCCCATCGCTTCCGTTCATTACACGCAGGCACGGCTCACCTCGAGCTCCCAGGAAGGTATTGTGTGCTCGCAGTGTGCACGTGCCCACTGGAAAAGTATGCAATCAGCTTCAGACACAAACTATAGCTATGCGTTATGTGCAGCCTTAGTTTCAATACCAGACTCTTGTACCTTCTCAGCTTTATATATCTCATGCATTCCAGTTGCATGGACACACTGGCTACAAAACCTAGCATCTCTTTATGTTCTCCTTATAGATCTGTTTCTATAGTGTATGGGGATCAACAGATCCAGCTCCTTCTAAGTATACCCACATACAAATATAACACATAGAGCATAGGACTCCAGTGGGGAACATGCCATTGGCTGTCCCACATTGCTTCTACTTGACTTATATTACCGGGAGCTTGGAAAGCATGAAACAGGGTGGAAAGAAAGTTCCTCCCTGCTTCAGTGCCCGTCAGCATGCCACTTGCATCAATGCTGGCCACAGGCTGCTTCCAGCAACCTCGTTCTGTGTTGAGAAAAATTCATTCCACCAAGGAAAAGTTTTACCCCTTTCCCTATCTTGGAAAAACGAAAGGAGGACAACAGAATTTAATATAGATTGTAAATCTGAGTCACTGCAGATTCATCAGCAGCGACTGGGCAGACAATGACTAGCGGAGACTATAGCAGTCCAAGAAAAGAGCAAGACTGGCACCACTTGTGAGACGTGACAGACAATAAAGAATACGTTACTTAACATATCACATTCAAAAATACAATTTTTTAGGTATGGAAAAAAAATTACCAACCTGTTTCGTAGACTAGAAGAGCAATAAGGTCTGAAATTTTAGACCGATCTTGGTAGACCAGGGAGAAATCCTATGTCAATGGAGAATGCATGCCGGTCCTCCTTTGCCAATTATTGCTGATGACTGAAACGATGTCTCAGTCCCCTTGCTCTCGCAATTGAAAAGTCCGTTTTCTTCAATGCTGTTCCAGGGCTGGAGGAGTGTTGAGTTGCAATCACAACTGTTGCCTGTATTGATAACCAGCAAGCTAATCTGGAGATCAGATTCTGGTCTGGAGAGGGAGAGAAGCCTCTTTCTTCCCCAAAAGCTCACCCCCTTCAGGTGGATTCAGATGGAAATGTCAGCAAGCAGCCGTGCTGCTCAGCATCGCTTTTCGCTGAAGAAAAAAAAAAAAACAAAACAGCCCTCAGAAGAATTGAGCCCCTTCCTCCTTTGTGTAAGTGAAAAAAAAAGTCCAACTATATAATGTTACAGGATTAGCATTAAACAGTGCTAGGCTTAAAGCACCATTCAAAGGCAGTGCCCCAAAGTTTAAATGGAGTTACTTTTCCATCCAAGTCTTGCTTTACTTTCTGTAATGCACCTTACTTCTGCTTTTACAGGTGGAAGAAGAAAAACTTACCCAGTGCATCGTGCTCTCTCCAAATCCACTGGAGAGGGTTTCAGCGCTGTTCCTGCTTCCACCACCCTCTCTGGAAGGACTGACTGGCATTTTTAGTCAAGCCGGTGGGGAGTTTCACTGGGGGACTGCTGTGAGCATTATTACCATTTTCACTTGTACAACCTGCAGTTTCCACAGGGGTTTTCCATGCCTCTGGTGCCTGGACTGCACAGCACACCCACAGGTGCCCACAGCAGCCGGGGAAGTTCACTGGTGAAGTCCTCTCCCAGCACTACCCCCCTTCTCTTGCAGACGCCCACAGCCCAGTCTTTTCTCTAACTCCAGCACCCCTGCCCTCCACCTCTAACGGCAGCGCGTCTCTGCAAGTCCAGGGGTTTTGCTAAACACGCAACTACCTTGAAGGCCAAAACCGTGGGCTGCGGGTGTAGCCAAGGTGTAGACGTGTTGTCCACAAGCGTGCAACTACGTGCTTGCAGGGCAGGGACATAACGGGCTGAGTGAGGATGCCCTGGCTCTCCGTGCCCTTGCCCCATGGCCACCTGAGCTGAGTAACTACCATGCTTATTGTTCTTGGCGCTCGGTGGCAGCTGCCGCTTGGCCAATGTTCCCACTCATGCTAACAGGCCAGCTCCTGCACACTCTCACTGATGGTGCGCGGGAGCGCTGCTAGCTCCGGAAAGCAGTACTTGCCAAAGCTTTGCAGGCTGTAAGCCTCATACTGTGTTACGGAGACCAAAGCTCTTCATCCGAGCCCGATCTCTTGCCTGAGAGATCTCTCTTTTAATTTCATTCACATCAGTGTCAGATGAGAGAGGGAGAGGCAGTGTAGTGGCCGAGGGGTGAAGGAAGCAATCGACAGAGCCCCACTAGAGAGCCGACTTTTACAGCCTGCAGTAAGGCTCAGTTAAGACAGGCGGTGCTCCAACCCCAGCAGGCTGTGATGGGAAAACAGCCATGTTCTCATGGACAAAACCGCACGGCCCAGCCTTGGCAGAAGAAGGGTTTTCCCTTCTGACTTTTTGGGTGGGGGCCTTTTACTACCTGTTTTCCCTGCTAGTAGGTAGGTATTCCTCCTGTGCTCCTCGTACATACGCTCCCTGCCCTTTGTCAGGAATGGAGAGGTGACAGGGATGCCAGCAGTCAAACAAGAAGCACCTAAAAGCCCCCACTTTTTTTCCAGGATCACAGGTGCTCCTAGAAATGAGTTTAGTAAGTTCACACCCGAAGTGCCATATCTTACCTCAGCAGTTTCTTTCAGCGCATCAGGGCACCAGGCAGCACACCGCCTCCACAGCAAATCCCGGAGTTTGCTTTCTCTTTATCCTCCAAGCATGGCCTTGCTAGTAGGAAGCTTTCTTTTTAAAAAAAAATTATTTTTTCCCTTTTCTAAACCAATCACTACTTTAGGAGGGCAGGGGGATTATAAAGCACTAATTGATATTCCAGGGGCAGATTACTTCCAGCCTGCCACTCCGTGCACCACTCCGTGCACCCTGGCTCTTCCTTTCCCTCCCATACAAATTTTAAACATTACCAGCCACAAGAAAATCAATTGACTCTTCCCATCCTGTTTTGTAAGACAGAGAAAACTGGGGAAAATAGGTTTCCCTCTGCTCCTTTGTCAGTTTACTATTCTGGTCCTGTTTGTCCTGGGCAAGTCTACACTGATGAAGTTTGATTAGGTTTCACTGTCGCTTTGGGGAAGGCTTTGTCTTCTAGGCTATTTTCTTTCGGCAGGGGATGCTCCCATCCTGCAGTGCTGAGCACATCGGAGCTGAACAACCAACCACTTTTTCTTTTTTTCTTCTAGCAAAAAGTTTCCTTCCCGTGCCCAACCTCAAGAAAAAACAAGCATTAAAAGATGAGACAAGGGGGTCTTTGGCTCCTTGACCTTGGCAGAGCAACCGCAGGCAGTGCCTTGACACATTCCCATTTCAAGGGACCTGCCCAGCCCAGGGAAGACGCCCTGGAGAGGGGTTTGCCCGGGAGCTGCCTCTCCCCCCGGAGGGGCATGTACCTCCTTCTGCCTCTCCCCAGGATCATTTAGTGCAGGCCAGCATGGGCTAAGCCCATGACTACTGCTTTAGTGGGTCATACTGCCCTCCCCATCAGCAACTACGAGCCTTTCCTCAAGGGTGGAACTCATTTTAACCCCAAGGCCAGTCCCACCAAGGACACAGAGCAGGTAACAGAGAGCGAGCTTGAGCCTTGTTCCTCATCTGGAAGTGGAGATGAGTCACCACCATGGAGAAATACAGTCCAGAAGAGGACTAGGTCTTCCAGCACCGTGACTTCTCCTTTCGACAAGCAGCATCTCGCACAAGTGAGGTGGCTGTGCCTGAGCTGACCAGGCAGACAGCCGGCAAAAACAGTCAGCTGGCACAAACAGCAGAACAAAAAAAAAAAATCTCAGCAGCTTTCACTCTCCTGAAGGTCCATGTTAAGTGTGCAGGCGAGACGGAGGGGAACGTTTTCCTTCAGGGAACACAGAAGGGCAAAACTCAGGACACATTTTTTTGTGTAAAAACTTACATAAGTTTATTGAACTGATGCAAACCAATTACCTGGTTGGCCTGAATTCCACCGCTAAGTCTGCGAGCAAACCAAAGGCAAATTGTGGGAGCGGGAAGTATATTCCCCATGAGAGAAACCAGAATAAAAACCAAGATGGACTTACAGTTCTTCCTTTTTCTTTAAAATTACATATGTATGCATCATTAATAGGGAGCAAGAATAGATCTTCATGTTTAAATTATATCTGAAGTTTCTAGTAACTGCAGAAAAGCAATCACAGAGGCAAAGGCCCGAGATAGCTAAAGCCCCTCTAACGTTGCTCTGGGGAAGGCGTCTCTCTAACCGCCTACAAAAGTGGCCCATTCAAATGAGGGAGGCACAGCTGCCAGGAGTACATATTTTAGCCTCTGGGCTGCTTTCAGCACCTCGTTTGCATTTTCAGATCTGCACAGGAACAGAACCTACAGAATCTCATTTCCAAGCAAAACCGGCAACCGATGGAGGCAGAACGGCCACGTCAGCTTCTTTGGATTACAGACCTGAGTAGGCGAGGGCAAACCGAGAGCCTCTCCCCAGAAGCAACGAGTGCCATTAGGCACAGTTCCTCCGAGCTGCTCCAAGCCACCGCGGGCCGCGCTATCATCTGCCACTGGCATGTATGCAACTCCCAATAAATGGGGTTACAGATCCCACCAATGGAGCAGAGGACAGTTGCCATGCCATGCATATTCATAATATCGCCAGTTAAGCAATCTGCCTGAAACATCTGGTCAAAAGATGGATATTCAATAGGAACATATCCAAAAACACAACGGCACAGCACCTAATCTCACTACATGGAGCCGTGCGACGCTTTGGTATATAGCTGTCACCTAATTCCTTCCGAACCAGGTGCTTTGCCCACTGCTTCGACTGCCCGCGGCAGACTTTTATGCATGAACTAGCGTGAACAACGAAACAGTTCTTGACAAAAGTAGCCCTCGGACAGAAGGACACAAAAGCTAGAGAAGCTTGCAACTCTATTTTGTTTTCCCAAAGGAACGCAACAGAACCAGGGACCTTTTGCTAAAGCGGGTGTATGCCAACAACACTGGGACACAGCCCCTCATGACATGGCATCGATTTAAATCAAACCGCCTGCCCTCTTAGGACCCTCCCAGATTATCGGCACACACCGTTGGCTCCAAACCCCCTCTCTCGCTCAGAGCCCTCCCCTCCCTCCCCAAGACACAGTCCCCTGTTAAGCCGTAACATGGCACACATACAAGACCCTTTCCCAAAAGGCCTTACAAAAGGAAAGCGAGCTGACTTGGGATATTTTCCCACATAGGTTGCGTGCCATTTGGCCCTGCTTTCCAAAGTCAATCATCTGGATGCATAAACTGTCCCCAGGTTTTGGATGTGACACTCTCTCCTTGGGAAGCCAACCAAGATTTTTGGTTGCCACTCCACGAGTGTTCCGCTAGCTGCGCAGAAAGTGAATGGCTTGAGAACGTCGCCCAGAAACAAACTTCCCCCGACAAAGTGGCAAGGCGGTGATATTCATATCCTGACTTTTGCGACTTGAACAGACCAGGGGAGCTGGTTTGGGTGTTAGCACCAAATCCCTGGCAGCTACATAGTGCTTGTCGACCTCGTATGCCAGTAGGTGTTCTCTTTTTCCATCTTCCAGTTCCCACCAGGTCCGCCGTAAATAAAAGCATGATTTGCTGACGGTTCGGAGCCGGTGCAGCGACAGCACCGTTCCCCCCGCAGACAGGCTACCCTTTTGTGGGAGAACAAACTTAAAAGCCCATACTTGGGTCTTCTTTAACATCCCATACAATTCTTTAATGGTCTTTTGTTTATTTCCTTCTCTGAAACCGAGACATTTAATTGTGCTGAGGAAGCTGGTCAATAGTTACAGCATCTCATTAATACCAGTTACAATGCCATAAATATACCCACATAGGCAATTACTGCTCTATAGAATTAAGTCAGAGATACTTTTGCATCCCCATCGGTCGCTTACCTCTGACACTGCAGCGACTGACAGATTAACCTACTTAAACTGGAGATCAAGGGGAGAAATAGGCTTCTAATATTAAACAACCATATCTTCATAAAACTTTGTTTTATAACAAAATATCTTATTAAACACAACTTTTCCTATGCGTATGTATGTATATATCATACAGAAGTGTTGGTTTAAGAGTTCTGCTATAAGGCAGCAAATGCCGTTCTCTGCCCAAATGGAAAATACATCTTCAGTAAAGCTCTAGCTTATAAAAGTGTCATCTTATGCTACACCACCGCCATCTCCCTGCTCTTTTGTTTTACAGGTACCACAGCTCTGCATCTACATGTCATGGCCTCTATGCTACCTATGGAGAGTCTTGCTCCGTTTCCTATTGCTCATCTCAACAGGGCCAAGAGATTGACATTTTTGGCAGGGGGATGAAGCACAAATTATTAACGTGTCTTAAATCCTTCTATTTTTAATCATTACTCTGGATGTAGAACTACTCCCCTCCGAACGGTCCCCACATCCTGAACCTGAAGACTATGAGATAATACTTCGTCCCCTCCCCATCCTACCCCACCCCACAATCTAGGTAAAGTATGAAGAGAAATACACAACTCCAAGAATACAAAAGGAGCTCGGTGATGTGGACAGAAAGCATCATAGGAAAGAAAGTGCACGTGGGGATAAGGGAGCATTTCAAAATTAAGGTCAGAAGTTCATGTGTCACTAGAGCCCTCACTGCACAGCTTTAAAAACTTTTATGCAGCTGCTTATAACTAGGTAATTTGAAAAGTCTTCAACTTGTCAGGGGGAAAGAGGAACAAGGGAGGACACAGGAAAGGAAAATGAGATATAAAGGAAGGAGAATTTCATCGCACAAGAAAGGGAATCTGCTCTGCAGTAGAAAACGGGGGCTAATTTAAGCAGCAGCACGTGATGCCTACAAGGTGCGTGTGGGGAGAAGCCAATATAGATAGTGAAAACCTGCTTTACAATAAACGTGGGTCTAGTTCCTTTGTTACTCATCTTCTAGAAACTGATCTGAGCCAACACATTCTCCTAGTTTGGACCCTACGCAGGGACCCCACAGACAGGGGCCCCCAGGGAAAGTGCTAGGTTTCATTTCTGGTGCAAGAACAACAAACACAAACTTCAACTTTACGCTTACTCTCTCCCAGGAGAGGAATTTTAGCCATTCCACTTTCAGTACAAACTGGTACAAGGTTAAGTGCATACTGGAGGATCTCTTCAGCATCGCAGGGATGAATCATGGCCAACAGGGGAATCTGCTCTTCAACCCCTTTTTGACCTGTTACTCTAAAAGCCCTTCCAACGCAATGCCCATCCATCACCTTCCAAAATTCACTTTGCAACACGCACGGCAAGGGTCCCTGTGCCTCCAGACTGCCAGTGCTACAGGTTGCAGACACTGTGTGAGACTGGTACAGAAATCAAAACTTTTTTCAAAATCAGAATAGGACAGCATGGATACAGAGCATGCGTTTTGAAAATAAATTGTTTCTTTCTAATAAGGTCTCTTTCTTTCCCCCATTTTGCGCACTCATACAAACCAAACCAGCCGAGTAAAGTGGATGCACTAAGTACCTGAGCTCTGAATCAAGCAGAATACTGTTTTAGATCTTTTCAGTGAACTCAAGCGCAACAGAAGGTTGAGACAGCACCCAGCTGCAAAAAATACTTCAGCAAGCTTGAGCCACAGTCGGATAGCTAGGCCAAAGGGTGCTCTGGTGGAGCCAAAACCCCCAAAATTTAGAAAAAGAAAAAAACAGGTCGAATTCTGCACCGAGCTATCTTCTCCCTTACAGAACCTAGCATTCTTTAGCTTGAACAACTGACCATTCGTGCCAAATCACGAGTATACCGGAGCATCGAAGAAAACATCAAGGTATTGCACACACTGAAACACACGCACTGAAGTCAATTGTCACCTCAAGGTCACCTGCAGTGGATGGCGGGCATGGTTCTCAGATCAGGGCACTTGCTCCGGGCTAAGAAATTACCTGCTACAGAAACGCAACCAAACCTCAACCAACCAACTGAAATAAAAACCTTGCAAAAACTCCTTAATGCATGTGTGTGGGTGTGTGGGGACATGTGTGTGCACGTGTGTGCACTCACAACGTCAAAAGAGGCTATTTCATTCTGGGCTCCACATAAATTTTGTCTCCATCCCGAATGCCGTAAGAATGCAGTGCTCGCGAGCTGTATTTCATCTCCTCGGGACCAAAAGGAGCTTCCTGGTCCAAGTAGAAGAGCAGCATGTTGCTTGTTGACAACTGCACTACAGTTTTTAAGTGCTTCTTCAATTCTGCCACAGTCTGATCAAGACGGATTGACATCTCTTCCACCTTATCCTGGAAGTGAACCTCCACCTTCACGCTGCTCTGCGGCCGAAGATCCACGACTGCCAAGGGCTCCAGCTTCCCATACTTTGTGACCAGCTCGTGATACCTGAAAAATTAAACAGGTCTAGAGTTACAGCATAGTTGCTCGTACAGCCATTGCACGTTTCACAAGTCGGTTTCTGTTTCACATTATGATACTACCCCACTTCAGCAGCAATCATCCAAGGATGCTACTAAATTGCAAAGTACAAACGAACGTCTGCACGGACACTACAGTGACCAGATGACAAGAGAGTACGTGCAGATTCCAAGGTGTAATTCATCTAAAGCCCAGAACTTTTTGACGAGAGCTAAAACCAGAACCCAGACAACAATGAGCTGTCCTCATCCTCCATGTCAGTGACTAGCTGGCATATGTCTCTTCCAAAACATCTCGCAGTTTAACCAGCGCTTCACTCAAGGTAGGAAGGATGGGTGAGGCTCTCATGAGTAGAGAATATTGCCGAGCTAACATTCAAAGCCCGTAAGTGCACGCCTCTTTCCATACAAGTCTCGGGCCCAGCAGTGACTAAAGGAAAACCCCAGCTTTCCCCTCCATTTGCCACCAAATCGCTCACACTTTGGGGAGCTGAACGTGCCTCATGTGAGACAACATTCACTGCAATTCAAGTCCGATGACCTGAACAGACATCCATTAGGATGGTATGAGTCCTGTTTTCTCCCCTGCCAGCACAACACTTCACAGAGCACACAGTGCTTCTCAGGCAAGATTCTGAAAAGGAGAAAATAAAACCCAGAAAGCCCATCCACTCCAGTCATCTTGTCGCAGTCCCCGAGCTGCACCATGGCACTGACATGAACCTGAGTGAGTGTCCGACTAGGGAGGAGGTATCTAGCTGAGGAAAGTGAAGTTATCACCAACCTGAGGCGTTTGAGTTGACTGCTCTCAAAACCGAGCAGCGAAGCTCTCTACTGGGCTCCTACAATTTCAGAAACCCCAGCCGCTGGCTGCAGTGGGATTTGGAAGAAAGAGAGGACGCTGCACTCGCAATACTCTACGCCTCCTGCTCTAGTGAAAACACTTCACTGAAGAGTGCCAGAACCAAGCTAGCGCTCACACAAAAGATACAGCCCCCAGTCTAGATTCCCAGTGTCTGTGGCTTCACAGTCTGACCGATTTTCAGACGTTGCTGCTGTTTTCCAAGAGACCAGCTAGGTCCCAAATGTTACACTCCACTGAGCACAGGATCATCAAGATCACCGAAACAAGGTGAGCTGCCGCACAGTTTGGAAGCTGACAACAAACAGGGGACTTCTTGCCAACTGATCCTTCGCACCTGCTCTAAAACAACATGGGAATTTCACCAGCAGAGCCACACGCTCCACCGTCACTTTCTCCTTGGAGCCAAGTTCTCCAACTGTCCTTCACAAGGTGCGTCCTGGGGAGCCATCCCCTGCAACAGCAACCCCGTCCCACCCTCCCGCTGCCTTCAGCGGGTATTGTTCCGATCGGTCGAGGCTGCATCTCCCCTGCCTGGCTGGGAAAGAGGCGAACAGCAACACAAAACACAATGTGATTGAAATGACAAAGACCGAGAGCTGCTGAGAAAAGGTAACATTTCAGAGGCACTCCACTACGCGCCGTACAGAAAGCTCTTTTTGTTCCCAATCTGAGTCTGAGCTGAATGCAATTCGGGCTGTGTCACAGCCCCTGTCGAGAGATGATGGGACCTGGCAGGCCAGGTGACCCCAGGGAGTCCTGCTGAAGGCAGGAATGTTCCTGGAGAACAGCAGACCCTCTGTCTGCCGAGAAATGAGGTAAGGGCCACAACACACTAGGATTTCCCCAGTCTCACGGACAAAATGAGCCTTCACCAGGGCAGAGCATCCAAAGGCAGGCCAGTGCCCTGCTCTCACAGTCACCTGGATGACAGGATCAAGCCTGTTTATTTGTAAAAGCCATGAGTACTGAGAGGAGACAACATGCTCCCCATGTTTTACCCACCGGGCCACCACTCACAGTAAGAGCGGGCTCTAGCCAATGTGTCGCTGACGGGGAGGTTTTCTTTGCGGCACAGTTTCTGCTACAGACCACCAACAATTTCTCACATGCTGACCAGCAGTACTGCCACCATTCCTGTGCAAAGGGAAACTGCAGTGAACAGGGCTAATGGTGGGAAGAATATAAAGAGGGGGACAAGTTTCAAGCAAGCTGAGAGAAGTACTGTGGGTGAGCTAAGATTACCCAAATGCGTGCTGTAAATATGCGGAGGGTCAGGCAACGTTGTCTTAAATTTTCTCATGTCGAGGAAAGGCAGAAAAAGTTTTGCAGCCTGCTCCTTCTATGCTAGCTGCAGCCTGCAAAGAAAGTTAGGAGTCTGAATGACTGGCTTCCCTCAAATCGATAAGGATGAAGGCACATTGCTTACATGGTTCTGTTGTACCCCGATAATAGGCACCCTGGAGACTTTTATAATCACCCCTTGCGGCCTGGCAGACGCTAGCTGCCAAAGAGGATGCTGAAGAACTGAGCCTGGCTAAAAGTGCCTCTGATACTCTGCAGATAAACAGCAGACCAGGCAAGCAGAGGACTCATTAAAAAACTACAGACACAAAAACGTCACTCAAGAATACAGCCAATATTGGATTGTACGCTTGGCGCTCCTTTCTAACCCACGACATCCAGAGAGAGAAATTACTCTGTCCATTTCTCTCCCTTTCCGAACCCTTCGAGCTGCAGCCTGTGAAGACATGGAATGCAAGCAGGAGGGTTTGCCGTGAGAGAGCATGCTGTTCGCTTATCGCACGCTACACCTCAACAATCTTGAGAAGGGCTGCTTACAGTCTTAAGTTTTCCATGCCCAAGCATGTATTCTTCCTCTGCTTGAGGCAGCACTGCAATGCAGATGCTGTACCCCCAGCAACAACATGCGTGTGTCCTCATTAGACTCTAATTACAAACCACCTTCGGAGAGACCACATCAGATCTGGGAGCAAAGAAGAGGAAGCTTTAGCAACAAACACACACAAAATCCCTCCGCAAAGAATGCCAGGTTTCCCGTCCTACAAGGGCTGTTGCATACGGGTCCAGGAACTGAAATCCAGCCATAGGCACTAGGGACACTCTCAGCCATCTGCAGCCTCGTTAGAAAATAGTCTGTAGTGGCACACAACTCCTCCAGAACAGAACAACACTCTTTAGTAGCTGCACAAGTCTCTTGGAAACGCTGCACAGATGAAGGGATTCAGACAAAGAGCCCATTGACCATGAAAAGGGCATAAGAGTGTTTAAAGGCTAAGAAATCAGAGGGGGAGGTAATTCTGTGGTATCTTACCAAAATACCATAAAGCTAGCATGTTGGTCAAGATCAGACCAGCTTTTTGGATGGGTAAGACATTAGTATTTTCTTACATGAGCTCCCACCTGGAAATGGACCCTGGTTGTGTGTGGTACTGTGTAACTACGTGGGAGCACAGAGCCTGTTCCTACAGTCCACGTCCTAACAGTAGCATCGTATGTGTGTGTCACCACGATACCCAGAGACACAAGTCCAGTAGGAAAAGATTCAGAGCCTGCCAGCTATTTATTTACCTTCCCTCTCGTGCACAAACCCTTCCTCCTGAGCTCAGGGTGGCACACCCGTTCCAACAGGATCAAAGGGCTACGCTTGCACCTTAATTCCCCTCCCAGACTGCAACCAAATACACCGCTTTCAGCACAAGGGCCTGCCTTGCCTTCCCCCGCCTGGTTTTCCAGGTCAGCCCAAGCCCTGTTCGCCAAAGGGCAGGACTCTGCTGCAGCTGTTGGGCTCAGCTGCCCTGCTGTTCTCCCCTTCCAGAACCACAAACACAGAGACATGAAACAGTTTTCTTAGAAATAAAATGTTACGGAAAATAATCCATTTTGGGAACAGCACCATGAGCTTGCAGTCCCCATCTCCCCTTCCCCTTCCTCTCCCCTGCATTCTCCGCCTCTGCTGCTATCTCTTCCAGTATTTCTTTCCATTTTTCCGCTTCAAGGGCTTCTAAAATTACAAGACAGGACTTGTCCTCAGAAAAAGGCACAAGAGGGATCACCAGCTGTCTTGTCTCCCTGGCTACATTAGTACCCTTCGTCTCTGAACTGACCCCAGTACACCTATATATACTATACACCTACACCATAATTGCTGGACCTATCAGTATTCATACAAAACACCATGCCCTCATTCCCCATTCCAGCCTTCCCATGCCCTGCCTTACTGTACTGGCAGGTCACATACACAGTGCTTCCGAAAAACAAGAGACATTTTACCTAAGAGTTAAGCTGGGGGAAACACTGACCAGCCAACATAAACACCGACCAGATTCCGTTCGCACCTTTGTCACCTGTACGGGGCCATACCTTTGACCTGCTCTACCTCAGTTTGTCCCTACCTCTGTCTGTCTGCCCAGACACACACCCACACACTCTTGTCCTATCCCCCTTCTGTAAAGAAAGGTCTATGAAGGTTCGTTGTCTGAAAAGCGCATGAAGGTTCCAGGGCAAAAGGCACGTAAATGCTGTGGCCTGATGCTCCGTGATCCTTCCTCAGCCCATTAAGAAACAGTAAGTAGATGCTGGCACAGAGAAGATACTGACTGAACAGCATCTGTCAAAGTTCATTAGTTTACCAAGATTAATGGATCATTGGGCATACTTTTTTGGCAAAGAAATACCATCAGACTTGCGATTCACAGGCGTGAAAGTGAGGGGACAGCTTCCCATCACCAGTCACATTCCACACACCAGATGGTAAGAGAATTAGATGCCCCGGCCAGAGAGCACTATCTGTACTGGCTTTTGGGGACTCCCAAACACAGGTGGATTACAAAGCTAGCCATCAGGGAGGCCAGGAAGCAATGAAGATCATGAACTGAACAGTCATGTTGTTTAATGGCACTTGACACGGACACTTTAAGACCAAATTTGACTCAGAAGTGATTCTACAAGTCATCAGACAACACTAATATAATGACATTAACTGAAACCGATCGAGGAAGGCAAGACAGGAAGAAGGCGAGGGATGGTTTTTTTCATGGAACAGCTAGCTTGGATTTCCTGTGTAACATCATCTGTTCAGTCACCTTTTCTTTTGCCTCACCACCCTTCTGCCCCTGCTCTCCATTCCACAACAAAGAATTCATACCTGAATGGGACTTCCTCCTCCGGGAACTCCATGTAATATCGGATGAAGAATCGCTCTGAGTCCTCTCGCTCCCCATCGGCAACGATGCTTCCATTAAGCTTGACGATAGATGGCAACCTGCATGCAGACACCAAGAAATACAGTCAGCAAGAACAGAAACCCAGAGAGGGTGACCAACAAGACAGTCACCATCAAAAGCTACATGCCACAATACTAACACCAGGAGAATCCTACCAGGTAGCTTACACCTCGGTCCCCTCAACAAAGAGGGCAAGTCCCATGCAGTTTCTCCAAGCACATTCAAAACTAAGCATTTTCATTTTGCCACATACATGCATCGCATGCACAGGCATGTATGAGACTCAAAAAATTCTCTGAGAAGTAGAGAAGTTAGACTTAACATTTCCACTACTCCCACTTTCCCACACAACAAAAAAAAGCTCAAATCTTTCCGAGTGGTGAATTCATACAAAACCCCATCTCCTAACAGCCTCTACCTCCAATTACCCGCTCCAGCCATTCATTGCCATGTAACGCTTCTGCTGAGCAGAATAAACAAGCAACAGACCTGGCTATTAGCAGCTTCCTGCGCTCCTCAGTGGTGTAGGACTGCAGCAAAGGGATTCCTAGCAATTTTACTTCCTCAAGCTTGGGAAAAGAATTTAACTTGTCAATGTCTTCCCAGCAATGCAGGCCTGCTCGGAAGAAAAGACTTGCTTAAACAAACACAGATAATACATCATGTATCCAAGATAATGAGACATAGCCAAAGAACATATGTGACAGGCGAGCGTTAGCTGCTGTTTCTTTGAGAAGTCAGCTTTTTGCTCATGATGAGCTGCAAAAAATCTCCTTCATTTGCTTACAAGACAGAGTAGTTTAAATTCTGTCATGTTGTTTTGCAAGTCTAGAAGTATGATCTCCATGGTTGATTGGGGAACTTATTTTTTTTTATGGACCATTCAGTCTTTGGCCTCACTGCCGACGACTGACTAGCATCAGTTATGATGGCTGCCTTAAGGGATGCTGCCTTAAGTAGTATTAAAGTCATCAGGACTTCTGTCATTCTGGGTGTCACTAAATAGCCATCAAATGGCTTTACCTCACACACATGACCACCCTGGATCCCATTTCCGCTCACGACCCAATAGTAAAACAGTCCCAGAAGCCATCCAGCCATTTAATGAAAAGGCTTTAACTTAATTTCACCCCCCTCAAGACCTGACATTTGGTATAACAAGGCAAGTAGAGAGGGTAAAATAGAAAAAGCTGAGGATGAAGCAACAGTACAGCCCCGATTATGTGGCGAGATCAACAATACTCATCTTTGCTTCCCTTTGCTGTGACTGCGGAAACGTTTACCGCGATGCTTTTCCGATGAGTGTTCCAAAAGCTTACATGAGCAACGCAAGTTAGAAAACTGGTTTCTCTGAACAACATTCAACAGTTTCACCCACACAGTACAGAAAATGTGAAAAAACAGAAAAATGATGGGTTCGAACAAAATCAGGGGTCTCATTTGAGCTAAGCCTGTCAAGAAATGCCAACCTCAAGCCCAAACCATATGTCACAACCACAACTCAGAAGAAGGGGCTCTTTTCAGAGCAGAAACAAAACTGCTAAGTATCACAGCACTGAGTGCGAGGCGGGCAGAGGGAGTTTCCTTCCCCCATAGTGCTTAAAACGCCTCTGCCAAGGTCACCTATGCCTAAAGCCATCCTCTGGGTATCAGTATCAGATACATTGACAGACAAATTGAGTAGAAGTTTGTGACAGGAGAACTCTTCCACCTGATCTCTGGGGTGCAACATCGCCAAAGAGTGCCCAGTATCCCTCTGAATCACGTCACTCTGAAAGGGCCAAAAGCTGTCATAGCTGGGAGAGAACTAGTGCAGACAGACAACCACCTCTGAAGGAGAAACTGCTGTCAGCCACGGCATCCGCCTCAGCAGGAAACTCCATTCATCCCTTCACAACCCCGTTGCGCTATAACTTCACTAAAACCCATTATCTTTAGCTCATCCCTGATCTCCAGTAAGCTGAAAGAGCCTGCAAAAAGCGGTGCTAGTTTGGAGTCTTTACATGACAGGATTTTGGAGTGCAGCAACTTTCCTGCTCTGCACCCCCGCTACCTCCCCCCCCCCAAAAAAAGTTTAACATGCTCCTTGGGATTTCTGTTTGACTTTCAGCTCCCAAAACATCAAAATGCAATCCAGAATCCAGAGTTCTTAAATACCTGGCATCAAAATTGCAAAACTACTTACCGCACGAGCACTTGCTCCTCAGTGAGACAGTGCTTTCAAATCCAGCTTAACAGGCTTTTCTTCCTCTAGTTAGTTTTAAGCTTTTATTATAGGAATTCCTTGATGCTTACATTGCAGAGCATGTTAATAAAGTACCTTCTACCTTGGCTAACACTTAACTATCACTTGCACAGCATATAAAGCTGTAAAGAACGAAAGACGATGATGCATTAAGTACTCCTGCAGAACAACTTCCGGCGTATGTGTCATCTCACAAACACATTACAGCCCTCACGAGCTGCCCTCAGCTCCCCCTCTCTGAGCATGGGGTGCCCTTCTGGATATGCCAAATGCTTATTCTCTTTCTGGAGCATTGGCTGAAAATTCTGTGGGGCTGAAGTGTAAAACCAGCCTTGAGCATAAGTTGTGGTGAGCTTCTAATAACTGAGCACAGATGACAGACAGCTTTTGCTAGTGAATGCTCAGCCCTTACATGCCACATACCTACACATACGCTCATTTTACCCAAGATAAAACAGGGAATAAAAGGCAAATGGGATTCCTTCCTCCCCTCCACTGCCAGACATTTATTTACCCTTCTCCAGCCAGGAGCACCCGAGGCAGGGACAAGAAGCAGGGAAATTACGAACATATAAACTTTTGCCAGCTCATTTTGAGTAACTGCCAGTCCACACTACTCTGATTCATCTTTTAGGTAATGACTAACTACCAAAAGGAGCAAGTAGAGCCCACAGAGACAAGCAAGTTGATTACTTGCCTGTTTTCCTCTCCTAACGCTACATTCTTCAGGTCAGTGCACTTCAGTACATCTGCTTGCATGGCCCTGCATCAGCACCATTAGGAAACTAGACTTCAACATGATAGGTCTGTTGGTACTACATTTATCAACAGCTTTTCCATTCTGCCAAGAAGCCAGGGTAGACTGGGACAAAGGTCACTGGGCATTTTCGTCCCTGCTACAGCAACAGAACTATCCAAAAGGTTTAGGCTCTTGCTCAGCACTTCTGCCTTCGCTTGCCCCCTCTCACACTTTGCAAGAAGCAATGCTGACTGCAGGCTACTTACTACTAACAGAGGCCCAAGAAGTAACCACCCCAAGGCCGAAGTTTCAAAGAGCACAAAAGCAAGTGTGTTTTTTCACCTACTCAGGAGGAGAGACTCTGATCAACCACTGTCACTTATGCTGAGAACAAAACGCATACTGCTTCCAGGCTCTCACCTGACTTGTGCAAATTGATGGATCGCAGGTTGGGGAATAGCCTTGCTAGGGAATCTTCTGACTCTTCAATGGTTGTGAGGTTGTTGTTAGCCAGAATAAGTGTGTCCAGTGATGGAAACATAATTCCCAATTTTCGAATTTCAGTCCAGTCTTGAAGATTATTGTCAGTTATGTGGAGTAATTTGAGAGACTGACAGCAAACCGGAGAACAAGACACTGTTTCATAGTCGTTAAGGCACAGGAAGAGCTCCTCCAAGCTGCAGAGGGGAAGAAAGATCGTATCATCATCTCAACATACCTTGAGAAATGGCTACCCTCTTGGGTCCAGGGACATGCATATGCGACTTTAACACAACTTTCTGTAATGGCTCTTATGTGACTTGAAACCTTGGTGTAGAGAAGACCTTAAAGCACTCCAAATGTAGTGTTTTGTCTACATCTCTGCTCCCATCCGTAAACTTCCTCCACAGACGAAAAACACCTCTAAGTGTTTCCCTAGCCTCCCAGTATTAACTGTGTAACAGTAACAGACTGCTTGGGGTGGTGTTCCACATTTGTGCCCAACAAGCCACCGACCCAGCTCCAATGGTGACTGGTACCTGCCCTGAATGCTCAGCACTTAATTTATACAACACAGATGACCCTTTTTTCCCCACATCACTGGTTCTGCCAAAGATTCCCATTAAAGAAAGAACAGGTCCCACTAAGTTTTCAGACAACTAAACTAGCTCTCCTAATCCCAGGGAAGCGTACATTGGCCACACAGGATATACTGCTGTCATCATCTCTGCTTACAAAGCCGTATGAAGAGGAATCTGTTATCAAAATGAAGCCACTGAGGACATTCGCGGAAGCAGAATGCCACTGCCAAGGTGGACTGTGGCCAAGCCACAGAAATCAACACTCTTGCACAGAAAAGCATGATGAAATATTACTTGTCAAGTGGCCAGACCCTCAGACTCACATCCTGTTCAAAAGCTATTAGTGCAGGTATGCACTGCACCATTCATTCTGCAGAGACTCAGAGGAAAGTGTGTCACCTCCTACATTGTTGGGGTGATTATCCATCTCTGGTATTTAGATTTGGACGAGAAGCCCCGGGCTTTGCAGCGCCACACAAGTTCAGCTTTTAAGACAATGTAAAGCATCCACCTGGCCAGTTCCCAAGCTCCCAAAGAAAAAAATTCCCTTTTTCTCTACTAATCATGTTTGCATCCTCACACCCCTCTCATCCCTCACCACGTGATGTGATAAGCCAGCCTTGACCTGCGTGCAGCAAGCACCCTTTTCTATGCCCAGCTCCCCATGCTTACTCTGGTAATTCCTGCAGGATTGTGTGGACTGTTTCCCAGGAAGCTTTGCTGTTGTTGAGCACAAGTTTGCGAACACCAGCGAAAGACCCAGCACACCTTCTCTCTAAAACGGACAAACTGAGAGGGTTGGAACTCAAGTTTAGAAACTCCAAGTGGGGAACGTTGGACACAATTTTACTGACCTAAGTGGGAAGGGAAAAAAAAAGAGAAAGAAAGAAATGCGTATCAGGCAGTAATCGGACCTCATGCAATAATATCCTGTCTCCTAAAAGGGGGCCCTTCGGAATCACCACAAGCCAAAGAAATGATATGGGGAAAAAAAATAAGGTTTCTGGATAACTGCCTGTAATTCATATTCCAGCTATTCACTGATCTAGATTGATTGGTTAATTGCTCATTCACCTCAACAGTTCACTTAATTACACTCTCCAAGCAGCTTGATAAGAGAAAGGCAGTCTCTTGGGAGAGGTCATAAAAATCCACCTCAACACCAAGCTTAAGCAGCAGCACATTACAGCAGTCAGCATGCCATACCCCTCTTTTAGCAGGGATGCAGTGGGCACGTCTCTTGAGTTTACGGCCAACACTGATCACTTGCTCACCTTTCCACTGCTCCCAACTAGCCACAGACCTCGCCATTTTGGCCAACATAAAAGACAGATAGAAGCTCACTGTACACATACAATTAATTTCTTATTTGATTCCATTACTCTGAAAACAGCAGCTTTCTTACAATCAATCCAAATGTTCAGGTAACTCTGCTTGGGGCTACTTTCTCTTTTTGTGTGTACAGATGTGCAGCTAAGGGGAACGTAGCAGAGAGGTAAGGAAGAAAGATCAAGAAAGACAAAGAAAAGCCAGAGATGACAACTATACAGCTCTAGAGTGCGTGATACGTAACGGATAGTGTGATCAGGGTAGGTGCTGACCTACATACTGCTAACACACAGAAAGATAGGCGAACAGGTTATTTACATGATCAATTTGTAGTCATCTAATAATGATTAAGTGAACAGAACAGCCAGGCAGTATCAATTCACAAAGAACACATCAGGTCGATCTAATTTTCCTCTTCGACTGGGTAACTGATTCAGTGGGTAGTAGTATAAGAGAATGGCAGCTTCTAACACCATCTGCACACCAGTCACGTAGGTGAACTGGGGACTTACAGTGCCTGGGACAGCACTAAGTTAACAGTTCAATACAAAGCTAACAGACATAGCGAGGGAGTGCTCTAGCAGAATACTACTTGTTATCTTTTCAATGACCAGAATAATTGAACTCTATGTGGTTTTTTTAATCTGCGGGTGACACTAAGGTGGGAAAGGCAGCCATCATATTGCGGTACAAGACTAGAGGCCAAAGCGAAGCCATCTGAGGAACTGAACCCGTAACACAGAAGTTCAGTTCAAGGATAGTCAAAGTACTAACATTCTGGGAAAAAGACATTCATCCAGAAAATAATTACGAGTCAGAGAACACCTAGCCAGAGAGCCCCACTTCACAAAGCAATTGGGATGGGAGGAGATGGGGCAGACCATGATATACACAGGTCACTAACAGGGCCCAGTTGCTAGCAAAGGGCAATTGTCTCATGTGGAGGTTGAATTCAAGTGTTGCATACGTGAACGCTGGAGGTAATTGGTCTGCCTCACTTCGCGCCTCATCTTAGGTGATGTCATGTGTTGGGCACTACGCCTTCAGAATGAAGTAGACAAACTGGAATGACATCAGAGCAACAAAACCAACATAAGATTTAGAAAAAATGACCTACAATGAATGATTGGAAGAACTGGATTTTTTCAGTATTGTACTAAAATAGGAAAAGGAGACATGAAAGCTCTTCTTCATAGTTATAAAAGGCTGTCGCATAAGGAACAGCAATGAATGCTCCTCCATGCCTGCTAAGAACAGGGCAGGGAGCAATTGGCTTAAATTGCAGCATGGGAGACTTAAGTTACATAGTTTAGACTATCAGGTTACTAGCTAAGCATGGGAACAGACTACCCAGGGATATGGAATTCCCATCACTGGCAGTTTTTAAGAGTTGGGTAGATATTTATCTGTTGCAGATGGGCTACAAAAACTTAATCCCGTCTCAGAGGGGCCAAAGTACACAGAAAGCCTTTCATTTCCTGCTTTACTGCAGCTCATGCAGAAGCCGGCAAATTGTGCCATCCAGGGTAGCCTAAACAGACTGAACAAATAGCAGGGTGTGAGGCATGCACCTTGCAAGTGACAAGTGTATGTGCAGCTCTCCCAGCTGCTTACCAGATGTGAGGCCAGCCCCACTGAGAGTAAGAGGCAGAACAGGGAGCGGAGAGGCAGCACCTCGTTACTGTGGGAGAGGGCCTTTCGGGGTCAGAATAAAACAAGTCAGGAGACACCATCCCAGTTCTTAGCAGATACGCCCTGAGTACAAAACCATATTCCCTGGCTCTAATCTCAACAGACAAGCCTAAGATCTCTCTCCCACCCACTGAGCTAATATCTTCTAGGCTTACAAGAAAATAACAGGAACAGGGAAACCTATCCTACTTCTGACTTTGCGACCCCCATGCCAAAGCTGGGACATTTCTGCAAACGCTGTGTCCACTACCTTTATAGACACAGGAGTCTGATGCAACAGAAACACATGAAAATTTCTATGTTGCACATCCTGTTCTTTTTCCATGTATTTCCAACAACAAACACTAACATAAAAGCAGAGTGTAAGCCAGTGAGGAACAGTTAATGACACTTGAACAGATTGCGATTGTTTTACTCGTATTACACTGCATTTATCTAGCATATTTCATCCAAGCACTTCAGAGGATTTTACAATAGCATTTAGCATTAATTAATGAGGCCTCAGAAATATCCTTTGAGGTAAATGTTATTAAACTTGTTTTGCAGATAGGGAAACAAAAGGAGAGAGAGAATAAATACCTTGCCGAGAATCACAGAATGGGTGGCAAAGCTGGGAATTAACTCCCATTACTCAGACCTCCTCAGGTCTTACTCTGTCAAAAACTGCACTGCCCGTTAACCTCTTGATGTTAGAAATGCCAGTTCCGGTGCTTTGCACGATTAAAAAAAAAAAAAATTGTCACCCACAGACCAAGACTGTAAGTCATGAGGTAAATGAAGTGCCCAAATGGATTAAATTCATCGCGTTTATTGCTCAGTTGTTGTCGAAGTAAATAGGCATCAGCTTCAAAGATGAGAAAGAAGCCACAAAAAATTGAATTCTCTCTCCTTTAAATGAACGAAATACTCTTATAACCTGCAATGAGTTTGCAGTCATAGCAATAGCCATCAAAGTTATTCAGAAAGATGCACATGTAACCATTTTACCTCATGCCAGTCTTCCAGTTTATTGTCAGAAAGATCTAGCTCAGACACATGAGCACAGAAGGCGGCGATTTCGTTCTCATCCCCTGCACAGGTTATGCCACAGCTGTTCAGTACTAGCACACTCGGAAGGTTGAGGCGATCTGAAATGGGGAAAAAGAAAAGATGCCCTCTGGTCAGGACTGCACTGCTTAGTTACGGAAGGTAACAACAAGCACGAACAAATATGACATCCAGCAAAAGAAAAGATCTACCAGTAATTCCACAATTTACACATATTTAACGATCTCAAGATAAACATGGGTTTTGTGACAAGTGACCAACATCAATCAAGAAGTCTTCTTGTGCCTGAACATGAAGTACCACTCAGTATCAGTGCTCTTCAGTTACTACATGTGTTTCTGTCCACACTGCAGCAAGGATGGGCCAGTCCTTTGTAGTTCACAGAATGTCTCATATCAGTTCTTGCCAGAACTTACGCTCTTCCCCAGCCATCTGCTACTACAGATAGGATACAGGACTAGGTGGACTGTTAGTTGCACAGGGTCAGACACCCTTATCCTCTTGTACTTAGCCCACTTAGGGTTACTAACAGCAAGGATGTATTTAAACCGTTCTTTTCTAAGCTTTCCCCTTTCAACAATGTAGAACACTTAGCATTCTTCCAGCTGGAAAAACTTAGGTCTCTACTCTGCCTTCTAGGTTTCTGCTTCAGCTTTGCTCTAGTTCTTTCTCATGCAGGTAAATGTTCTCGCAGCTATTTCACAGACAAGGACTTGGATCTCAGCCACAGCCTGATTTGCTAAGGCCAAAACATGACAGACAAAGTTAAAAGCTGTGGATTTGTAACAGGGAACTATTTCAACACAAGAAATCCACATTTAGGCAAGGCAAGCCACCAGTCTTACAGTCTTACACATACAATACGGCTCTCCTATCTCTATGGAGTAACAAAATCTTAAAATTCAACAAGCTTTTTCCTAAAAAGGTGGCCCTTTTTCTCTCTCCCTAATACTTGACAGCTACGTGATTAGAAAGGGATTCTAGCAGCAATTATCTGGAGTGATCAGAGTTTTCAAGTTTCCTGGCTCATTAGCGTTTGGCTTCTTTCAAGGATAGCATTGTACTTCGGGAATTAGTCACAACGTACTTGTAAGTCATGTCTCGGTCACATTTTAAGACTTACAAATGCGTCCTCTTTGCAGCATCCAAACAGCTCAGGTAAGCAGGTGCTCGCACACAGGAGAGAGGGCATTGACTGAATATTCCATCAGGCCAATTTTCTGTTCGTGTCAATTTTGAGCGACATGCGGTACGTTTTATCCTCAAAGGAACTCAGGCTCTTTTTTCTCCTCTGTCAAACTTAGTTACTGTAAACTTCATCCAGCTGAATTCCATGGCTGTTTTCCCCTTTGGGGCTGGTTATGTTACAAATTGACCTGACGGAAATTTAAAATACTCTTACAGATCAAGATGGGCAAGAAGTTACACAAAGAAGGGGCAGTTCTGGTGGGATAAATGTGAATCTCAGACTCATCTGTACAAACCAAGAACGAAATGCTAACATCAGAGCGTGAGAAAAGACTAAAGGGCGTCAGTCAAATGTATCCAGTTCAAAGAGCAGAAAATAGTCACACAGATTCTGCAGTCTAGGAGGCTCAAGGACATACACGAGCACCACAGTGCTTCAGATATGCATCTGTCTGAAACTCTCTCAAGGCAGTAAGGTCAGAAGCAAAGGAGAGAGGAGATTTCTTCACTAGGTCAGCATAAGCACGGTCAGAGAGCATCTGATGCCTCAAGAAGAGAGCCAAAGTAAATCACAAATTCATGAGTCACTTGTCACAAAAGCAGCCTAGCTGGGGATTCAAAGACTCATCGCTTGGCTTGAAATATAGTCCACCTCTGTGTACGCTGGACTCCTGTACCTGCAGGCATTGATGCAAGTTGATGGCACTGCACGACACGACTAGCACACGGACCAACCTCGAAGTTAGATCAAGTGTTATGTATTTGTTAAGCCATCTCTGCCAAAATACGTGTTCTTGCAGCCAACAATCAAACAGTTAGTATCGCTAGCCTGAAGAAAATAAGCTCCAGGGACTGCTGAACCCTCAAAACTCAGCACTGCACAGGGCCTTAATTCCATCTCTCATTGACAGGATTCTGATTCTGTTAGTGAAACTTACTTGTTTTTTATAGCAACTGGTTCAGTCACTAGGTCAACTTTCTGTCTTTGCTAGATTCCAGTCTCTCAGCTCTTCAGTAAGAAACATATTATAATACATCCTGGCATTTCTTTTCCTGGTCAATTCAGGGCAACTCTTCTTTCAACATAAGCAAGAACAACCAAGAAAACGATCCCACCCAGAACCTCACAGATGCTCAGAAAGATCAGAAGCCTACCTTTCATAGGTGAACCCTGTGGAGTTGCTGGGACATGCACCCCCATACCAGGTCCACGACGATACGGGAAGTTCTCAGGGCTGTATTTCTCACAAAGAACTTGCATGAAACTCCTTCCGCTGGGCTGGTCCATGCTCCCTTCTTGGACTTCTAGTTAACGCAGAAAAAAACAGAGCATATAAACAGTCAGCAACTAATAATCACCTGCAGTAGTGGTCCTTGGGAACACAGGACAGAAAGTGACCAGATGGGTCATGGGTTTTACTTCTGAGCTACAGATTAGTCTAGCAAGTCATATTTCAAATTCAACATTACAGTGAAACATTACCTGAAAAGAAACCAAAAGCAAACAGAGGGCCCAAGCTACACAAACATGCTTTCAATCATACCATTACAGGCCACGCACAAGACCTCCTTGCCCCACATGCTCTTACAGGACAGTTCCCAATATCCCCCAGGCTGCAAACGGTGACTTCTGTACCTCACAAGAGGACTGTGAGATATTCACAGATATTCTTAAAACACATTTCCAGGGCAGCAAGGAGGGGAAAGACCAAAGAGCTGTTTATGAGTAAGAGATTGCTTGCATAGGTGTTTTCATCCTGTAACTTCCCTTTTCTCTAACTCAGGACTTTCAGCATTTTGGGTGGGGGACAAAAGAAAACTAAAAAGAAAAGGGACCCACAGCTCCTTAACTGTTTATAAAGAAACACAGTGCAAAGCAGGTTATGGTTTGTTTTTGCAAAATCAGGCCGATGCTGTAAAAAGCCTGAAGCTCAACAGCCTCTGCTAGCAAGACTTCCATCAGCTGGCCCACTGGGTGTCATGGAAATACCTGAGTTTGATAGTAAGCTCACTCAGAATATCTTGGGGCTCTCGCCTTCACTGACAGCAGTGGCTCATTCAAAGCAAGCTTTGGCCTCAAAAGGAGCATCATCATTTCTCCTCTGACATCTGCAAAGAAGCACAGTTCTTCCATCTGGCCTGCAAAGCTGGGCTTCTAGTTAGAACACAACTGCTGTGTCACGAAACACTCCTGAGCACATATGAGCACATCATCTGGCCAGTCCAAAAAGCAAGTTTTGCCAATTCAATTTTGCAGCTGCTTAATGTATCGGGAAGATAAACATGCCCTTCGTATCTGCACGTCACAAAACGGAACAGCACAGGAAAAAGGACTCGCCATATCATGGGCTGCTGACCTGCCTAGAAAGATACTGAGTGTCAGCTGGCAGTATACTGGGCACAAAGATACCGCGATTGTCAGCATTCTACCATACCCTAGGTGGAACTAAGGTTATCTGTCCTACTTTCCTGCACATACTCTGAACTTGGTATTTTATGGTTTCATGGAAAATAAAGGAGTTGAGCTCGATACATGCACAAAGAAAGGGAACCACACTGTTCCCAGGTTTCACAGCAGCCTTGTAGTCCAAAGCAGGGCCTGCTACCCATCACGGACACAGAGGAGAGATCCACATCCACCCATTCTAACAATACAAGGCATGAACTTGCAGGAATCAACTGCAGATTTCCTACTGCATAGTCACGGAGCAGTGTTTTCAGCACGTGTAATTACTGTGTAATTACATTTCTAGTATATTAGCAAAACCCAGCTCACACAGATACGTACATTCTGCACATAAACTTGCACCTCAAGGACTCCCGGTGGAAATCCATACTTTTGAGTTCATGGTGGGGCCACACATCTGTTGAAAGTGATGTTACTAACCAATGCTGAATTAACGTTCCTGCCTGCTGCCATAAACTTTCCTTTAGATTTATTACAGGCAACAATAGATATAAAATCCCGGACAAAAGTGACTTAACTAAAGTTCAGGTTCCGTTTGCTAAGAAGCACCTGTTTAATAAGCCCTACTTTACTTCTTCATGAACAAACTACCTAAACCACCTCTGTCACAAAGGACTTCAGTATAATAAGAAGCAAGTTAACTGAAGCCTGTTACAATTTTTATATTATCTATAAAGTTTACATATCACAAACAGGGACTTAAAGGATTGATCTTACTCAAAAGAAAACCCCCCACAGCTTTTTCAGCACTCAACACCTTGGTTGATTCATATCTCAAGCTTAACTTCATGTCACTAGTCTATCTAGAATCAAAAAAGAAATCCTCAAACTGAAGTCTATGTTAGGAACAAGGCATTTAATTTTATGCTAAAACCTTCTGCATGCTACAGGAACAATTTGCATTGACAGCCAAGGCTTTAGGCTAAAAGGCTTTGTTCCAGAGTGGTTTGGGAGCTCAGTACTGTAGGACAGATACTGCTTTCTAAACGCACATTCAGACCCCTCCTGGTCTGGAAATTCTGGAACTCTCCCATGCATAAAGCTTTCTGTCCTTCACGTTGCCTTTCTGTCAAGTCCATTCCTCTTTATCTGCTGAGCAAACACCAGCTGGAAATTCTACATGAGAAAGCCACCTTAACAACACACTAGAGGCAAAAAATGGTGTTTTCAGCTACAGTATGAGAGCAATCCAGAACTGAGAAAAAAACCTGATGGCATTTACATTCAACGACTTTGAACCACAAACATTTTCTTTCTCAAGCTTTGGTTTTGCACACCAGTGCCATTGCCAGATGACAAAAATGTCAGGGAGTGGGCAGTCACCTTTTCCACTTCACTTCTTGTCACATTTCGCATAATCACTATAATCATCAGTCATGCACGTGGCTTCTCTGAATCACTACAACTGCTTGACAATAAGGATTAACAGAATATGCAAAGAAAGCATGACACATTTCAAGTGAATGTTGTCTGTACAAGGGCAGGACAGGACGATCTGCAAGGTGCACATTTCTGAGTGTTCTCCTGCTGACGGCCCAAGGAACAATTCATATCCTAAAATAACTTTAGGTTTTCTAAATGACAGCATAGATTGCAAAAGATGTGCTCAGACTTTGAAAGATGTCAACGAACAGTCTCTGCTGTCTATACTTAAACGCTTTGCTGGAAGGCTGTGGCCCCAGTGACATACAACACGGCAAATGTCTGCAAAGAAGAGCACGATGCTGACTTGAGATCCAAGGGAAGCCCAGCGGGCTGCTGCTGCTGCTGAGTGAAGCAAAAAGACAACACTAGAAATGACACAAAAAATATTTCCATCCCCATGCTATAAGCTTATGAGGAGAATAAGAGACCCTACAGGAGAATTACATCATTAATGACATTCTAACGAATTCCAGTGCCACTCGAACACCTTCAGAGCAGGTCCTAACCAGTCACACACCAAACACATTTTGACATGTGCATATACATGAAAAACAAAGCATAAGGAATGGATGCAACAGAACAAACACTTGCCTAAAAGAAGCCGGTATGTTCTTCTGCTAAGACATGATTCAGGGAAATTATTTTTGAAGTGGTCTTGAGAGACATATGAATGACTACTCTCAGGGTAGACAGACTGACCCTCTGAGCCACCACGACAAGCTACCCAAGTATGCAAAATGTCATGAGAGACTTCATCAAAGCAAGCATAACTATTTGCTCACCCGCCACAGTACCACGCTTCTGGAAGCTGCCAGTGCTAATGGCAGGGACTGTGGCAAGGAGATCGGAAACCGCAGGAGAGATGCCAGGCACGTCACCGGACACGCTTCTGGCCCGGACTCTGACACTATCCTACTGACCCAGCAATCCCCTCAGGCGCTGCTGGAAAAACCACCTCCGCGGCAGAAGTCGGTGGCGAGCCTCTCTGTCGGTCCCTGTCTGGGTTGCTGGGCCCCACGGCAGGCAGGTCGGGGTCCCCAGCCCCGAACCTCCAGAGGCCTTCCCCCGGGCGCTGCAGCCTCCGTCGGCCCGGCCGCCTCGAACACAAACGTTAAACTGTCCCCGGCTCCCCTCGCACGGCCCGGCCGGGCCGGACCCCGGGTGCTCCGGGAGTGACAGCGGCCTCCCCCGCTCCGCGTGTCAGTACCCCGCCGCCCAGGAGGCCGGTGACAGCCGGCGACAGTGGCGGGCCGGCCCAGCCCCCGCCGCCCCCGGCCCCACTCACCCAGGCCCGCCGGCCGCGTCCCGCATTGACCCGGAAACAGCTCCGCGGCAGCCAAACATCACGTGACCGGTCCCGGTCACGTGGAGGGGGCCTGGCCGGCGGAGGCATTCCCGGTTGCCATGGAGACGCCGCCGCCTCCGGCGGCCTCGTCTTCCCGCGACCCGGCATGCAGAGCGCCCCGCCTCCTCGCGGGGCGGTGTCCTCTGATGTCACCGAACCTCATCAGTGACGTCAGACAGGGAGAGATGACACTAAGATCCCCGCAGCCCCGCGGTCGAGCTCTGGGGCCTCCCACGGGGCAGGGGTCGCTGCCAGGCCGGCCCAGCGCCCCAGAAACCCGCTGCCCCGGGGCTCCCGCTGGAGGGGCAGGAGGGGAAGCCCTGGCTACAAAGAAGTAAATAAAAATTGCAAATCGGAAAATGCTGCATGTTCTTGACATGTAAGGTCAGTGGCGCGCACCTTTCATCGACCTGTCCGGCAGCTGCGCCCGTTTGCTGGCAGCGCCCGGCCATTCTTTACTAGTTTGCCCGTTTCTCTCTTGCTTACTCCCACAGTGGTGGCACCATATTTTCTGCAGTGGCTGGTCATGACCTAAGAAGAAAGGATGATAAATCATGCAGGGAGTAAGGCCGCGTCAGACAAATCTGCCTAGCAACGAGTCTGCTTGGTTCCCCATCTCCATCCTTGCTGGGATTACATGATAAGAATCAGAAACTGCCTGAAATGTTGCCTCTCGTTCCTGCCGCAGGTAGAGAAGTTTGGAGGAGAGCTGCATTAGTCACGGCCGAATAGCTGCAGCATATCTACACGCTCTCCTGAGCCTGTAACATCATCGGGACAACTTCATCCTGTTACTTACACACCCCCGATCTATGCACACTCCACTGAGGCAGCAGAATACAATGGCAGCATTGTGGGTGCTAGACAGGTGGAAGACAAGAAAATGTGTTCAGCATCAGCCCAAGGGGTGAGAGACTTGTTTAACTCCTGCTCTGCCATGTATTTCCTGCCTCACTTTGGACTGACAGCATAGGCTTGTACCCACAGATTTACAATCAGGAGACTAAAGTGGAGACAGACAACACATGCTAGGCCAAAGATACAATTCTTCTGGGACCCCTAGAGCTAAGCCAGTTTGACTAAGGATCTCTCAGTGGAATATATCCATCCCAAGAAGCAAACCAAGCCTCGGGCAGACCATTGCCAGAGTTAGAGCCATCAGCACATTACCCAAGCTGCAACTGCAAAGTTAAAAGCCGCATTAGGCTTAACCAGGGGTACCCCAGACTGTTACTGCTCCTAAAATTCAGCTACTCTGTCTCCCGTTCCCTGCTTCTCCTTGGTGCTGGGACTTGGTTCACACACAGCAGCTTTTTAAATAAAGCATTGGGTAGGTATGTATCTTCAAGACACTGGTAGAGAAAGACTCACTGACTTCCCAGCCTTGCCTGATGCAGGATTATGAAAGATTCACATTACTGCTGTACATCCTGGTGCAAATTCTAGCATTGCCACTATGTGAAAGGGTTCAGGGTTTTCAGGTGGTCCAAATCACATGCACTATCTCCTTGTAATTCTGCTCTGTGTCACCCTACCATCCCCAGACTCCTTACAGTAGAGCACTGGCAGCCCAAGCTGTCAGTGCTGAAATGTATGCATGGCTTTCACGGGCCTGATTTCCCTTTAACAGAGAGAAAAACACTTTGGTGTTCTTTCTTATTACCCTGTTGACACAGCATTGGTTTTATTTTGTTCCTATGTGGGCCAGCACAGACGAACATTGCCTTGCTAACGCTCCATAAAAAACCAGCTACCTGCATGCTCTGAATGGCTTATTTGGTTCTTTTAATACATTCTGGAGAGAGCTTTGTCTCTATTTGGTTTTCCTTCCCCCCTACTTCTCATATCTGTTTCAGTGAGATAACTCCATTGCATTCAGAGGCTACACTCTTTTACTAACAATCCTCATGCTTTGGACAGCTTACCTGTGCTGTTTAGTTGCTAGAAGGCAGACAGAGCATACTTCAGCTAGTAACTGGCACCAGCAGGCTACATTTTGATTTGAAATACATTTCAGTTGCTGCTTGCTATAGTTACAGATCAACTGGATATAACAGATGTCCGCGTTAAACTCCACTGGGTCAGTGCTGCAAGGGTGAGAAAGTGACCGGTGTACCCCCTGGCCTACATTAAAGACCATTTCAATGGAGACTGGACAAGTCAGGGAATTGTTAACACAATATAGTCTTTCACCTCTAGGGGCTGGTTTGAATTCAGCCCAGGCTAGTGCTGACTGAATGTGCTTATCATCTGTTGGCTGTCTCATCGTTCAAGTGAAATAAGTTTGATGGGTCTCAGTCTCCTCCTCCCTGACAGCAAGTATCCGCTTGCTTAAGCTTTTACTACCAGTGGCGGTCCCGGGTGACCCCTCCCTGGCAGGCTCCCCTCTTTCCCACCACCATCTCCTCCAGGATGAAACAGGCCATGGGAACTACAGTCACCTCTCTGTTTGCTTCCTCCCTGTCTGGTCATGCAGGGGATACCGACCATGGTACTCAGCAATGCTGGAGCTAGTTCAGGCACACAGAACAAGTGCCTCGTAAGAGGCATTCACCCCAGCGACATGTCCATGTTAGATGACAGAGCAACCCAAGTTCATTATTTTCATACTTTTAGAGCTGGACCTGATCAACCTCAGCACAAAAAATATCCTCAATATCTGAAAAATTTCCAGTCGCAATTCTTTCCTCATTACTCACGCTTCTAACGCACCACAAATAAATGTCACCCATTGACAAGGGGGGCACTTACCAGGGTCTGAGCAGGTTCATGTACATACTGAGGCCAGAAGGGAACCACTGTTAATGTCCAGAATACAAGCCACAGACTCCCCAAATTTCACGCCCATCTGATCTGGAGCAGATCTTTCAGGAAAAATAAAATAAAATAAAAAAATGCATATACTCTTAAAAAATTACCTGAGGTGGAGAATCAAACACAGTCTGAAAAATCAAACCGTTAATTACTCACTATGTTAATTTAAAAAAAAAAAAAGCAGGCCTCATTCTAGTCAGAGTGAGGCACCTAAACCCATTTAATTCCCAGCCCACTCTAATAATGTTCGACAGGTCTCACTGCGCACAGGGAAGCAATGTCACTGTCACACGTGGGGACACGGACCCACCAAAATCATGGAATTTCTCTGGGTCGCACACGGAGATAATGGCAGCAGCAGAGAAAGCAGCATCTAGTAGACTCTGCTGGTTATCAGAATAATTTCCCCTATATTTAAATCACCAGAGGTTTTAGGGGGAGGGTGTGGGAGAGGATTTGAAACATACGCAATTTTCTACTTCTTTTCTGTAGCTTTTTAATCCTTTCACTTCTGGGTTTGGCAACTGCATCTTCCTTCATCCTTGGAGATTATTCTTCAGTTCCTCAAAGAGACTTCAATTTTCTCACAAATCTCTCTTCCTTTCACTTAATTTAAACATTTATGGCCAATTTCATGATTTAATAATGAGAAATAAAATTGGAGATTTACTAAGTATTGAGAGAAGACCTTTCATTTCATGTGGGGATTAAGAAGGGAGTTAAAGGTGTGAATCCTGTTAGCCATGCTGGCCTAACCAGAGCTCCGGCATGCTAAAGAGCCCAATCCTGAGAGATACTGAGCGCTCTCTGCTCCCATCAAAGTCAGGGAAGCCCTGTGGACTTGGAGCATATTGCAGATTTGGGCCCCTTATGACACAATGCTAGCGTATAAATCCATAGCAGCGCTGTCTCATAGATATTTTGCTAATAACTTTAAAGCCCGACTTCATTTAATACTACCACCAGCTGATCAACTCCAAGCAGCTTCTCGCTACACCATTAATTTAAGGTAACAATTCACTAAGACCTTTGGTTCTGCATAAGTGCTTCCCAAATCTCTTTTTCGGTCTCTGTCAATTATCTGAGACTAATGCACCTTGAAGTTACCTTTTACAGCAAACATTACTCCATGGTCATAATTCTAAAATATTATCAGTAGCCAAAAGATAGGAATGATGCAGCTTTCAACTTCAGAAATTCAGACTGCACATTCAAACATAGAAATAAAAAAGAAATCAGTACTGGTGCATTCTGAAGATCTACTGGATTTTCATAATTTGGCAATTGCTAGGCACGTTCATAGGACCAAATAGACTTTGCGCCTTTAATTTGTTTGATTTCATTTTCTGGATGGCTACTATTAGATAAAGGCAGCTTTCTCAGGTACTGCTGCAATGGTACTGGCCATCGAATTATATCTGCCAAATCAAACCTCACACACTCAGGGGGGCTAGAGTCACTCAGCTGGCTGCTGTCTCACCCTCTCCATCATGATGCAGATTCTGTCCCAAACTTGGGCAGGTGGTGCAGGATGCAGCTGACCAGGTTCGCTCTTCTTCAGCTGACCTGCCACACTCACGAGACTCCCCAAACCCACGCGCGAACCGCTGTGTCCTCTCCTCTGATCCCCCAGCATGGCATCTCACGCGTTGGGAAGTGCCGCAGCATGGCCGGGTGCTCGCTGACCCAGCCTGAGCAGCAGGAAGGGCAAACCTGGGCATGGGTTATGCCCAGTGCCCTTCTCCAGTCAACTCTGGATCTGTCCCTGCTGCGCAGCAGAGCACGGCACCCATGTGCTGCCCTGTTCGGGACACATCTCATTTTGGACCGTGATTTCCATTCTGTTCAGTCAGACAAAAAGGGCACCAGCAGATAGAAATGAGTCCAGACATGAAAATGGCTAGGTGTTCCTCTGCCAAATGCTCTGGATTCGTAACTAGTTGTTACGATGAGACAGAAAAGTGCCATTGCTGTCTGATTTTGGAATGGGACTTTGGCTGGGAGAACAGGACAAAACAGAGTGAGAAGCTGTCTCTTCCTGTCTTGTGTGTGTAACAACTCCATTACAGGTCTGGATCTCACGCGGAGAACGATGCTGGCTGAGTATGTAGGCTGCCAGCATTCATAATAATTAACCATTAATGTTAGCAAACACTTGGCAAATCTCCACCCGCTTTCATCCGGAGCTCTCCGAGTTCTTTGCAAACATAAACAGATTAAACCTTGCCAGACCCCCTCCAGTCCTACACATTAATCCAAAGAATTTCCTCTGCTTCTATTCTCTGACAGGGTATTTAGTAAACACAGTGAGCCTGGGAAGTACTCGGATCATCCCCACTTTACAAGGCAGAGTGGAGGCCCAGGGTGGTAAAGTGACGTTCCCAAAGCCCCAGCGAGCGCTGCCAGTGCAGCGACAGTGAGTGGTTGTGGCCCCCCCGCCCTGCAGTCGGGGCCTCAAACCCTGCACCATCCTTCCTCTGCTTGGCAGGTCTTCATCCCTATCTCACTGTCAAGAAAGCCCAAGCAGGAAAGGGATGCAGGCTTAGCCCAAAGTCCGACACAGATCAGCAAGCCGGTAGAACAATAGCTTTGCTACTGTTCTCGCTCCTGGGACACAACGGCCACCACAGACAGGAATAACCATGAGCGAGCCAGAGCATAGCATCCTCCATGAGAGCATCTCCCATTGTGCCTGCTACGGCTTGGTGGCATTTTTGCCATCCAGTTTTGCCATCCTTGCTGCTGCTTTCTAACAGCTCATTGTGGACATGGTTTTGTCCAAAAGTAAACCAAAAAAAAGGGGGCTTCATTCCAGAATAACGATGCTGCCTTGAAATACAGTGTCCACATGGGGGAATTATAATGAAACAGCTTGGTCAGAGTAACTATTACATCTGCTAATCCAGCAGACTTCCCCCACAAAGAGACTGCCTTACAAAACACCATTTTTTCATTCAAGGTCTAGTTTCAAAAAGAAATACCCATACATTTGACCCAGTCACATGGCCAGCAGCGTGCTAGGGCCATTTGAAACAGCCAGCAACCAAACCTTCCTCGCAGAAGAGAGCAATCTGGCTCACAGGACCTCAGAGCACAGACACTTAGTAGCCTCCTGCTAATGTCTGGCTCCCTACCACGTTGTGACCTCCATTTCAGCTGTCTGAGGGCTAAAGACGTTGTGGCTGATCAATGGCTCAGGAATAAAACCAGAGGCTGTGTGTTCACCTCCTTGTCCCAGTTTAGTTCAGCAAGCAATAATCAGAGCATCCTCTACAGCTGTGCTCACTAACACGCAAGGGTATTTACTGTAGACTCTGGAAGAACAATCAGTTTTAGGCAGGCAGATCAGACATCTTAGTGCTCACCTGGGAATAAGAGGTCTTTCTTCTTTTCCTCCCCTAGTTCTTTCTCCTCATTTGCATTCACTTTTGGCTTAGAAATAAATTGCTTTAAATCTCAGCTCAGCAAGAGCCTAGCCTGAAAAGCCAGAAGACTACATTCATGAACATTTCCTGGGAGTACAGGCAAAAGCCAATCTGAGACCTTTTTTCTGAGACTGAGCAACACGAGGAGGAGTATTTGGGGGATGAATAGGAAAGAGAAAGGTGCTTGGAAGGCAGAGAGAGGGGAAGAGAAAAGACAGAAGATAACAGGTTTGAAAAAGCACGGGTCTCACCCCTACTGGTCTAAATTGCCGCCTTCTCACCAATATCAGTGAAATTCCCCCTTACCTCAGTTAACATTTTGTCCCAAACAAAGCAGCAAGTCCTCTCTGTTCTCCATGCTGCACACCAACAGGGATTTTTAGCAGCCCCTTTGGACCAGCTCCCCAGCAGGCATAGCCCCACACAGCTCCCAGCTGACGTAGAGGAGCTGAGGATGCGACTCTGCAGGAGTCTTGACGGGCCGTGAGAAGAAAATCCGTCTGCCAGGAATAGCCCTTCTCACTGCCTTTACACCACCAGACATTTTCTCTCCCTTGCACCCTAAGCTCAATACATGAGACACCAAAAACACAAGCACCACAATAAAAACAACAGAAACGATTAGTCTGTACAAATTGATCAAAGCATGAAAAATACTATTCCAAAACAGCCTAAGTCAAGAAACAAGAAACGTTAGGTCTTTCCATTGTAATAGACCCTTATTTATCACATTGGAAAGGGTAGTTTTTACAGGCAAATGGCCAACTAGTCCCTTTGATACATGGAGATGCTTCAAGATAGGTATGATATAGAAAACCTAGGCAGAAGATATGTACCAGCTAATCTGACAGTTATCTCTTTTACAGCCAACTACTGTCATTTCAGTCTTTGAGAACTGCCAGCTACACTGATAACTGCAGACCTAAACACAGCCGAGGAGAAAGCCTTTGTTAATTAAGCTAGCTTCCTTAATTTTCTTACTGATCTGGCCTCAGGAGAGCTTTCAGAGAGCCGCTGTTGTGTGGCTCTTTGTGCTGGTGACGGACCGCCGCACGCCTCCCCCACCCACCCCCAGACAGCTGCATATCGGTGGCGAGGCAAGCGATCCTCATCTGCTGGCTGGAATGCTTTCTGGGATGAAATGTTGCAGTCCTGCCACAAATCAGGCTATTAACTCAACTGGAGCACAGCAGATTCCCCCTTGGAGGGAAAAAAAAATGTCCCTGAAGGATGCATAAACCTGCCTATTGTCCGATCCAGCTGATACAGAGCTGATTTTCCCAGTGTGGTATCAAGTTCCAGAGGAGCCTATTCATACCAAATTCATCAATGCTACTTTGTACACAGAAGAGTTCAGCTCTGTATTTTCAATCAGTTAGTGGCCATCAAACTCTAATGGGGTTTCTGGAACTGTGGGTGCTTTATCCTGTGTTCAGCAGGCGTTTCATCATGCTGAGCCATTGCTCTGCTAGCTGTGTTCAAGTTGTAGCTCCTCATTTAAGGCAGATCTGCTGTCCTAACCTCATGGTTAGATATTCAGCAAGGAGGGACAAAACTCAGCAGACTTGCAAGTGTCAAGTGTGAGCGCAGACTTACTTTTTACCATTTCTGATGGCAGTTTGCAGTTCCTTTTGCAGATCACTGGCCTGATGCTGCCTCCGCTTGTGCCTCTAAGTCATCAGGGCTATTTCCCTTACTTTGGAGCAGTGCCTCGCTGGCAGGCTCTCCTTCTGATGGGCAGTGCTACTTTTTCCCTCTAGTCAAAGCCACCATGAGAAATTTCATCACCTTCATTGGATACACAGGTGAAGTAGAAGAGAAAAACACGTATCTTGCAGGTAATTAATCTTAGACTTAAATGAAACAAAAGCCAATGGAGGGGACTTTGATCACTCATGCCAGCCTTTTCATAGCCAAATCGTGACGGCTTCACCCCAAACCTAACACCAAAGCAGCCCATCTTTGCTTCTTTGCTCTTTCATAAGCTTAGAAACCAGTCATCATCCAGCCTCCACTGAACAGACCTTGCCTACAGGTCCCTTCCTTTTCCCAAGGGATGTCTTTACCATTCAAACAGAGTCATTATGCAAGAACCACCAAAAACAGTTACCCGCATTCCTTTGTCTAGCCCAGTCACCCTGTGCCCACAGCTGCAGTTACCAGTGCTGTAGGTATCTCCACCAGCTTACATGTGACTGCTGGGACTCACACCCCTTCCAGACCCTTTCTGTAACTCAGGATCTCTGCAAAAAAAGCAAAGCAAAACAATAGCTATTCCTTTTGCCTCTTCCTCCACCTTTAGGGTCACCTACCTGGTAAGGCACTTAGGGTTCAAGCAGAGAAGCAGACTTGGCAGGGCAGAAGCAGGGAAGATTTCTGTGGATCTGAAATGGTTAAAAAAATTCCTGCCTCAGGACCACTAAGGTCCAAAGGGTTCACTCTCTATTTTATAATTTATAGTTCACTGTCTTTCTTCCCAAAGGCCTGTGGGCTCTCATGGTTCACAGAGCAATCCTTTTCTATTTTACTTACACCACTCAATTCATCCAAGCCTTGTTAATACCTTCACCCATGCAACCTCCGGGGAGAAAATAGCTTTTTATCATTAGGTGAAAATGGAACTGCCTGGAATAACAACACAAACATGGGTTTTAGCGCACAAGGACAGATCCCAGGCCTTTTAGTTAGGAAGCTGCCAGACTGCTGTCGACCCAGCCAGGGCTGGAGAATTGGCTGTCACTGCGGGGAGAGACAGCCCCGCTGCTGGGCTCCCGGAACAGAGCGGGCAGCAGGAGGATCAAACAAAACAGTTAGAGGGGATAAAGCAAAGTATTACATTTTAATTGATCTAATCTTTGCCTCCCAGTGGAATTTGCAGACATATCTTACTAGAATTACTCAGGTTTTATCAGGAGACAGCAATACTGCGAAAGTGCATTTTGGACGGCAAACCACTCCACATCTTGAACTGCATTAACATTGGGAGCGGCTGAGCAAAAGAGCCCCCACAATAGTTTCAAAGATGAGAGCAAAAACTGGGGAAAGAGAGAATATGTGAGATGTAAACCCATCTGGGCATATAAATGTGGATGAGCAGAAACCCAGGCATAGGCATAATGTTGTCTGCTGTGGGGTCCCTCCAGTATAAAACCTGTAGGTTATTTACCAGGAGCAGCAAATACAGGATCTACAGAGACACTAGAAAATGCATCCAAGTAACAGCAGCTTTTATCCATCCACTCCTCTTCTGAGGTCCATTTCTACCCTGAGTGCAAACACTCTGAACATTAAAAAAAAACAAACAAAAATTAAAGAACAGAGAAGAGGGCAAGAAGGACATGGAAAAAAATCCCCTTAGAATACAGACCCAGATATAAAATACCATACGGGTGGAGCAAGCTAACAGGAGAGATAAAAAGCAAAGACAGAGAGAAACCAGGTGGCTTCTCATCATTTTTTTCCTGACATCCTCTGTCTGAGCAGATGACTGCAAGATCTTTGGAGAAGCAGAGGAATGATGTCTGGCTTTGTCAAGATCCCTCTTTATTCACTGCAGTGAAGGGGTGAAAAAACATCAGGTCTGATAAATGATTCATGGAGCCTTTTCTTCTGCTAATCTGTAAATAAATTTTAAAAAGCAGCTTCTTTTTGATGAATATATTCTGCTGCTCGTAAAAACATGTCAGCCTTTAAACACAACACAGGCACACTCAGATGTCTCTAGTGTTGCTGTCAGTACTTCGAAAGCCCAAGCCCAGCTCCTTGCAGAGTGCAGGGATGGAGGTTTTGCTGACTTACCTCAGCTGAGGATCTGCACCTCCAATCCCATGGCACCGGATTCCCAGGCTCTGGTGAAGCCTTACCTGATCTCATGCTCGCACCTTCACCGCTCTGTTCAGTCCAGGAGAGGGTTACATCCCACAGATTTACAGATATGAAGGCCAGAAAGGACCTTTGTGAACATCTCATATGACAGCCTGCATAACAAGCTCTAAATCCTCTCCTCCTTGTTGCACGAGCACTCTCTGAGCGTGCACATTTTACTATCACTGTGTGGCAGATGCTTCTTTTCACACACAGCTGGAAACAACAGAAGAACCCTAACGTGCCCATCGCCATGGCATCACATCCTCTTCCCCGCATATCCTCCTCAGAAACATCTGCTGAAGACAGGCTCCTGCCCACGATAACGTGATGGATTTGACTTGCTGTACCTAACCCTCAGCCCCTGGTCCACTGGGCTCCAACCAGCAGGTCCGGGAAGGCTGTAACTGCCGTGGTCCACATCGAATGGAAACCTGGGCCCCCTGGACAGGCTGCACTGCTGTTAGTTATGGATTCTTTCCCCCTTTACCACCACATATCTTGGGCTTCCTTTTTTTGGCCTTTTCTTTTTTTTTTTCCTCCCATTTCCATTCAGCTACAGATAACAGCAACACCATGGGTGTGGACGCACTCAGGCAGCAGAGACCTGCAACAGCCAAAGCACCTCTTCCCTTTCAGCTGGGGAATTGCTGTGTTTCTCCCTGAGCAGATGGGCCTCAAACTGTCTCACAACTTTTGTGAGTGTGGACAGGGAAGGAAAGAGGAAAAAAAGCGTGATTATACAAGGACATCTTTTATTTCAGTACATTCAAGACAAAAAGAAAAGAAAACAATCCAAGAACAGGATGTATCTTCACTCAAGGCTTTATCTCCCCTGCCCCTCTCCATTGTTGTCTCTTTCCTTTTACAATCAGAAATTGCATAGAATTTGTTTTTCAATCAGAAAATTAAACTCGTCAATGTAAAACCGACGTCTGTACCAGGCAGAGGGTGAGCTGCTGCTGTTGCTAGGGAAGTAAATATTTTCCTTACGTCAGATCCCGGGCCAATGGTTTTCTCTCAAATGCTGTGCGGCATCATCGCTGCTAGACATGGACTGTAAGTCATCCTTGAAGCTGAGAGTGCTCCATGGACCACAGACAAGGGGAACTAGCGAGCCTGGGGCAGAGCTCAGCCACTTGTTCAGGAGTGTGCGAAGCACGGGCCACGGACACTTTGGGGAGCGACAGTGGGCAGCAAATACCACCTCCCTCCGCTGGTGGGAAAGGGCAGCCTTCCCCTGCTCTCGCCTGCTCCCAACTCACCTTCCTCTAAAGGCTCCCCCACCCCCACCCCAAAAACAGAAAGGAAAAAAAGCAAAAGATAACCCCAGAACTAAACAAAAGACACAGAACCCCTGAAATTCCATACGTTTCAAGGCCTCTTTGAGTTCACTGTGTTTGTTGGTTGGTTTTTGGCATTTGAATATAGATATATCTATGTGTACATATACATTTATATGTAGATGTATTTTAACAACTCTTCAGATGGACTTTCAGCAAATGCTGCTTCTCACGGGGAGCGTGTCCCATCCCATCCTTCCCCTCCTTCCTCAGTCCACCTGCCACACTCTGAAAAGGAAGAAGAGTTCAGCACCTGAAACCTGGTGCCTTGGAGACTAGGTCCTGATGTACCCAAAATAAACCAAAACGAAATAATGGCTCCTCCCTTCCCATCCTTCATCCGCATCAAATAAAAAGACCCTCCCCCCGCCCTTTGAGAGCATCCCCTGGTAAGTCTATGTGATGGGGAGACAGAGCCAGCATCCTTTCTCCTGCCCTGGAGTGGAGAAATTCCAAGAACTGCTCTTGCCCCTGGGTGGGCAATATCTGCTATACCAGTTACCCGCCATGTCCCTTCTTCCCGCCTCGGAGCCACACGGTGGCACAGAGACAACCGCTGGAGACAGGCCAGCCGGAGGAGCTCGCTCCTGCTGCGTCAGGCTTCAGCGAGACGCGTGTCCTCTCAGACACCAAAACCAAAGCTGACTGACCCTCTGGCCAGGCCTGTATGTCAGCCCAAAGGTCCGCCTTGCTCTGGAGAAGCTGGGTAACTGCTTTTAATTTAAAAACAAGTTGACATTGTACAAGTCCGTGTTCTGTAAAATGGAACAGGACCCTCTCGTCCCACCCCCACACCCCCTGCCCCAGCGTTACTCGGGCTCGCTGCTGTTGGTGGTCTTCTCCCACTCCAAGCTCTCTTCACTCTGCGCAGGCGAGCCCGCAGATGGCCGTGCCCGGAGGCCCTGAAACCTGCGGCACTCAGGGCACACCCGGATGTGCGTGCACCCTCGGGCGACCAGGGCAGCTTCTTGTGCCAGTCTTTGCGCCAGTGGATCTGGCTCGCCCCCACTGCACAGCTTCCCGTTGCTGAGCGTGGTTGTGCTGCGGGCTCGGCGCTCCTCTGGGATAACGGGGCGAGTCCGTATCATTGCCCCTCGCTTCCGACGAGGGTGGAAACTGTCCTTGCAGAGAATGATGTTGCGCAGCTCTGTCACCATTTCTTGGCACACCGACACCTGGAAGGCAGACCCCAGACATACTGCTCACCTAAGTAAGCTGCGAGCCCAGCAGCGCTGGGTCTGCTCTGGATTATGATGCCAAAGTGTTACAGACTCGGTTGTTAATCTGGCCACTGGCTTTCGACACCAGTGCTCGGACATTTACGCTTGATTTAGGCCAACAGGTTCTGCCTCTTGTCAGATACCCTCCTGTGTTCTGGATCCCCAAATCAACTCAAGACCCAAACCTACTGCAGGTAGAAATCCTCAGGTGATCCCATCTCCAGGAAAGGTACTTGGATGTTGTAAACATCCTTGATCCCTTCAAAAGCCCTTGGAGCATCCCTACAGCCTCGATCTCGGTAGGAGCGCATGAGGAGCTTGTGCATTTTAGACCCTGCCCAATGCACCTAGCCTTCTTGTCCGTTTGAGATTGCATTACTAGGAACGCTCATCTCAGCCTGGGTGCACTGCTTGCTCCAGAGCACTGCACTGCTGAGCACCCCGCAGATAGCAATGAATACACACTACATCCTCAGGACAATTTCAGGTCCTACCTCTGACTGTTCAGAGTGCCGAAGGCTCCACAAAAATTCCAGCATTGCCATAAAAATTGCTACGATTAAGCCACAGATGAGAACCACGAAGATTCCACCTATATTCTCCATTCCCAGGCCTAAAATAAAGCAGAAGAGACAATGCTGTGCAGAGGCAGACACAACATAAATTGCAAGCATGGCTATACAGAAAGAAATCCCAACTCTTTCCTGTTTAGCTGGCATTACATATACCCAGCCAGGGACCAAAACCACATAGCCAGCAGTGTCCTATTAATAGCTAACCGCATGACTCAGATGGCAAACTGAATGACTTGCAATAGCTGCACGATCGAAGACGCGTTCTCAGAAATGATGATTTTGCAGATAAACAGCAAGTACGTTGGAGGGAAGTACAAACCAATTTGTGGACAAACTGAAAACAGGAGAAAAAATGAGAGATCAATCGGGCACATTAATCCCTGCAAATTATTTGCCCAGCTCTAGTTGCTTTGAACTTTGCGAAGGAAAACGAGCAATGTTGTTAAAGAAGCAGAGATGAAGACGACAAGAAAGGGCTTTAAAGGAAGCTGGCAACAAGAGCTCCTCTGATTGCATTACAAAGTGCTGGTGAAAAATGCTTACAGCTGCTTTTGTTGCAGTACCAAGGAGAGGTTCCAAACAAGACCAGCACCCAACACTTTCACACTCTGTGGTGACCAAATGGGGTGCCTGCCACCCAGAGGTACCTGGTTACAGGTTGGCTGCTCTTTGCCCAGCACCCTCTAGGCCATGAGGAGGAAACAGCCCCTTCCATGGGGTGACTCATCCCCCAACGGGATGACTACCATCTCTACAGATCATAGGAGCCATTCAGCCACCTCGGGCCAAATGCTGCACATGCAGACAGCTTCTCTTAGGGGAGGGAATGAATCGCATGCACAGCAGCTGCCAGCCCTGTCCTACACAGCCTGCACTCCAGAAAGCTCACCAGTTAGAAGGAAAATCCACCCCTCAAGAACCTGGCCTGAGCTTTCTGTGTGCCGAGGCTGTCACTTCACTTCCCACCATGACCCCTCTCCCCAAAACTGCAGCCTGTGCCTCCACCTGGCCCTGCAGAACAAGACTGTGAGTGGAGCTGGGGAGCAGTGCCGGCCTCAGCCCACGCTGTCTGAGAAATGGCTCTTCTCTCCTGTGCTTGTTGCTTTTGTGTCTCAAGTGGATGTGGCCCCTGATTGGACTGATTACTAAAAAGCATGCGGTGCTTTGCACTGAGGTGACTGTATGAGGCCATTACTCAACAAGAACATCTATAAAAATCCTCCTCTCCCCTCTGTAGCATTAAATCAAAGTGTAAGAATCAATGATTTATTGACTTTATCTCTGCGTGGCTTTTAGACATAAAGTCTCACCAAAATCCTTGTAAATAGCTGACCTATTTTGTTCTAAAACTTAGGAGGTCACATTTCTCCCTCCTCCTCCGTCATTCTTTTGGCATTGCCTCCAGAGTAATCTAGTGACTCTGTAAATCAGCCCTTCGCAGAGATGTTTCCACTGAGACAGCAATTGCAGGGCAGAAAACATAGCCCATAATCACAGTTTAGACCAAAGATAAAGGCCATCCTCTCCTCCCAGCAGCTCTCAAATTTGAATTTAGGGCCAGTACTCCTCTCTACATCCTTCTATCGTTCTGCCTGGGTGCCATCTCAGACATCCATTCCCAAGCTCATCAAGAGGTCTTTCCGTCCTCCATATACACATATCAGCGGGCTACAGCCTTCCTCATTTCCCAAATTGAGAAAGCAAGCCATGACAGAGGGCACAAAACAGCAGAAGAACTTGTCCAAGCTCACAGAGCACACCGGGTAGTGCCAGAAACAGCCCAGGAGCCTGCTTCCCAGCTGCCCCCCAACCACAGCTATCTCAAAACAGCCTACAGACTAGATTCCGCTTCAGAGTTGCTTTTTGCACAGTCCACAGAGAAAAAAGACTCCCATGTGCCTGCTTGCCTTCAAAAGTAATTTCATAGCTTATCACCGTGCCCTGAGGCCTGATGTCCAACACTGGACCAACACCTTTTGCCTTGAGACTAACAACCCCGGGCTGCCTGCAGTGCAGCACTGCCCAACAGGGAGCACTGGCTCACGGTCCCCACGGGGTCTCATCCGGTCTAGCTCATGAATTGCACAGACACACACACCTACACCTGCTGCAATGTCAACAAAACAAAAAAGCTACCATGGACCTAGCTGGGCTCTCCGTCTCTGTGCTCAGAAAGGTCAGAAAGGTCACTGTCCTTTCAACTGGGGGACCTGCTGGCCTCCCAGAAAACACTTGCTGAGGAAAGGGTGACTGCCAAAACTAAAAAATGCAGCAACTGCGTTAAGCTGGCAACTACTGTCATGCTGGGACATCAGCCTAATGTGGTAGCTTTTATGGCAATTTGCATAGCATTACCCAAAAGGATTTGCTCCTCAGTTTACAGATGTACTAATAAAGCCCTTGTGTCCCTTCCCCTGGCTGTTTAAAAGGCACTTTCACTTGGAGCCATTAAACAGTGGGCCTGAGGTAGAGATCCATCTCCCTTGAAGAAACCCAGGATTTTGGTCTGATCCCTTTAGCCATCCATTTTCCCAGACATTCATTAGAAGCTAATTTACCCTCCATATGCCTCCAATATTTGTCATTTGGTTGTTCCCGCTATCTCTGCCCCAGGCAAAAACACACAGCGTGAGGCACAGCAGAGCTGTTTGGCTTTCTCCTTGAATTGTGAAGGAAGGAATCTCAGGTCAGAAGAAGGGAAAAAAGCAATTCTCAGGCAGAAAACCTGGCAGCGCTCATGTGCAGATGGATGTTCATCCTTGCACTGCTGGCAAGGATGCTTCTACTGCCTGGTCCCTTCAGCATGCTACCAGAGAGCGGTGTGGCTTACCTTTGGCTCTGTGGTCCTCCTCTTTGGGGCACTTGCCTCCTTCCCACCACTTCCGCTTCAGGATTTCCAGGCGGTTGTTCTCTTGCAACTGGAGAATGGCCAGGTCAAACTCGTCGCGAAACACAGAGCCTGCAACACCAAGAGGTATGTGCTAAGGCACTGTCTTGGCCAGCCTTCCTCCCCACTCATCCCTGCCACGATGCCCTGCCAGTGCGCCCAACTACAAAAGCTCGTCTCTGAACGGTTTGGAAGGGACTTCAGTCCATACAAGCCCTTGAAACCTGCAGCCTCCCTGCTGGGACCGTCAACTGGTCAATGTCATTTGCAGATGGTAATTTCGCCTGTTCACCAAGACCCACATAAGGCCATTTAAAAAGGTCCATTACAAGGGGGAGCTTTGGCTTCAGGGGCAGGGTCTGAAGAGCCAGTTCAGTACTGCACTGCTGCTCCTCCAGGCCACTGAAGTCCCTCTCCTGACGTTCTGCTTCCAACTTCAACCTTACTCTAACACTCCTTCCCTCAAACGGGTGCACTGCAACAGCAGCAAGTTCAACCTACATGCAAGCCCAAATGTTCATGGCAGAGCAGGCTCAATTCTGTGCTCAGCAGTGAGCTCTGCTGCAGTCTTCATGATGCCTGCTACCAGAGATCCAGACGAAGGGCCGTGGGAAAGACCGCAGTTCTCCTGGTAACTCTGCACTATTGTCCCAGCGAGCAGCTTTCTGCTCTTCTTACCTGCTACAGTTTCACTGTTTAACAAGACAATGTCAGAACAAATTTAGTCCTGAAAGTAAAGATTTGTACTGACGATCAGGTTACTGTGACTTTACAAGCTTATGCATGTTAGCTGAACTATAGTTACTGTTTGTGTGATGGTTCTTATGTAATTCACCTTAACTTTGTATTGCTAAGTGCAAATGCTTAAAGGTCAGGAACAAGGCTTCCCAAGGCTGCGAGACTGGCCGAAAGATCAGCCGATCGCTTGGAATAACAACTACTACATCCTTTTTTTGTGCTGCCCTGGGAGATGATGTTCTCTTGCTAGCTCTCATATTTGAAAGGCAAAAACCCTGCCTTTGTTAAACCTGATCATTAGCCGAGATAGTCACTGAATTGTCCAATTCTCTGTCCTGGAGTTTTAAGGACCACCAGCTGTTAAGAAACTTGGGTGAAAAACTGCGAGAGTTGCAAGAGCATTACTTTTACAGCACTTCTGAGATAAAACCAGGAGCACGAAATGATTCCAAACCACTGGTTCAAAAGGGAAAGAGTCAGCAAAGAGCATATATGTAGAAAATAAGCAGCAATTTTGAAACATCTTTCACATGAATTATTTAAAGAGCCACAGTCGCGTGTCACATGGCTCTGGACCAGAGCAGGGTCTCATCATCTGGCTCGGAGCGTGCACCTTGGGCAACTGCAATGTATTCGATTTTCCTCCTGAGATAAAAAAACGACCCTGGGCAGAGCTGTGAAACGTGACTTTGGCTTTAGAGCCGGTTCAGCCTTTCAAATGCTCCGGTCCTCTGCCGACAGCTGAGAAGGACTAGAATTTTTCTTCACTGCCTACCGACGGGCATGCCAATCCCGTAGCCCTTGGTGTCCAGAAGGCCCCCGACCTGCGTGAGGTTGCAATTGCGCTGACGATAATACTCGTTCATGGTGGATTCCAGCAGGAAGGCGTAATTGGAGTTCAGCACGCGTGCAATCCCTTCCTCCGTGCTCTTCACAAAGACGCTTGGCTGCTTGGAGTACATGTAGTTCCACATCCGCTGGTACGTCTGGTAGCGGGAGTTCTGCAGGAGAAAGGAGGCAAGCGCAGCTAAAACAGGAGCATCTTGCTGTAACATAAACCCCAAATTAGACACCACTATGAAAAGGCCACAACGGGGAAAGGAGTCAAAGCAGATTTGGTGCCAGATTCAAAAAGGATTCAGATGCCTAACCTCCGTTTATTTCAATGAGATTTAGAGGCCCAAATATCTTGGTGGATTTGAGACTTTGCTGGCAAAGCTGGGCATGAAATGCATACCTAATTCCAATAGGTTCCAGCAAAGGTGTTTGCATAAATTCAATTTTAGAAAAATACATAGTTTCTCTAACAGTGTGTCAAAAACACACAAAAAAAAGCCAGAAGAAATAGGTCGTGCTTGGCTGATTTAAACCACCAAATGCTCCCTGTAGAGCTTACACCTTATTGTCCATCGCCGTAACCTTGTGCTTAACAGTTCACCAGCGTCAGAGCCACACACCTTCAGCCTGAGAAGGGCACAGAGGGCTGAGAGCAGCGCCAAAGCTCTTTAGAGTTTGTTGCTTCCTGAATCTAGATTTTGGTTCACCCCCTTGTGAGGCAAATTAAAGTACCTACTCAAGAGAACTGGAGTCTTTTCATTGACTACAGTAAACTAAAGCTCAACCAGCCTCAAATCCTCAGACTTTGCTGGTGGCTGAGCCCACTTTGGTTTGATCGAGAGAAAAGCCGACTACAGTTAATCTCTCTTGCCTGTGCTGAGCAAAGAGTGAAACCTGCTTGTACAAAGACTGAAGATAAACACACTCTAGCCTATATTAGGAGTTTCTCAATTTGCCCCTTTCCCCTCACACTTGCATTTCTGCAGCACACGGAATCCCCTATGTCACCTCCTGTCCCCTCCCAGCCAAGGCAGCAGGTACCTGACATGCTGCCAGGCACACCGTGCCATTGCACTTCCAAGTGCTCATTTTCTGTGGCTGATGAGCAATGCTGGAGAGCCTCAGGGAATCTGCTGCTGACTTAGCTACTGTCCTTATCTGTCCAACTCTGTCCTCTGGGTGCAGTCACGTGGGCAAGGGACAGACGAATAGGGGGTGTGTTTGTTCCTGATTCACTGCACTTTTAAACCTTAACTCTGTGTGTTAGTGTCAGGGGAAACAGCTGCCAGGACAGGTTACAAGGCAGGGTGCTTCAGCAGTGGACACATGCCTCATGCAACCAGGAACTGAGGGGTGGTGAAGACAGGCCTCAGCCGTGCCTGCTTCATCCATCACTGTGTCCGACCCACCACTGTTACACCAGAGGCAAATCAATCCCAACGTAGTTTAAAGCGTTGCAACTGGTACAAGAACATCTTTTGCTAATTTCTTTGATACCAGCCACTCCAGCACCCACCAGGCAGCACAGAGTCACAGTCAGGATTTTAAACTTGAAAGCCTTCCTGAAAAGAACTAAGTGAGTGCCTTGTATACAACCACCTTAGTCACTTGGGCTCTGTTCAGCTCATTTTAGATGTAACATTCTGCTTAAAAGTAGCTTTTTGCCAAACCCCTGAAGGGTGTGAAGTTGGGCTGAAAGCTCAGGCTCACTCAAGAGATTTCTCAGGCTTCCCAATTCAGTTCAGGCTCAGAGTGGGGAAAAAGTGAGAAAAGCTCTCTCTCCTCTCAGAATTTCAACAAGTAATAAATAAATAATCCTCAAGCAGTTCTTTGTGCATTCAGAGCACTGCAGAAAAGATTCACTCATTTATTTCCCGTCTGAATACAGCAGGGAAGATAAAAGCTAAATTGGGCTAAATAAGTTTGCATACACTTGACTTACTTGTTTTCAGTGCCACTGACCACATGCAGACTCCAGCACTTTGACATACGCTAGCCTCCTTGGGGTTTGCAAACGTTTCTTTGCTTACCCAGCCCGGCACTCTCACGTAAAAGCTAAGATCACACCAAAACCGCACAGAGACCCATGGAAATTTGACTGCAAATGCTCATCTGCTGAAAACCATGTTATGTCATCGCTGTGACACAAGGATGCGTACCACTTTCCCACCCACGTGGTGGCACTCCAAGTGTTAAGTTGCTTTCTAAGTCCAAGCAGGAAAGTCTGCTGCTCCAGGGTCCAGCACCAGTCCTACAGCATCCCAAGAGCATGCCAGCTGCTGTCTTACAAAATCTTGCCTTGCCCTATCCTCCGCCATGCCTCCTCCACCATTCATCCCATCATCACCCACTGTGGATCTAGCCCAGTCCTGTGCAACCAAGCAGCCAGGGGTGTCTCTCCAGAGGTCCCCTCTGTGCCAGAAACCAGAGTCAAACAGGCATGACAGGCTGGGGTGACACCCAAGTCTGATTAAAGAGTGCCCCCTGCACCCCCTGCCCCAGTTAGCAAAAGAATGGGGTTTACTTGGAAGAAGGTCATGCTGGAGCCGCCGTGAATGGTGCCATACTCGATGGCTGTCTGGTCAGCCAGGTCATCTACAGATTCGATGGGGACATCCATCCGCTGCACGGTGAGGAAGGCTGCCAGATTGGCCGTATAGGAGGAGATGATGATCAAGGTGAATGCCCACCTAGGGAAAGGGGAAGCGAAGACAGTGAACTGCGGTTTACCCACGGACTGAATCTGATCGTCATCCCCACCACCCTCTGCCTCTCCATCTGCTTCTGCCCAAAAAAGACCCACAGAGAAGCCTTCCTTAAGAGGAGGGGAGACCTCCTTACCAGACTCCACTGACACAGCGCGTGGATAATGCTTGGGGGGCAATGGTGGAGCCTTGCTGCATGAATCCCCCGACTGGAAACCACAAGCTGTTGCCAAGGGAGTACTGATTCACAAGAAGATTGCATCTGCCTTGCGAGCAGGGGTGGGGACTGTACCACTCGTACGGTGTCAATCTAAAATGACAAGAAACAGGTAGCTCAGGTAATTCACTGGGAAATGGAGCACTTTGGAGAAAAAAAGCAAAACAAAAAAAAAAGAAAATCTGTGAAGCCCTAACTCTCCTGGAGACAGAGTTTTCTGAGGAGGAAACTCTTTGCTGTCAATTGATGCCCAGGGCTCAGAGCTGTGTGAAATGCTTGCTCTAAGCCTCAGAAGCCAGAGGCTTTCTTGTAAAGATTTGCAAAAGTTTTGAGAGGCTCTGCGGAAAACGTGGGCACGGGCTGCAGTGAGGCTGGAGCTCTTGTGTGCAAATTCATACTGCAGACAACCACAACAATAATTCCAGATGTGCACAGACTTGATGTGAAACTGAAATCAAACATCTTTGGCTGTGTTCCCTGCTGGAGAATGAGCATCAATGGGAAGTTCGAAAGTGAAGTGTGTGAGATCTGACTGCATGACACCATCAAGAAAAACAACTGTATTGGTGCAAATGGTTGCTCCAAGAAGGTCTGATTGCCCTGGCAAGGTCTAGGTCCCAGGTCTAGTTTGAAGCCAAATGCTGGTGTTTCAAAGCATCACATACTTTCAGTGCTCAAAAGGACAGGACAGAGGTGGGAATCTGAAATAACTGACAGCCTGTCACTGCAGTGATGTAGCCTAGCTCTCTTCTTTTGCTGTTTCCAATCCTCAGTTCCCTGGTTGCTAAGAAAGTCTTCTAATTCCTATGCCAGTTCATTATACTGCTAATGGTTAACAAAGCTGGTGCCTGGGAAGGTAATTTTGGGGATACTGCCAATACAGCTGCAGGGCTCTGCCAGCTTACACAGCATTTAACCAAAACGAGATGTTTATTTTTGTTTCTGCATCTCCTACCTCGCTGTGATGCCAGGGAGGCAGAGGTTATTTCTTGAAGACTTTCTATGGTTGGATCAAGCACTGGCAGTAAAAAACACTGCTGTGGGAAAGTCTTCAGCAATTCACAGGGTCAAAAGCTCCTTACTACTGAGCCAGGCAGAGAGGAGTGTCCAGACTTCTATCCCCGGCGGGAGGCCGTGTAAGGGCACCTCTCAGGAGGATCATGTTTAAAACATGAGGAGGGGGCTAAAGAGGCACCAAATCTCGGTCTGCAGAGAGTGTCTGACTGCATTACTCAACCATTTCTTCAGAACTACATTTCTGAGGCCGTAACAGCATTCGAAGAAACCACTGAAGCCCTGTCAGGATGACAACTTTAGCCATACCAAGGGACCGAGCGATAGTACAGTTCCAATTTTTGTAATGAGAACTGGGTATTAACTGTGTCCCGAAAGAGCCGTCAAGCCCTGAGCATGTCTTTGGTACACATTGCTGGGACACAGTTCAACTCTGTCTGAAAAGACCCATCTATGCCACCAACCATAAGCAGTTCGTTAGGAGGTCAGGGAAAACAGCAACGGAGCACGGACCCTGGGCCCTGATGAGAGACACGCTGCAGACAAGCACTCAGTGCTATATTTTAAGGCTGATTTAAATTAGTCATAGGGAAACGGAACTGAGAGCTGTCAAGTGAGGCTCTGCACATCAGCCAAGAGGCTGTTGAAAGATATTAATGAACTTTCTTTTTTTTTTCCTTTTTCTGTACACACTGGGTTTTACAGGGCCAGAGGAACCCAACATCACTACTGGAATTTGCATTAATATCTCTGAATGCGTTTGCCGGTACCTGCCAGCCTCCACCCTTCCTGTTCAAGACAAGTGGGTTGGTTTATCTGTTGCAGATCAAGCATCTACAGAGAGCAGCACCATTTGCACAGCACCAGCCCTACTCCCAGACCTCCTCCCACACTTCCCACACAGCTCTCAGCACTGGCACCCACTGCTGTGGCCAAGCACGCTCCTGAATCGCAGCACACTGCTCCTGTCCACCCTGTCACAGCCATGCCAATGGCCATCCCAGGGCTGCCATATGCATTCGTTGACGTGCCTGCGTGGGCGCTCGGCGGCAAAGCCCCAGTCCCCCAGCTGGTGGAGGGCAGAGGGCTGGGACGCTTCTGCCCCCCTTGCTGCCCCTTCCACATCAGTGGCCTGGGGGGTGTCCCCGTGTGCCCCTGCCCAGCCCCTCACCATACATCCCCCCACGGGTCCGGGAGCATGACGCTAGATGGCACCGCGAGGAAGGAAAAGGCACTGCCAGTCACATTACCGAGCAACCAAGAAGAGGACACAGCTGACAGCCAGGTAGGCAAGCAGCATGAAGAGCCAGACGCCAGGGGAAAAGGGATCCAGGAATGAGAAGTAGCCAGGTTTGCGGCCCTGGAAGAGAAACAAAAAGGAGTTTGGCCTGCTTGTACTTCTACAAATTAAGTAGTCCATTCCGAAAACAACAGAAAGAAACACACCTGCCCTGATGCTGACAACGGAGGGGAGCAACGGAAGGGAAATAAAGTAAATGGGGCTTTGCAAAAGCCTTGCAGGGCAAACGGGTGACAGCGAATGCAACAAATGACCGAGTCCTGCAGCATCTCCCTGCTGCGATTCATCTGCTAAGACTATTCTTCTCCCCACCACAAGTACTTTTGTTCCTCCAGGCAAAGAAAGAGGTGAATTGATAGAAAAACCAAGACAATCGCAGCGCTCTGCCCTCCTCATGGGAGGATGTGCCGCACCCTGCGCTTGCAGGGTCTCCAAGGGGGGAGTCCCCATCTGCAGCCCTCATCCACCCAAGCAGACCGCACACTACACTTGCTGGGCAGGAGGGGGCTCTCCGGGAGAGCACGCCTGAGCTCGAAGGTGGGTGGGATCCTTTGCACAAAGCAGAGTGGGGAGAAAATATTTTTGTGCAGAAAAAGAAAAAAAAGAGACGTTTGCAATATTTCTGTTTTTTTTTCTTCAGCCTTGAAATGTTTCTTCTCTACAAAACTCAATAAAATTATTACTTTTATCTCAGGGAACACGATATTTTTATCTCCAGGATGCGTCAGAATTTCCTGTTTTTTCTCAGCAAACCACCTTTCCTTGAAAAGTAAGGCCTCACTGGTAGAAAAAGCTGGTTGATCTTCTCTCAAAGTACCTTAAATTTTCACAAGGACACTGCCACCACTGAAATCTTGTCAAATGTAGCAAAATATGTGCAAAAGGAGGATTAATTTCTAGGAGAAGTTTCTCAAAAGCTGAACACCTGCCATTTTGGTGAGCGTACTTCTCCCGCCACCACCAGCTCTGCAATATTTGGCTCCTCTGCAACACAGACACTGATGGTGTTGAGCACACTCAATGCCACCATGGGGGACAAGGGGAGAGGTGAAAATAGAGCAGAAGCCACAGGACTAAAGAAGTGCTCTCGCTCTCTGCGCGAGTTATAATAGCCATGTGAAGCAGAAAGCGCTTTGTTTCAGCACTGTGCACCCCTGACACACCTCTCCCACCCCAAACGCTGCAAGTGCTTGGGCAATGCTCATCTACCTCAGGCATCTTCTTTCCTTACTGTCTTCCTCTAGAAGACTCCAAGCAAAAGCATGCAACTCCCAACACAGGGCTAAAGGCTTACGTTAACCCTGTGGGAATATGAGCCCTTAGCTCATGGGAGTCTGTATCTTCTGCCCCAAACCACAGAGTCAGTCCTGGCATCGCAAAACCTCAAGCTCTACAGTTTCCCCAAGCACCTGTAGCTGGGAAGCTGCCCATGAGTCAGAGCTCCTGCAAAGGCTTTTATTGTAAATTCAGAATGGAAACAGCCTTTTATTACATCTCGGCCAGGCTGTCAGCATATTTCTTACTGGCACCTTGCTCTGTTGTGTGCTGAAAACATCTATCACTGTTTGCTCAATGCAGCTCACTCCAGCAGCCGTTACCCAGCAGTTGCAGCACGGCAGCTGCTCCGCTGTAGGTTGCTCACTTTACACAAAAGCTGCTGCCGGGGATCATCTTTGACACACAGAGGCCTCATTTTTCCCTAGTTCGCTGCCTTACCATGCCCATCTGTGACACCACATAAACTAATAATAGCTGGTAATAAATAACACCTAACCTCAATTGCCATAGCAAACCAAGAGCCATCAAAGACCAGAGTCCTGATATATTAGAGCTGTGCTTAACCCAAAGGTCGTGAATAATTTTCTGTTTTCACAAAAGTCCCCAGGAAACATAGCTGCTTTTATTTTTCCCCTTCCCCAGACCAGCACTTTAAATTCCATTTTCATTAAAAAAACCCACTGGTTTACTACTGAAGTATTCCTAATCTTATGCAAAACCTGAATTTCACAAGGTCTTGGTAGTACTTCTGAAGACTAAGTTGTTGCTAGAAAAGGCAATAGTTGTTGCACAAAAATCTTCCTCTACTAAAAGTATCTAAGATACCATGATATTCTCAGCTCCACTCACCAGCTGGGACCATAACATCTCAGAAACCTTCTACAGCAAACTCTGCCCTGCATGAAGTAAAGAACCACCACACCATAACATCCTATCCCTGTATCCTTAAGGACAAGATGAGTTTGAGCTTGCGGTCTATATTAGTATTTTTAGAGAATCTGGCTTATTAAGCCTTTTAACAAATAGATGAGTTAAGAATCAGTGGTTCAGACCATCCTGCGTCCATTTTCAGATTAATTTAAAGCCACTTCCCAAGCAAAGATTCAGGTTCTCCTGGGTATAATTCCAGAGTCTCTCTTTAAGACATGGTCTCTCTTCCATACCAGGTTATGTTACTGCGCTTGGTATAAGCAGTTGAGGTATAGGGAAAGATTCTACATTCTTCTTTTTTCCTTTCCCTTTTTTTTTGGTCAATTGCTGCTGTGTTCTGCTTTTCCTTATATTCTTCCCAAAAACCCAGAGAGACAAATGACTGCTACAGCCAGTATCTGGGCCCAAAACAAGGGCCTCCAGAGCCAGAGACACTGCTGGAAGCTACACCCCCAGCATCCCAGAAGGACTCACATTTCCAGTAACAACACCCTTTGCTCGCCTTGCTGGAGCTCCTCTCACTAGTTCAGAGAGGTGAGACCATCTCGTGAGTCTGCAGGCTCCAAGGTGCACTCCCTCTGCACTTCTCGCTGATCCCATCCAGATGATCACGGACTTGTTGATGCCAACAGGAAGCCAAAGGTAAGCGATGTCAAAGCTCTTCTCTCTAGCAACTGCATGGCTTTCCTGGATGCCCCATAGGCCCCTGGTTCACTTTTTCGTCTAGAGCTAAACTGGCCCAGCTGCCTCTCTTCTTCCACAGGTGTTAGCCCATTTAATGAAATGAGGCAATGGGAACCTGCAGGGTGTGAAGGGTACCATCTGCCCTTGGCCAAGCAAACTGCAGCTTTTTGAGCAGAAGATCGTTCCAGGCAGCTTATCCCTCCCCGGCATCCCAGTGCTGGCAGGAAATTCCCAGGCACTGGCAGTGCCTCAGCTGAGGCTCCCTCATGAGATGCTCCTGTAACAAAGTTCCTTTCTGTAATTAAGGCCTTGATGTCTTCGCTATGTTTCTGGGGCAGTTTGTCAATAAATTACGCTCATTAAGGAAATTGCGTTGGAAGCTTTAAGTCTCAGACTTGGCAATGACTCTCTCCTGTGACTTCACAGTAGTAGTAGTAGTTCTGGTTCTTTTCAGCTACAGTCATTTTCAGGCTGCTGCTACATACTCTTTTCATTCACAGTTGTGGATAAGAATAAAGATATTCTGTTCCCACGGAGGGCACAAACTCTCTCTTATCTGTCTGTTTTGAAGATGGGAATGACAGTATCTGGAGTCTGTCAGATATTTTTAGCCGGTCCCAAAACAGCTTTGTTAATTGGAAGAGCTATTTTTCTTGGAATAGAAATGTTCAAAATGTCCAATAATTGATGAAGACCTCCTGCAAATCCTCAGATGGAAGCAGGAGAGATTAATTTACCCTTCTCAGTCGTTCTTGGAAGTCTCCATTTTCAGCCAGAGAGAACCAGTTTTCTGGGCAGATACTAGTGACTGAAGAGCCTGAATGTGCAGAACATTCAGGAAGAGGAAGAGGAGTGGAGCTACATGGCGTAGTCCTGGATTTGTCTGTGTTCAGGTCCGTAAGAGACTTTACGACTCCCTGCCTGCCCTGCACACACACACACGCACAGAGTCTGAAGGGACCCCTGTGCTCGCCTGTTCCCTCTCGCAGAAACAGTCAGCCCTACCCATGTCATTTCTCATAGACATCTGTCCCTAAAAAAAGCAGGCAAGAGAACTCTCTTCTGTCTCTGTAAGTCAGAAGGAGAGGAAGAAAACTCAGCCTGGAAAGGCAAAAATGTTGATGCGCACTAGGTGTAACTGCAGTGCATTTGGTCTCACCAAAACAAAGCGTATATATTCTAGGATGACCACATCTGATCCAGATACAGATCCAGATTCCTCCCTCTCCAGGGTCCTATCTCTGGAGTCAATAAGCAAAACCCAAGTATAGGCTGCTGTGAATCCTGAGCCTAATCTGGGGTCACCAGATGATCCACAACTGACAGGCCAATGTGCACCAGGGTCCCAGGCATGCCCGGGGCCAGCAGTTGCTCCCATCCCCGCTACAGTGAAGTGGGAGGCTTGCTGGCAGAGCAGCACGGGTTGCCAGGAGGGGTGCTCAGCTCCTCTCAGCTCCTCTGCCTCGGCCGTCTAGCCTCCTCTGGCTGGAATGAAGGAGCTATTCATTCAGTCCTTCCCATTGCATGTCTTCTGCAGCAATGAAGTAGAAACACTTTAAGCCTCAGTTCACTTGACCTAAACTCAGCTGTTCCAGTGTACTCACCAAATCTACACTTTCTCATCTTAAGGTAGAGCACAGTAAGGACTTTCAGGGCTGATAAGCCAGAATCACGTGCTAGCTAGTCCCTCGTTCCCTGCTATAGAGGCAGGTATGTGAGAAAAAGTGTGTGTATGCTGCAAATAAACCTGACTTTCAACATCCCTCTGTATAGAAATGGCACTGGGCACCTGATTTCAGCTCTCTGCCAAGCAGTGACTGCTCAGGACTCGTCATCTATCTTCTGCCTTCCACAGGTCCCACCAGCTGGTCAGAACGGGAACATAATAAAACAAAGCAAGCCTTTTCTCTTAGCAGCCTGCAAGTCAGAAAGCCTATTAGAGTCCCCATGTCAGAAATCCATACTTGATTATATCACAACAAGTGAAATTGAGAAAAATGACAGCCCCATTTAAAGCTGCCATATTTGGTTATGTGTGATAAGAGACACACACACTGTGGTGGCGGGGTTGGGAGGGTGGGGAGGAGAAAGGGAGGAGAAACCACTTGCCACTGGAGTTACAAGGAAATTAAAATAAAACGTCATCACATTGGGAGGAGACCAGGGCGTGGAGGCAACTCCTCAGCAAGAGATTTATTTGTGGTTATTTATTAGGCTACGTCTGATCTGTGCTGTGATTATCATATGTCAGCGGCAATTTTTGACATTGCAAAGATGTGTGTTGGGGCGCAGAAGGGAAGGGAGGGGAGGGGATAGGAGCAGATGGGGCTGTGGGGCTGCCTTCCACTGCTCTGGAAACCATGTACTTAAAGGAAAACAGAGCAATTAGCTATCTTGCCTTTCCTTGCTAAATAAATATTTACCAGTTTAAGAAGTTAACTGCCACTCCGCTCTCAGCCAGTCTCCTCAAGCTAAGCAGGAAAGGTCTAGACAAAGAGTGGCCAAGCGCTGGAGAAGGAAGAGGGGCCTCCAAGCTTCCCTGCTGCAGAGACCTCCCTGCTCCTGGGGATGGCACGAGCCCAGGCTGCCCCTGCCATCGGTCCTCATGGCCTCGATGCAGCAAAGCATGGCTTGCTGCAGGGTGACCTGACCCAGGAGATGCCCTGCGTCTCCCGTGCAATCCTGCCCAAGTCACTGGGCAGGTCCACTATTCAAAGTCCTAACTGGGTCCTTCATCAGGCAGCTGAAGACCAAGTCCTGACTGATGGCAGGGGACTATTTGCCAAACGCTTTTTAAGAGTGTAATTATTAATCCTGTTCAGTTCGGTAAATGCCTGAAGGCAGGCTGGAATATGGCTATGTTGCGTTACTCTGGTACCAGCGCAAGCAGCAGATGGTCCCTGCCCTGAAGAACTTACAGTCTAAGTAGATGTGTCAGACACATTTATATCGAGCTCGCACAGAGGCAGCAGCAAATGCCTTGTACTTATAGAGCAGACCACATGCAAACCCTGCACCAATATTCCTGTGTTTCCTCTGCAGGGAGAGACATCAGCCTCACGCCGTTCAGGGAATGATGCCTCATTAAAGGACTTGCTGAAGGTTACGGCATAAATTGGAGGCAGAGCACGCATGCTACTCAATCCCCAAACTTTAAAAATGCACTCAAGAAAGCAAGAAACTCGATTATAATCCGAGCCAAGAGATGCTGTCAGAAACACCTCCCGGATCCATGGGGCAGCTGGTGCTGTGAAAAAGCAAATGTACTGGGGAAGGGACAGTTACACCTGATTTCCAGGAGCTTGAAGAGTCTGACCCTTTTTGATCAGTTAAGTCATTGATCCTAAATTCTGCACGTACCAGAGGAAATAGAATTTTAACTAGATTTTAATTACTTGTTTGTTCTTGGCAGGAGCCACTCAGCACAGAGAGATGTATGTGCAAGTTTGTGTATGTTCATACCAAACGCTGCATCTTTAACAGCCTTCCAAAAGGAGAAGGGGGCTGGGAGCGGCAGCTTCAGTTGTTTTATCCTTTTGGATGCTATTGTGGAGCTGATGGGAAACCAAGACTGTAATTCGCATCACACTTGACACTGTACAGAGCACATTTCCAAAATGCAGATTGGGAATGACGTCCTGTTGCAAAGGACCTGGCTGCCAGAGGTCACCTCCTGTGACACCAGGGAACCACGGGCTTTGCCTGGCCCATCTGGGCATAAGCTGGGGAAAATCTGTCCTCTCCTGCGCTTCGGGAGGAAGCTAGAACAACGGAAAACGGGAATGAAAGAGAATCTACAAGAATTTAAGACAAGAAGTGCTGTCTAAGCAAAGGCACAACACAACACCACATATGTGCTTGCATATGTGAATCCCCTGGGCAGACTCACAGCTGCTCTGCTCCGAGCCACAGGCCCGCATGTTGCTAAACAGCCACCGTGTAATGTCTGACCTGCCTTTTGGGCGGCAGCAGCTAACCATGCTGCTGCTGCTGCCAGAGTTGCAAAAGATTATCGAATGCAGTGGAGTGAGAACCAGTGCTAGTTGCTACACAACCGCGTGCCTCCCTTCCCTCTCCTACCCGGCCAGTGCAGAAGCAAAGGGGGCTGAGGGCACCCATGCAAGACAGGGAGCACCCTAAGAGTAAGGAGCCTTCCTCGGGCTGCAGGGCCTGCTGATCTTTAGGGTGAACAATGGAGAGGAGGCAAGTGAGAAAGGCTGAGAGCAGAGAAACAGAGCCCACGCAGGGCAAGGAACTAATTGCCCGTGCTGGAGTTCGGCCTGCCACCCTGCCTGCCCGCCCCAGGGCAGTGCCTTGGGCCACTCGAGCAGTGCCATTTTTCCCTTTTCCTGCCTGTGATTAAGAAAGCAGAGGGCTGAGCTGTGCGTAGAGCATTTACAGGAGGCCACAGCAAAGAAAGCGATCCCAGTTATCTTCCTGGCCTGACGTTATTCTCAGATGTGAGAAGGCAGCAAGGCTGCACACCACAGAGGCTGGGAACACGGCTGAGATTAGGGCATTTGGGCCCTGACACCAGCTAGGTGCACTCATAGATGTCCTAGCTCAGCCTCCCAGGCAGTCTCCCCACTAAGTGCAAGTGGATGGTGACTCCAAGCCAGGTTTGCTGCAGCTGTGGAGCCACCCAGCTGTGCTGCTGGGCGGCTGCACCCCTCCAGCCTAGCCTGCCCTTAGCACACCTCGCCACAGCAGGGTCAAAGTCATGCTAAGGCCATCCTATGGCTTTTGCTGGGCCTGAAGCAGAACCAGACAAGCCAACGTCTACCCACACTTCCCCTGGTAGCACCGATCTGGCAGGGCTCTGCTCACGGCCCCCCACCATGCCAGGAGGTGTCGTGTGCCCGCGGAGGATGGGGAAGGGGAACGAACAGCGTTGGGGTTTTGAACAACGGGAATCGAATCCACCAAGCTGACACAAGGCAGAAAGACAGAGAAAAGAAGGAAATAAAGGTCAAGCACATTTGCGTTTAAATAAGAAACCAAAATATTTTTATGAGTCATTAATTTTTCTTCTATAACTAGGCACGTTTGCATGCAAATAATGGAGGGACATAAACGGTTATAAAATAAGTCTCTTACCATATGAACTCGGTAGAGAATGCTAATTCCCAAAGTCATGAACGGCTTAGAGAAATCAATCACCTTCTCCCGCTCCGCAGTAATCGTCAGCCCTGCCACGGCCAAATCAGCTTTCTGGAGAGAAAGGATAGCAGAGAAGATCAGGACCCTGAGCCTGGGAAAGGCACGGGGCAGGGGAAGGACCAGAGCCATGCCCGGGGCCACCCGCTCTTGGAGGATGGATGCCCCGTCTTTCTGGGATGGGGTGCATTTGGTGCGGGGCAAAACCAAGGCTCTGTGGAAACCATGGGATTTTTGCTGGCGATGTTCACTAGTTTGGACTGTGCTCCTGCATCCCCCTCCCCAGGGCGGGGTTTGTGTAAGCCCTACTCAAACACACTCAAACCCCACCCTGTAGTCTGGACCATTCTCCCCATTTTTCCTTTCCTCACCCAGGCCTTTTTATCTCTATACTTACAGGCTGGAAAAGCACAAAGCTCCCAGTGGGGAGCCCGCTGTGCTAGGAGCTGTACTAACAGGGAACAAAATGGCAGCCCCTGCCCCCAAGTGCTCACAGCCTGATTGACATTTCTATTTGTTGAATGCTTTAAGACCTGGCAAAACAGGAGCCATTGAGACAATAAATACTGTACTAATCTAAAGAAGATACAACTTCCCCCTTCCAAAGTCCCTGTTGAACACAGCTGTCCTCTTCCAGACAAGACTGTTACTTGCAAGTGCCATAGGTAGGAAAGCATGACAAGGCAGCATCATTATCCCTGTACCCCGAGTCATGAAGTTTACAAGCCTGCCAGCCCGAGACTTCCAAAATTGCAGATCAGTCTCCAAAAAATTCAGAGGACTGGCATAAAAATTTCCAGATTGACTTGCAAAGCAAATGAGATTAAGGGGAAAAAAAAAAAAAAAGAAAAAAAAAAGTCTTCCAATGTTAATACCCTTGTAATATAGATAAGGGATTTGAATTTTAAATATTATTTTTATTACTATAGCTCTTTTAATGTCTGTAATTGCTTTCTGTAAAAATGAAACCTCCTCCATTCCCTTACACATTTGTTTGCCTGCTTCGCAGGATGATGATTATGCAAGTGGAAAAAGAGAAGGGGGGGAAAGAAAAGCTATTTGCACTTGTTGTCCCTAAGTTTCATATGGTCTGTGCAGAAGCCAAGGCACAATCAGGCCCGAAGACCCAATAAAATATGCAGCTTATCTCCCTGGGTCCATGCGCTAGTTGTAAATGCACCACACAAAGGCAAATTTGCGGGTGTATCACTCTTACCATGCTCTCTGACCCTGCTGCTCTTGCCTCATTTTCCTTAAGAGGACTAACCACCTCCTGGCAGAGCTTTGCTGACAGGTCTTCCCCCCCCGCCCCACTCCACCCCCAACAGACTTGCCCACTTAAAGGCAGGCAGGGATGAAGGGCCAGTAAAAGGCTGGAGTTACAGGAGGGAAGAGCAGCACTGCTGGAGCCTGCAGGACGGGAAAGGGAAAAGAAAGGCAAGGTAATCTGCAAGCCTGCCCGGCAAGGGGGGTCATGGAGAAGGTGGTATTTCACAGTCCATGCAGGACTGCTTTACTGGACAAGCCCAGTGCCAGATTTTTGCAATTGTTTCCAAGCAGCTATTACAGATTCCTAGGAGGTTCAGGCTGGAATGAATTACAAGCTAGGGAGAATTTCTGCCTAGCCAGACATTTACCCACAGGGTTTTTAGAAGGCACCAATAATCACAATGTGGTGTGTGAGCAGTTGAGCCCTATGTAAACACCAGCAGATTACCGAGATGGGATCAGTTCATCTGTGGAACATGGCATGTGAGGAATTTTATCCGCAAGAAAAGCCTAAAGCTTCCTAAACCTCTCTTGGCTATACTTAAAGGGGTTTGCAGGTACTATTGTCCTGGGGAGAGCTCTCCCAGCAAAGCCCCTCATGAAGATACAGCTTATTCTAACACGGATTTCTTCTCCCAGTGCTCCAAACACAATACAATTCTACCAGCAAAGTCATAAACTAAATAGATGGTAACTGTGCCGCATCAAAGGTGCTTCATGCAAAAGCTCTAAGGACATTTCCACTCCCATCCAGGGGCCAATATAAAGGCACTGCTGAAAGGAGTGGCGCAGCCCCCAGGTTTACCCAGCTAAGTCACAGTCCGTCACCTGCCCCCACCTTCTCAGGGGTGGGACGTGGATGCCATCGGGGAGCTTTGTGCACTCCAGTTATTCCCTCAAGTATCATCCTTTGGGACCCTTCCAGATCTCGTAGGCAGCAGCATCTTGAAAGCTGCTCTTCCCTACACAAAATATAATGCAAATCCCTTTGCCTATGGAGCAGAAACTCAGCACAGCAGAGCTGCCTTCCCCGGGCAGACAGGTTTTCTGTCCCTCCTCTTGTCTTCAAAGGCTCCTGCCATTCCATTAGAGTTGATTTCCTTACGCTCATTCCCTGCCTGGTCAACTTTTGTCCTTTCAGGACTTTGGCCGGCATCAGAGCTATGGTGGCTCGAAGCCTGCTCTAACCTGCGTATGCACATCTGCTTTCTCCCGTGCCAGAGCTCCCTGCAGCAGAGACTCGGCACCTCGTGGCTTTAGCTGGGGCTGTGCTCTGTCAAAGACACTCTCTCTCTCCCCCCCCCGCCCCCCCGCCAGGGTCAGAAGTCATGCAAGTTAAAAGCTGATTTCTGACAGCAATAAACTTTGATCTGGGAATGGCATGCAATGTATTCTGTGTCTGAATATCATCCATTTCATGCTTTCGATTTTGTTTCCTGATGTTCACGAAACTTCTTGTGACTGACTGAGGTCATTGAATTTTAGTTACAGAGGAACTCTGCAAACCTGAGCGCTCTCCAGCCCTCCCCACTGGAGCACGGGTAGGAGTTGGCATTTTATAGGCTAAACAATGCACTGGGGAAGAAATGGATTTTGCTTTGTGCTTCTTGCACTCTGTCCACAGCTGGGCCCTGGGGAAAGGGAAAACAGAAGGCAAAGGATGGAGGGAAGAGGGGGCAAACGCTGCTTTATTTTGATCCTTCCAGCACAGTTGCAGCTATAAATGCCAGCATGAAATAGGCTTAGAAAAAGACCCAGAGCATTTTGGGAGTAGAGACAGACACTTCTTTAACAAAACACTGCTTAAACAAGGCCAAACTCTCGCTAGGCAAGAGGAAGCCCAGGTGGGCTGGTGTCTGAGCTAAAAGCATGAGCTGCCACCACCATACGTGGCATTAACCATGGGATCTGCCTGCGTTAGCAGACAGGCTTACGCTGCCACTGGAAAGGATGTTAAACACGGGGGCTGAGCCGGGCTCCTGAAGAGGAACAATTAAGCAGCCTTAGGAAGCAAATTGCAGGGACTGCCAGTCCGGAGGAGGCAGCCGCCTCCTCGCTGCGGATGCTGACAAGGCTCATCTCGGCACTAACGGTGATGAATGGGGCCTGACGTCAGCCCTCAGCCCGGGCAGAGAGGATCCCGCCAAAGCCTCCCACGGCATGGGGTACCAGCTGGGAGACCGGCCCTGCTCCGGCCCCACAGCGATTCACAACCTCCTGTCAAGCTACGGAAACAAATCACAGTGAGAAAGTCCAAGTGGCATAAGGCTTTGGGCTGTCTCTGTGTCAGACACATGGAAAACAAGCCTGAAGGACAGCTCTGGGAGCACAAGGCTGGGATTTCTCCCAGGAGCAGGAGTCCCTGACTTGCACAGCAGTTTGGATGCTACATGCCCTGGGTGCACGAGAGCATCAGTCTCACCAGCACTGCCCACAGAGCACTGGCAGCGTTGCCAAGGTCAGGGAAAGCTATTTCTTACACTGCCCCCATGCTTAGAGGGCCTTCTAGAAAGCTGAAATCAATGTTCAACCTCCAGGACCCACCTGACCACCAGCTGTTACCCCCATTGCAGACCCGTCAGCATCAGCACTGCTGCTGCAGATGTTTGCCCCACGGGAAACCCATCCGGATGCGGTACTGAGCACCTGGCTGGAGATGACCCTGCTTTGCACCGGGGTTGGACTGGATGATCTCCAGAGGTTCTCTGCTATTCTTTGCAACTCTGTGCAATAAGCGGCAGCCACGACATGGCAGTTCGGCTGCAGCCTGCTCACCTGGGCAGCCACTCTCATACCACCACGGCAATGACAGAGCAGTCTCTCTGCATCTGCAGATCTGTCCCATGGCATGACGGGTACGGCTCGGCTGCCGGATCAATGTACTGATTGCTTCTGCTCCAGCTGCCCATCTGTTTCGACAGCAGCTATTTTGGGTTGTGCAGCTCCTCCTGATGGAGCGAGTGGCAGCCAGGTTGTGTGCTTGGATGCATATTCTTGCATTTAAAAGCAGGGCCAGATGAGGGTCACTCAAAACTGGTGGGTTTGTTGGGTTTTTTTAAGGACATGCATGAATTCTGCCGTATCAAAAGTGACAGCCTGAAAACCCTGGAGGCTGCAGCCCTCCATTTAAGCCACACTCAGGGATAGGATGACCAGCAATCTGTGCAGGTGTCAGCAATCTGTGCAGATGTCAGCCTCAAGTCTGCCCTCACCCATCTTTCTTCACCTGGACTATCTCCAGGCATGAGAGGAAAAAGTCTGTGCCAGGTGTTCACCGTGCCCATGGCAAAAGACAGTTAAGGCGAAGCACCAGGAATGGGGACCCTAAGCCCCCACGGAACAGCAGCAAGACCTAACCAGCTCACACCACACCCACCATTTTGTGTGTGATTTTAGCAAAATCAACAGGGCAATGCAAACCTCTCTGCCCATACCGTTGCTGTGTTTGCTCAACAACCCACGCCTCCTCGCTTCCCCACTCCCCCTCGCTTCCCACCCTCTCAAGCCCCCCCCATGTCACACTTGCCAGCGTGATAGCATGCAAACAGACTCCCCCTCCCTCCTTTCACCCACACACAGCTTTTCTCACTGAACACCAACACCCACTGCCAAGCGGAGAGCAGGACTCTGCCAAGTTTGAAATATCTTCTTCCTCCTTTCCCCTTCCTGCCATTCCCCATCTTTGGAGCAGTTGAAGGGAAAGGGCCTCCGATTGTAAAGCACCACCTGGTCACCAGCAAGGAAGCTGATGGAAAAACCATCACGTCAAAGCTTTAGGGTCCTTTCAGTTCTTGGTGTTGCTGCTCCTGAGGCCAGACTCATGCACAAGATGGACAGCTTAATTTCCCTCACTTTAAAAAGAGCTTTGATCACCACTGATCTCAGCCAGGTCCAAACCACTGACACAGACACCAAAGGTCTAGCGTTACTCCACAACAACTCGCTCCCCAAATGATCCTGTGCAGAAGGGGAGAGCAGGAGCTTGCTGTCGCCAGTCACCGCCTCCTCACTCTGTGCACCCTAAGGCACCTTCTACAGCAGCACCAACCTCACCCAAATACGCTTGCCCTGGAAACACTCATGGATCTGCTGTGTTACCCTCACCAAACGAGGTATGTTATTCAAACAATGCCACAGGAAGCCTGGGCGGCTGATACAGGCTGCACAAAACACACAGCCAGTCTGCACAAAGTGTGCTCCTGCCGGGGCTTCTTTGTCCTTCCCGTCCCCTGCACCCTGCTGCAGGTGAGCAGGACGGGTCCTCTGCGGAGGGGACCATCAGCTACTGCATCAGACAGGGTACTGATCCCAGGTGCATCAGAGGGAGGTTTCTGGGAGGTCCTTTAGCAAAACTACAGCATTGGATTCCTGCCAACAAAGCTTCCTGGCAAAACCAAACCACACCATCTCCTCTTAGCTCAGCTCTATTCTCCAGGGACATTCCTGATATGGGTAAATTCAGGTACTCTTGCCAAGGGATCTCAGACACAAGCCCATCTCCTCAGGGAGAAGCAAGGGAGAAGCAAGGGAGCCAAGCACCAACGGCTTGCTGTGAGCCAAGGCACAGGCACTGAGCCCAGCCACCACAGCACTACACTACCAAGACAGCAAATGCAGGCCTGGCAGAACAAGGAGAAGGCTGTCTCATTGCAGTGAAAATACATTTGTTGGTTTGTACCAGACTAGCAAATTCATTTCAGCTCAAGGATGTGCTGGAGAGAGAGACAAAGGGAAGACCGGACAACCATCGGGAACTCTGAGCCAGAGACTGTACTGCAGCAGGAAGGAGCAAGACGTAATTCTTCCATCCCTATTGTCCCCTAAGGCTCTGATGCCAAAAAATAGGAGATGGGAAGATTTGCTGTTCCCCCTTGTTTGCTTGTTATGGATAGCACACGTGTATGGTGTCAGCCGAACTGCTGGAGACTGCAGTCGTCTGTGCCAGAGCCAGCAAGGCTAAGGGGGGAAATCTGCCCTGGCAGGAGAGTGGTTTTACTCCCCTGCTCACTCAAGGAATGAGGAGTGTGTTCAGCGTCCCTGCCCTGCATGCACAGAGGGACCAATTAGCTCAGCGTTTTCCGAGTTTGTGACATCTTTCACTAAAGAATGGGCTTGAGTCCTTCCAAGTGATTTCTCCCACACCAAATCTCCATCGGCTGATCGCAAAGTGTACAGGTTTCCTGATCTGGCAACGAGGCAGACTGCTGACCTAGACACAGGAGTCTCTACAGCTCTTCCGCTAATCTCCCAAGCCACCCCAGTCCCCCTCTTCCTTAGCTCTTAATTATTTTTGTGAGCAGGTCGGTAAGATATGTACTGGTGAATCTGGGTCAACAACAAATTCATGTTTATATAGCATCCTTCTCAGTCATATCATAGTGCACAATTAGCTCTAATAGAATTTTCAACACTTAAGAATAAATCAATAGCTAGTTAATTTAGAAGCAATAAAATGAAACACTTTTCCCGTATAGCCTATAGTTGCTCTGAGGAGATTCAGGGCCACAGGGGGATTACAGAGAAAAAAAAAAAAAGTATTGGAAAGGTATTGCACAGAGCTGGATAATTTTCTGACCTTCTGGTCCTGCACACTAAGTGTATGTGAGTCAAACCTTACTTTCTGACAGCTGATCCGGGTCAAGGAGGAATCACTTTCCTGCAATAATACAGCACTGCACAGAGAGACGGGTGCAGAGCTTTTATTTTGTGTAGGATCTGGGAAGTTTTGACCTCTGTGATAGGTTTGTGTCCCAGCTGATGCCCTCTCTGTGCTAATGGCTGTATGGAGAAAGGTGCCCAAGGGGTAACTCCAGTGAAAGGAATGTGTGTGCCCAACATAGGATCTGCTGGCTCTTCTGCTTCGAGTGGTCCTGAACTGGGATAGGGAATGAACAAGGGGCTGGAACCAAGGACAAATCCCCGTGGTGGATGACTGTCAAGGAAGAAGGGGAACCCCTTGGGCGGTGAAATGACCTCAGAAAGCAACGTCCCAAGCAGCCCTGAATAAACACAATGGCGTGCACATGGCCAGCTCTGTCCTAGCCGACCTCATCCAAAGTGCCAGTCACTGAGACTGATCAAAAACTCGCTGAAACTATTATAAAGACTCTAAAGGCCCTAGAAGAACAAAGCAGAGAAAGCTTTTTCTTTTCTCCAGTTTTTGATTCAGCCTCACATAGGCTTTGCCAGCTCTGCCCTGCTGAAGCAGAAGTAAAAATCCTCCTAAATAAGGCTCGAGCCGCAGAAGAAACAAATGGTTTCTACGTGAAGATGAAGTTACAACACTTACCCCTAAAGAAAAACAACTCTCTAGAAGCTCCCATTTAATGGGGAGGCATTGCCAAGGTTAGTAGGCCAAAAATTTGATAGCTGTTCCCTTCCTTTGTTTGCATAGATCACACACTGCTGTCTGTGCCTTCCTTTTTGCCTCCCAAAAGAAACGTTGCAGAGCTGTAATTGTGTGTGTGTGTGTGTGTGTGTATACACAGAGAAAGATATGTATTAAAACTATGCCAATAGCCCAGAGCATTTGCAAACAACCGTACAGAAGGCTCTTTAGAAGAAGCAGACGGAGGTGAGATCTCAGCTGGCATCGAGAGCTATCGCTCCGCTGGGGAAGGGCGACCCTGGAGACAGGGCACTAGTTCAGGAGGGATCTCCAGTCCATACTGTGCCCCGTGCCTGACCCTCAGCAAGTCTTTTAGACCTAGAGTTGTCCCACCTGACTTTAGATACTCAGTTGAAGCTCCTAAGGTAGGACAAGCATCAGCCAGGTCCCTTTTGCCATCTGGGGAAGAAGCAGACAGATGCCAGTGGGCACCTTCTAGAGATGCTCATTCATACCCCACAGCTGGGAGGAAAGCTGCAGCAGGAGCCCCAGACCCCTGCCTAGAGCCACAGGGGATGGATTCAGGCCCTCATTCCTCCGCTTTGCAGGAGGACACACCACTATTGTGAGGATAATGACGGGGTGGCTCAGGGGCTCTTCTCACACAGTGGTGTGGATTATCATAAATACACCTCACTGTGGATTTGCCACCAGCTGAGAATCTGTCACTGGGTTCTCACAGGTGTTTTGGTAATAACAAGGCAGGGTAGAAATCGGTAAGCGAAGAAGTATTGGTTTAAACAACATCAATCTTAATGTTAGCTTTGCCTAAGCCTATTTTGCTAAGGATCTCAGAGCATTTCGTGAGCTGTATTTAGGCTTCAGGATGCCTGAGGAAGGACCACCTTTAGCTGCGGAGGGACACAAAGAGCAGGGAGAGGGGTACAGGCTGACTGAGCACACAACTCGTACACAGAATTCTTGTCAAGCCCAGCAAAAGCATTCAGCTTTCAGCCTAGCTGCTGTGCAGCAACACCGCAAAACAGAGCTGTGAAAAAATCTCACTCCATGCGCTTCAAGCAAACAAGAAATGTTCTCCAAAAACAATACTCAAGGTTAAGGAGCTGAAGTGAATCTGCCAAAATGTTTCTGGGTAGAAACGCGATTCTTACTTGCTTCCCTCCCAAACAGTGTGTTTTTGTAAGTTCTCTTCAGCTTCTACCAGCCCCTGCATATTTTCCTGTTTCAAGTTTTCATTAATTTTTCCACTGTGGAAAAAAAAATCTAATCCACTCTGTATCGAGCTCTTACGCAGGAACCCCAGAGTCCAGACCTCCCTTCCAACAAAGTGAGCACCCCTGAGGGTGCACAGGGGCCTTGGCTCCTGCTCTACTTTGCACGCTGTCACATCAACACAACAAATACATTTGCCATTGGGAGAACACATTAAATGGAGATCATCTGGTCAAAGTCTCACAAATGGACTAAAATCCCCATCCATTCTTATCATCCTGGAGCACTTAATAAAGCATCAGGGCTTTTCATTGCCAAGTCCCACTAGAGCACAGTTAAAAAGAGCAGCTAATTCACTTACCCGAGCAATCAGCTCCCCGACCATCCCTGTCCATGTGCCATTTGCCTCAGGGACTCCATACACACCATCGCCAACGAGGTGGATCTTATAGTTGAAACGCAGGATCTCTGCCAGCTCCTTCAGCATGTCCACGCAGAAGCCCTCGTAGCGGTCGTTGCCTTCCAGCTCCTGATGGTTCCACTTCAGCATTAAGTAAGGGTTTTCCTGCATTGAAACTGGGCAGCTGTCATTCCCATCTTAGCCGAGGTGTCCCACCAGCACAGTGCTGAGCACGGGGCAAAGAGGGCAGTGGGCTCCCTGGCAGTGCTGGGATGGCAGAGGCTCATAAAAGGGGCAGCCAGGTCAACGTCCCATCCCAATATATCCCTCTCGACCAGGGTATAAGAGATAAAAAAAGCTGGTTTGATCACTTGGGAACCCACGTGGTGTAAAGCTAGCAGAGCTGTTTCTACACCGGTATTCATTTGCCCCTGTTGTGTCAGGGATGTGCCGGAGGTGCAGCAGATTTATCCCACTTTAGGATATGAAGCAGAGCTAAGGGATCATGCTTTGGGAGGTGTTTCCAATTGACATACACCAGAGCAGCCCAGTGACTGCTCTGAGTTATGGGAGGACTTCCAGATCCCAGCCTCTCTTAGCATATAGCCACTTCTCCAGTTTGTCCCCCTTTTCAACAAACTTTGTGGGACAGGAGGAAATAGTGCCCAAAATCCTTCAGGATTTTGAGTGTACTGGATTTTGAGAGGTACTGGAAAAAATCATGGGACAGGCAGAACATAGAAGGGGAATTTGTTGAATAAGGACAGTGATGCATGTAGATATGAAGTCTTGGTTCATAAAAGTTGTACCCATCTTGGCCAATTTCAGTGATTTTATGGGTAGACGGAACAACCGTCCCCTCCAACTTACCAGCTGTACGCAAAACAAGAACATCATTCAGAGAGAAAAGTAAAATGGTAACTTATCCCCAACCCAGCCCTCTCCCCAGCTGCTTCTGAACTCATCAAATATAATTTCCATATGAAACATCAACTTGAGTTTAATTACACGGTCATGGATTGTCCTCAGTGCTGTAATTAGAGATTTGATCGTCTGTTCTTTATGAAATCAGTGTGCAATGCTGCATGCTGGGGGCTGAGGGGGTAGGAAGAGGGAATAATATTCTAGCTGATTGACACCCCTTAGAGTTGGGCTGGCGAAGAGCTGGTGGGAACTGTAGGTGACCCCCTCACTTACCAGGATGGTGGTGACAATGAGTGTGGTGTTGAACAGACTGTCTGATATGTTGGAGGAGAAGAACCTGTTGTCCATGCTGAGTCCTTCAGAAACGTGCCAGTGGCCGATCTGGAGAGATAAACAGCACAATAAGGGAATTTACAGGGCAAATTACTGTACGCACCTGCCATATGGCTCCGGTGACTGACAACCATCAAGCTGGCCCTGTAAGAGGTGTTTATGAATGCTCCATTACCTTTACAACGCACCCCCACAATGGGCCGGCAGAGAGATTAACCCGCTGGCGCACAGCGCCGGCACCCCCCGACCTGTGCAATAACGCCAAAAACCTGTCCCTGCTCATGGCAGGCGCTGCCTTCCCACGTGTCCCCCCTGCAACTGCGGCAAAGCCCTGCACCAGGAGAAAGCCGTGCAGTGGGCAGCTCCCTGGGGCTCACAGTGGCCAAGCAGCCTTCTGCGTTGTCCCCAGCTGCCACCAAGATGGGTCCATCTTACCCAGAAGTCCCCACGCAGCCAAGCCTTCAAGCTCGTCCCTCCCAGCATGGTGCGGCTCGGAGCCTCTGCCATCCCTCACACTAAGGCACGGCAGCTAGATCATGGCTGCAGGATGAAGACTTGGTGTCGCTCTCAACCTGCTGCATTTTGGCTGACCCCTTCACCTCCTCAGTTCTCTGGAGGTCAACTCCTAAAGGGGACAGGGCACAGAAGCACTTCATGGGAGGCTGCCGGAAAGGCAACGCTACAGCCAGGGTTTGGCTCAGCTGCACCATCCCGCGGTGAGACCCAACCACCAGCACGCACGGCGGGGTCAGCGCTACACCCAGGTTCGATGACACTGAGCTCTTCACACAGGCTCTGTGTGTTACAGACACAGCTCGCAAGAACTTCAGGAAGTGCCGAAGTCTCATGATTTCACAGTGAAAGCCCAGAAATAGGGAGATGGGGTTCCTGCCTCCAACTCCTGTCCTGCCTTATGCTGTCTCTGTAACTTCGAACAAAGGTTTCACCTGCCTGAAAGCAAGCAAAACCTCCTGCTGTCCTCCTGTGAGCATCACTGTCATTAGTTAAAGGCTGGTACAAAAACTGTGAGCTCCTCGGAGAAAAATGCCACTTCACAGGGAGCGTCACAGCATCACAGCTTCCATTGCCATCCTAGAGCAGCAGTGCCGACGCGGGGCAGACGTCTTGCAGCCCTGACCAGCAGGCTCCACCTTGGTGGCAGGTGGTGAAATGAAGCCACGTTCTCAGCGGTGCTGCACCATGACTCATCTCCTCTATCTGCTACAATGGATGCCAACTACTGTACTATGATTAAGTACCTCCAAACCCTTTGATTCAGGCTCATCACACCCAACAGCTCCACGGAGAGCCTAACTCACCCATCCAAGCATCAGTGTCACTGCAGCAAACCTAATTCCCACCACCCATGGTGGGGACCAGTCCCCCAGCGCTTGGGAGGACATCATGACTCAGCTGTGATGCAACGCCACCCACCGCTGCCTTCAGCCAGGGGGAGGAATATTCAACAAAACCTAATTTTAAGTTCAAGAGCCTAATCTCCCTCCCTCAGAGCTCTGGGCAGGGAGATCAGCACCTCCAGCAGCTTGGTCAGAGTATGCAAATTAGGCTCTTGCTCTCTTATGCTCCCTAAAAGAGCCTCTGTTTTTTCTGATTGACAGACCAGCGGCTGAGAGAGGCTAGCTCCCTCTGAGACCCCTTCTCTCTCCTTTTTCTCCTGCAAAGCCTCTCTGCACCCACCAGGTCCCAGCCCTCTGCATGCTGGATTACTGGCCACAGCCTAAGTCCTCTGACACCACTGAAGCGAGATGCTGTGGCCCTAAGAGGTAGCGGGTGACCCCAACGTGCAGGGCTGTCTTCACGGCTCCCCTGTAGCCACAGTGCCAGAGCAAATCCATTCCTGGTTCCCTCGCACTGACACAAGCCGTCTCGGGCACTGTCGGTCTACGGAAGGTTATCCTTTCGCTGTGCCACGGTTGTCAGGGTGGTAGGAACAAATTGATTTCTCTTCCGTCAAAGAGTAATCTCATGTTCAAAGAGGTGGGTGGAAGGTGATGCAGAGCTATAGGCCAGGCGGGTGCACCGCCTTGGAAATGAATGGGAGGCACGCTGATTTACACCGCCTCAGGATTGACTCCATGCACTCAGTCACTTTTCTTGGCAGTGCTTTGCCTCTGGCATGACTGATGGCTCAAGGACTTCAGAGTCACTTCCCAGCTTGTGCATCCGAGCCAAACACAACCTGAAACTGCAGCCATGCTGCTACGCTGTCAACAGACCGAATCACTCTGGACATTGAGGAAAGGGCCAAGTCCTTTCTTCTCCTGGCTGTCAGTGCGAATACAGCCCAAGTGACTGACAAGCTGTGACGGGTTGACCCTGGCTGGACGCCAGGCACCCACCAAAGCCACTCTCTCACTCCCCCTCCTTGACTGAACAGGAGAGGGAGAATATAACGAAAGACTTGTGGATCGAGATAAGGACAGGGAGAGATCACTTAACCAATTACT
>JAVKLA010000081.1:4525331-4605706 GCA_034782735.1 Sagittarius serpentarius
TCCTTCGGGCGCCCACCCGCTCCGGCGTGGGGTCCTCCCCGGGCTGCAGGGGGAGATCTGCTCCGGCGTGGGCCTCCATGGACCGCAGGGACACAGCCTGCCTCACCGGGGCCTGCCCCACGGGCCGCAGGGGAATCTCTGCTCCGGCGCCTGGAGCACCTCCTGCCCCTCCTTCAGTGACCTTGCTGCCTGCGGAGATGTTTCTTTTACATGTTCTCACTCCTCTCCGGCTGCGGCTTCTGCGCCCCAGTACTCTTTTTCCTTCTCAAATCTGTTATCCCAGAGGTGCTGCCACTGTCGCTGATGGGCTCGGCCTCGGCCAGCGGCGGGTTCGTCTTAAAGCCGGCTGGCATCGGCTATATCGAACATAGGGGAAGCTTCTAGCAACTTCTAAAGAAGCCGCCCCTGTGGCCCCCCGCTACCAAAACCTTGCCACGTAAACCCATCTGGGAGGAGTCCCAAATCCAGTCTCCTCATCTCTAGGCACAAGGAGCAGTGGGAAGTGCAAACAGGACAGCTTACACTCGACGGCTCTGCAGAAGGAAAGCAAGCAGGGAAAGCAAAGGACAGTCACGTGCATGTCTGCTCTCCTCCCTGGCTGGGGTCGAGGCACCGGGACGCAGCAGTGCAGGAAGAGCCAGCTGAGTCCCCGGGGGGGGGCTTGTTTGCTCTGCAGATAACACAACACACATTATTCCTCCAAGATGTCAGCCCAGCCCCTTCGCCAACATTAATGCTCTGCTAAAAGCACCTGTCATGGCAAGGACCTCTGAACGTGTTGGAAGCCTTAACTGTCGGAGGCTCCCCACAAACAGGAGAGGCACTGGGGGGTTATTAGCCTCACCTGACAGACAGGGAGATGTAGGCACAGTGACGGTGTGTGGGAGCAGGCTGGGAGCAGATCCTGGGCACCCTGTTCTCTTGACAGCTTGTTGTGACTTAACTACCACCAAGCTCGTAGCATCACGGTGACACTGTAGTGCAGAACTCATCTCTGGGAACAACAGTCCCAAACTGGGAGATTTACCGTGTACTTCATGGACGGAGAGTCCTTGAAGCACAGCTTTAACTGGCCTGCGCAGTGTCTGCCTCAGTGCAGCAGGATGAATCTATCCCGGCTGTGTTCCCCAACTCTGCACAAAGGTGCTTGCCTCTTCCTGTGATTGCTAAACAACAGATCCTCTGCAACAATTGCCTCTCCGAGCGAGTGATCAGTCATAAACATTGCCTAATTTTTTTCTCGCAGGTTTCACAACCAGAGATTAGTGACAGATTAACTTTAATTTTAACAGCCCTCACTGTTCTCAAATTGTCCCTCCCCTGCTGGCATACTGAGACTAATTGACTGCCGCCTCCTCTGACAGCGCAGTGGGTTTGACCTTGCTTTTAACGCAGCACCAAAGCCGAACACTCCCATGTGCTGGGGTACTTCCACCCCATCCTGGCTTGTTCCAGCTCACCACTGTCCCCCTCGCAGTATGATAAAGCCACTAATTGACTCCTCATGCTGTTTGCTGTTTCTGAAGTGTAATGTGTCAGAGGATGTCTGGGATCATCAAATCTCTCCCTCTCTTGCAAGATGGATGTCAAGGTGATTTTAATCATCACTATCTATGTATAAAGAGTCTCCGAAAAACAGAAAACACATTCATCTGCAAAATGTGTTAGAAAACAATCAAATGCTCTACATGGACATGGATAAGATCATTCTGTTGTTGAGGTTCTGGACTAGGACTTAAGAGTTTTTAGGACTTGGGATTTTTTAGTAGCGGATATGATTGGTCTGTATAAATACACCAGGTGGAGGAGGTCCATAGCAAAGAGGTAGAACAGCTTTTGAAGCTAAAATAATAGTGTTGGCACAAAAATAAATAGATATAAACCAGCCAGAAATAGACAGGCTGAAAATTAGAAGAGGGTTCCTAATGATCAGAGGAGCTGAAGTGATGGCATACCTTTCCCAGAAGAGCAGCGAGGGCAACACAACTACGTGGCTGCAAGCTGGAGCTCGCTAACTTTGTGAGAGGGATTACACGACCCGGTGACAGATGACAGCCTGCGGCCTGGATGGAGGAAGTTCGCTCCATGTCCTCAGGCTGCGTGGTCCCACTCCAGACACCCGCAGCATCATCTCTGCACCTCTCAGTGCCTCCCTGCGCTCAGCCCTCCGCCTCTGCCGTAAGCAGCGCCAGCCCTGCTCTGCCCGTCCTGCCTGCAACACCTGCAAGCATCTCGAGGCAGGAGGTCTGTCTTGTTATATATCCTTATTATAGGCAGGGAGCAAACACACAGTTTCAGTGCGAACCAGCCCAAGAAGCCTCGAGCCTGCAATAAGCAAGGGAGTGCCATTGCTCGTGACACTGCTCCGTCCCCACAGGCAGGCAAATTGGCTGCTCTGCAAAAGGTGTTATTTGGATCGGTGACACTTAAAGATTTCTCATCTCTGTAGAAAATCAGCAGCAGCTAACGCGATGCAAGTGGGGCATTCCCGGCTTGCTCCTTCAATCCTTCAGCTCCTCTGTTCAGACGCAGCCATGTCAACGACGCCTGGGCTTTCAAGCTCCTTCTAGCGCGAGATGACAAAATCCCACTCAAACTAATGATTTTAATGAAGTCTTCTGCTCATTCAGGCCCCGCAGGCCTGAATGGCAGCTGATCGCAGGGAGAGATGACATAGAAAGACCTCTTCATAAGCTTCAGAGGCGTCACAGATACTTATCACCCCCACTCCCCAGCCAAAAATAAAGGTAAAGCCAGCCCTGAATACAGGTGTCTTAAAACAGGCAGGGGACCGCCACTGCAACAAACCCAATACCTTCCGGGCTCTGATTAGCAAGCACTGTCCTACAGCTTGCATTTGTCACCTCCCCTTCCTCTGTGTCCCCGGGAAAAGGAAGGGGTACAAAATGCTATCATCTCTCGTCAAGTCTGTGCAGAGAGCCTTGTCGGCACTAATGGGAAAGACGCTGTGCCAGGAGGAGATACAATTAAGTAGGTGTTTGGTACATGGTGACTTCATTGGCCTGAAGGGGAGGGAATTTGGGGGTGTCTTGTGGGGGAAAAGGGAATAAAACAAACAAATGAAGGAAAGCACCCAGAGGACACTGCACAGGTCTGCCACATGGCTGGCACTCCTGAAGGATACTACTGCAAGACTGATGCCAGCAAGGCAAGCAGGCAAAAGCTTCCTCCACAGAAGTTAGCACGGGACACAGACAGCACCAGCTATCAAAGCTTGTACAACCATGAGGCACGCACACAACCCACCCCTGAGGCCATGCAGCAAGCCCCGTGATCCCCTTCCTCCCCAGACGTCCCCTTCAGACAACATGATTGACACCTGGCATAGCCCAGGCAGGACATGATGGTGGCATGCACCGAGTTTGCTAGGTCCTGCGGGGCAAAAGATATTCAGGTCCGGGCAGGATCTGTCCCTGAACTCTTGCCGCGGGTAACAGCTAAAGAGGAACAAGTCCCATCGAGACTGATTAGCCGCTTCTAAGTTAAAAAGGTTTGATGCGGCGGGGAGTGCGGAGGGTCTCGGAGCTATCGGCTGGTAACTCATCCGTATCTCATCAACATACCAATTAGACACCTCCATCACTTCCACTGCTCTGTCTCAGGACACCAGCAGAGCCTTTAGCTAAACGGCAACTAATCGGCCGCACCTAGGAGCGGGCGAGAGCAAGAGGTCACAGGCAGAGCTCAGGACAACGTGGCCATGGTGGGGCTCCAGCCTCGACAGCAGCTTCACCTGCCTCTCCTCTGCACACGTGCCTTCCCTGGGGCCATATAAATCACAGCCCCTCTTCATTCCCTTCTCCTGTTAAGCTGCCAAACCTTAGCTCTTGGTGTACTGCAAATCACTACACTCAAATTGGAGGGGTATGCTGCAGTGTTTTTTAAAGGGACAAAGAATGGGAAAAAATAAAAAGATGACATTTACAAACTCAGTCCTTGTCAGATCTATGTATCACCAACACATTTGAGTCTGTGCTTTACCGCGCACCCTATGAACAGAAAGAAGCTCTCATATGGCTGGGGAAAAATTTCCACTAGTTAAGCTAAATCAGGAAAAGACACGTTTGGTACATTACATAAATGTATTAAAAATTGGATGTCAAAAAGGCCTGTCTCTCCTTGCCCAAAAGCAACAGCAAGTTAGAAAATCTAAGTGTCTCTAATTTGTTTGCTGGCTGGACCAGCTTCAAAATTTGGTGACTCCTCTATCAAAGCTGATGAGCTGGAAGTCTCTGTGGCTTCAATAGATGGAAGGAGAGAGAGGGGGAGAGAGAAAGAGAGAGAGGGAAAGAGAGAAATGGGCAGAGACCGTGAGCTTGATTAAAACTACGGAGGGAATGGAAGTGTTTCAAACAACAGCCTGTTAATATATAACAGTTAATACAACCCTTGGGAACAAGATTGTCTCCAGGATGTGAGTGTCTGTTCCTTACCCTGTCCCCTCAAGGTGGGTTTAATTAAATGATTTCTAATGATTTATTTAGTCATTTTTTATTACAAGAAGCCAGGCTGGCGAGAAGAAAACAACCATCTATGGCACAGCAGAGTGGCCTTCGGCTTCCCTTTGCGGTGACTGAGACGGGGAGGCAGCATCAGGCAGGACCCTGCCCAGGTTTCACAGCTCTGTCTGGGGACGCCCTTCCCAGCCAGGCACATCACGAAACACTCTTGCAGCCTGTGAGGGGCCCTAACACCCCTCCAGGCATTGCTATCAGTCAGGCAAGACCCCTGAGAAGGGGAGAGCAGACAGTGGAAAGGCTGCCACGGGCATATGGAGAGTTTTATGAAGACTAACTCCTCCCTGATGGGTTTCTGACAGGAGAGGGTTTGCAGCCACCACAGGCTCTCAGCAGGCAGCTGCGCACACCGAGGGACTGCCCCGTCCTTCCAGCACCTCGGTACTGCGACTGAAAGTGATTTATCACCACCGTGCTCTGATGGGAAATCTGAAAAGCTTAGTCCCAGCGCAGCTTTCCTGGGTACCTCTGAAACATGAAGCTGCTTATTTATCGAGCTGTGGCAACAGGTCAAAAAATGTTTTCTCCTGTCAGACCGGGTTTGTGCAGAAGAGCTGAGACTTTCGTCTCAGGGCAGATTAGGCTGCAGTCAGAGCTCTCTGTGGAGCTCTGGGAGAAGCGCTGCTCCAAGAGGACGTGTGCGTTTAATGTGAACTCCCTGCCACGTTTAAACACATAAGAAACATAGCTGTCATAGTGAGGTTTACAGCATGTGCTTCCTTTGCTCCAGCTGCATGCATGCTCTTATTAATGCAGATGGGCTTGGATCTGTCACTTTTTCTCAAAGTATGATGGGTTTGGGACATGACTAAAAGGGCATTGGTGCTACGAGAGATCTTACCGTGGGGAAAATGCCATCCTGATCCCCCACTCACTCAGCTAAAGGCAGCATCAAAGCTGAGCTGTCACTTGACAGGTAAGAACTGGCAGGCAACATCCTTGCCAAGGCTAAAATTCATTGCTGCCAGACCAGGAGAGATTTCCTAATGCCAAAATGCTCTGTCAGCGTAGGGTAAGATACAATAGCTTTTGTTCTCTACCAGCACCTAGGAGAAATGGCAATCTCCAAGAAAAGGGCAGATGTGGAGCTGTCAGCAGGGAAATAAGACAGATGAAAATCCTTTTTCTGGGACTTACTTTTTTTTTCCTGAGCAAGGTTTGGATTTACCAGTAAAACCCTAAATCCTCGGCTTGTGTCATGTAATCTCACTAGTTTGATGTCTGTGGCCCCACACAATTATGTTTAACCTTAGCTGAATATCCCTTGGACAGAAAGAGGGTAACAAGCAGGAAAAGGACCAATGCTGTGAGGAATCTACAAGCACTGAGACAAAAAGCAAATGAGAGTCTGCGCTAAGCAAACCCCTTACAGAGGAACATGCATCATAAACTGAGAGGCAAATTGTCTTTCACTTCCTCCCGCACGCCACGCTAGGAAGAGATGGTGGGGAGCTCCTGACACAGGATTTCCCCCTTTGCTTTCCCTCCCAGAAGCAGTTGTTTGGAAAGGTTCATAGTACCCTCTTTTTCCCATTTCATGGGAAATACTCCCATTTTTCCCCATCCAAATCATTTTGAGTACATGTGTCTCCACAAGCTTAAAAACAAGTGTTGTATCTGGCATACACTTTATGCCCTGAATTATCTCCTGCACAGGAGGGTTACTGTGGACAGGATAGATATTGGCTCTAACATCACCACCTCAGGGGCCTGATACATTAAGACAAATCTAAATTATCTTGAGACACGTTCTCAAAGTGAAATACGGTGTGCTTGCCAACCCAGGCCCAGCGAGAGCTACCGTGACATCCACGCCGTGCTGTCGATTGCTGAACAACTCATCGTGCTATGGGGGCTGTCCACAACCCCCTTTGGTCCTCGCAGCAGCAGCCTGAGCAAAGCCCTCACCAGGTTACGCACAGACTGGCCCCGGGCATCGGCCCTGGGGCAGCACGGCCGCTCTTACCTGCCGGAAGCCGCTGCGCGTGTGCTGCAGGATTTTCAGGGCATAGTTGGATCGCTGACCTTTGCTGTTGAATTCGATGTGGCCGGTGAGACCTTCCAATTCTACCTGTCCAAGAGAGAGTGAGTTACAGCGCCCATCAAGGCAGCTCACCCCACCACTTGCAGCAGAGCCAGGGGCGGCAGCCACTCGCCCCACGCACCAGCCATCCACCCTCCCAGCAGGTACAGCAATGCTAGGGTAGCAGAGAACTGTGGAGGGGAGCAGGAGAATCAGCAACACAAGGTGCAGGGCTCCCTGAATTTCTTTGCTCCAGCTGCTTTGGAACAACCACCTCTGCAGCCCCTCACTGCCTCCCTCCATCCCAAGGCTAACACCGCGCTGCTCTGCAGCAGGCACAAGCTCTTCACTGTGTCACACCAAATCACTAGTGGGGGATTCCTCCAGAAACCATTATGTGCTGTTTCACAGCATCAGGGTGGCATTTAACACAAAAGCATGTTGCAACGGAGCCAGGATGAGTGTCTAGCCTCACTGTGCAGATTAACCACTGCTCACTTGCTGCTGGAGCACCTCTTCAGTAACAAGGGCAAGCTACTGGGCCTCCTAGTAGCAGAGCCAAGGGAAGGTGAAGAGTTTTGTTGTCTCTGACTAAGGGTGAGATTTAAAGCAGGGTTCACATGCATCGACCAAAGTGGTAAAAGGTTCAGGTTCAGCTGATCCTTCCTTTGGGGGGAAAAAAAAAAATCTCATGAAATTTCCTTGTCTCATGACATCTCAGTTGCACCCCAAACAGGCTCTGAAAACATGCTCCTTCTGCACGGTCAAGCTCAGCTCTCAGGAATCACATTGACAAACTCCAACTATTTCACAAGGCTGAAATTTCAGGGTCTGTTCTCATGCCAAAACTAGGCTTGACAGGTTCCAGCAACCACACTTTTGGGTTCAAAGGAGCCCAACCCCCTTCATAGGAAACTCGCATCTTGCCGCTGAGCTCTAAGCAATTGTACTGCATGACCTTATATCAACTCAAGTTCACTCAAAACAGAGCTCAAATCCCTTAGAAACATTCATACTTTAAAAAAAACTCATTGAATTCAATTTTTTCTGCAGCAAAGCCTGAAAAACAGAGTTTCATGTCGTTCCAAGGCCAGTGACAAACCAGCCCTCAGATCTCCTCTCTTTTCATTCCCAGTGCTACCTTCAAACAGACTGATGTTCTGTGCTTGAGAACCGTGCCAGCACCAGCCATGTACATACACGTCTTTTCCTTCCGGCAGCGATGAGCACTAGCTCCTAACACACCAGCAAACTTCAGTCCCTTCTCACCATTCTTAGGTAGTTCATCAGGCTGGTGCCGTGCTGCCAGATCTGGGCAGATCCACAGGACAGGGGCTTCACACCAATCTCCTGGCTCCGGTTCAGCTCCTGCACGGCAGTCACCACAGCATACACAGCATCAAACAGCAGGGCGGAAGAGAGCTGTGGGGAAAAGGAAGAAGAAAACGGAGGCAGGAAGACAAAAATCAAGCCTCCCACTGCACCTTCAGGACCTAGCAGCAAGCAGGAGAGTGCTCTATCCACAACCTCAGCGGGGGTCAGAAAGGAGCAAAATCCTTGGCCCCCTCCATGCAGACAGCAAGCACCGCTTGCCTACCATTCTGCTCCAGCAACACCCTGCACCCCGTCTGCACCCATCCGAGGACAGGGAGACAAAAGCAATGGTATCCTTGAACTGCTGTGATTGTGTAGGCATCACTGGGGCAAGTGTAATCCTGTTGCCAGCCCCAGCCCCACTCCCAGTCTGTTACATTTCTCCTTCTCTTCTTGCTTGCTTCCTTAGCCTTTATGTCTCTGCTCGCTTGTTCCTCAGGGTTTCTGCCATCACTATAACCTTTCTATCTTTATTTGTCCCTGTCCCTTCCCGTTCTTTTCTACCTCAGTTTCCTAAAGTAACTAACCCTTTCTAATCAAGGCGTGGTTTTTTGGTGCTTTGGTGACCTCCGATCAACCTGCTGGCCAGGGGCAACACTCCTAAGAGCACCAGGTCTGCGAAGTTCTTAAAATAGGCAGCTGGGCAGAATAAAGAACCTGTGCCTGCACGCACAGAAGGAAAGATGACTGTGCTGCTTCAGCAGTCATTAGGCACCAGAGAGTCCTTCTTTGACCACTGCTTTGAAAGGCAGATCCACAAGCAATGAGGTTTTGCTAGATCTGCTTCTCAAGCAACTGGGTCCTGGCTTTCAGACCCTGTGGAGACCACCTAGCCCCTTGCTACAACCTCCAGTTTCCTGCTGGCTGTTACCTGCTCTGTAATGGCATTGCTGAAGGAACGTCAAGAATCACAGAGCTCATCCCCTCTCCTTCTTGTCTTTGAGATGGAACTCGCAAAGTGTTTTTTGCCCATGCACAACCGTTTCAATGTTTTTGATCTAGTTAATAATCAGCCATTTGCTGTCTTGTATTCACTGTTGTGACTAAGATTTCACTTTTAATTATTGTCACCTCCTGACTCTACTGGAATTAAGCCGCTGCAGCTCATTACTATCAAGGCTACATTTTCCTTGTGGCTCCTTCCAAGAGGACCTTCTTACCAACCCAGCTCCCAGCAATGGGTTCAGTCTCTAGCCTGGGGCTCCTTTCCGCCACCTTACCCTGTTTGTGACTTAAGGCACTTCAGCAGTATCTACATCCTCTATTCCTCTCAAAGCCTGATTAGGTTTATTCACTTCTGCCAGTGGCTCTGCAGGGACAACCTCGCCCAGTTCAATCATCCCAACGAACCTTTGGCTTCAACTGTGTTACTAATTTGAACAGAGTGAACGAGATTTAACCCTGCTTGATCTTACTCAGATCAGTGGTAAGACCTCATTGACCACAATGACCTGGGATTAGGCAGTTAACAAGCAGCACAAAGCCTTAAAACGTACAAGCCAGCAAGAGTTAAAAGGCATGATTCCAGCCTAATGCTAGCGAATCCCCAAACACCAGCTCTAACGGCACCAGTAACCTCTCACTTTTCCCATCCTGGTACAGACTTACATTTGCTCTATCACGTTCCTCCCGCATGTACCAGCGTAATCTGTTTTACACAAATAGCATCCGGGAACTCTCCAGTGAGCGCTGAGCAACTTGATCGGCATCTGCCAGTCTTGCAGCTAACATGTCTCCCATGCAACAGGCAGCACCTTTGGTCATATATGTTGAGAGCTTTCTGCTAATAATAAGGACTGAGTGGCTCCAGACCTATGAAGTTTTATTACAGCTATTTTTCCAGAGGTAAACAGTAACACCAGGGGAGCTGAGCAGCCTGAGGACACACAAAGAATGGGTGGCAGAGTGGGAACAGAAATTGGGTATCCTGTTTTCTATCCTGCCTCAGCTATGAGATATCACAGGTCCCTTTGCAACAGCAGCAAGCCTCCTGCATTTCTTCCCTTCTGTTCAGGGGTAAGTCTGCTAAGGTCTTTTGCTTAGTATTCACATCTGACCTAAACATTCCCTTCCTGGGAAGCATTTTCCAGAGGTTCTTAAAGGAGCTGATACATCCTTCTCCCTACCTTTCTTTTTTACCTTCAACACAAGTTCTTCTCCTAATACAACCTCTCCAGCCTGTCCTGTCCTCAGCCCCTGTTCCATGAAGCTCTTTAACATATACTTAATTTTAACTGTGGACTGAATCCCATTCAGGTTACAGGATACCATACACAATTAGCAATTGCTTTCCTGAATCAGGAACCATATTAATACCGATTGGCCAAAAGAAATGGTTATGAGAGCAAATGCAACCCCTGTGACCCCAAAGTTTTGCCATCTCATACCAAGTCAGAATATTGGCCCAGCATTTTTAATTGTCTCCTGTTGGATTTTCATTTCCATTTTCCCTGAGCAGTTAATGATCTCTTATTAGCTGGTGAGCAAGAGACTTGTAGATCTTAGTGAAGCATTTGACATTACTGATTGGAATATTTTACTCCTTAGCCTTGAGCAATTTATTAGGGTTTCTGGCAGCCCCCTTATGATTTCAAGCAATTTAGGAATTGGGGAGGGGGTTATGATACACAGGATCAAGTCCTCTTGGCAGGGAATGGGAATCTCTCCTATGCCCTCAACATACCTCTTTGCTTTTTTAAAGAAAAATCACAACTTTCCTCAGGAGAACCACATTTCCATTCCTGATGCTGTTTATCATTTATGCCTGCCATTCCCTACCAGGCTCCTATTCCAGTCTCCCAGTTTTGTGGGCCCTGGAGCATGGCACCTGGATGCATGGGAGCCTGGCAACACACGCAAGCAAACAGACCTATGCGCCTCCTTTTAAATACCTACCTTGTTCCCCCTTCAATATCTCTTGAACAGCCACCAGGACTAAGACCTAGGGAGGTTCATGGCCTTCACTCTATTCCCTCCTCCGGTATCAAAATCCTCTAAGGCACTCCATATCTTCCCATGGTGTTTGGTGCGGGATCGTCCTGCTCCACTGCCACCTCCAACCCCACCAGCAGCTCTGCCACTCTCCTGTTTGTCTCTCATCTCAACACAATGCAGCATTTGTGCTGTTGCTCTTCACTACCTACCTAATGGCCATCTCCGTCTGCCACTATTCACTTGGTAACTCATATGAAATATAAACCATTCAACACAGCAAGCTAATTTGGGATGCAGGCTATGGAGGAAACCGTTCACAACTGCGTAGCATTGGAGTGCAGCAGCTCTTCTGGGTTCTTTGGTCTCTCCAGCTTTCATAGGTAGGCAAGTGTCTTCTCACAAGGTTAACTGGGGTTAACAAGGTTAACACAAGCTCACTGCTTCCAACTCTCTCCTGCAGCCCAGAAAGTTAAGATGAGGGCTGGGTCATTTTGGCACATCCACTCCACTTCCCTGCAGGCTCATGTAATGAAGCTGCTTGACTTTGCGCAGGAACAGATGCAGAGCAGCAGCCAGATGGTCCCTTGTGCCTTGGGGCCATCACCTTCAGCAGAGGAGTGGAGAGAGAGCTGGAGGCAGCACCTTTTTAACTTCCTCTAGGCAGATTCAGCAAGGGGATCTGTCACTGCTCTTGTGTACATAGCCTCAACTTTCTTCGTGTTGCCTATAAAATCTCTCACTACTTTTATGTTCTCATTTTAAACCACAGTTTTGTCACTCTGTCACAAAAAGCCAATTTGCCTGTTAACAAATTGATTCTCTTCCTTGCATGCATTGTCTGATTTGTGCAGATCCCTGCTGGTTTTGTACTGTCTCTGCAATGTAAGAGCTCCGTGGCAGGCTGCATGTGAAAGACTTGGTAAGCTCAGCAGTGGTCCTCCACTCGCAAGTTCAGAGAGGACTTCTCTCTATCCCTAAAGCCTAATTCTTGGCAATGAAAGTTGCTGGTAAAAATTGCCAGTTGATGGATGCCTCATCAGAACAAGGCTCCAGAAAAGGGAGCAGATGGTGGGCTGGGCAGATGGACTCGCTGCTTCATTCCCCTTGGCATGCTGGTCAGCTGTCCGAGGAGAAGCTGCAAACTAAGGAGGTGTTGCAGGGTACAACTGTGACACAGTGCCGTGGAAACAACTCACCAGCAAGAAAGGGTGAAAAAACAGATCTCCAGCCCTTGTGCACATCAGCTGGCCGGTTCCCACCAGTGTCTTTAAGACAACTAATGCTATCAGGTGCCCTGCACCTCGGGAGCAGGGATGGTGCCTGAGCTCTACCCTGGTACACTCCAGCTCCTTGCTGGTTGCAGCACACCTTCCTCCCAACACCAGATCTGCCCCTCTAGAAACTAACAGCAGGCAAAGCATAGTTGAGTCAAAGATCCCACTTTATTTTTTATTTATGGAAATCTCCCACATAAAGGCTGTCGTTAAAGGTAAACTGATAGCCAGGGACATATGAACAGGTTTGGCTAGTCTCGGTTTTGCCACGTGGTTTTTATTTCTTTTCTTCCTAAAACATTATCATCTGCATCTTTGCCCCCACACATAACACAGAGAATTAAAACCATTAAAATCCTGTGAAATAGACTTTACAATCTGGATTTTATTCAATGACATAAACACTTAATTACAAACATCTGTTTTAGCCTAAATTCTAATTACCTAATCTAGCCATCTGTAATTTGAATGATTTTCTCTGATTTCCTTTCTTTGCAATGTGATTAATGAGAGTGGCATTAGAGCAAGCAGCTCCCTCCTCCTTCCTCAGATGCTTTCTCAGCTCTAGCAAGAAAGCCCTGGGATTTTGCAACTCACAGGAAACCTCCCTCCTGTCACTTCCAGCTGTTGAGCTTCCTTTTCTCTTTTTAGTATGAGCTATCCCACGAGATATCTGCTTCCCAGCACTAAAAGGGGGAGTTCTTACACAGACAGATGCTCTCTGGGAGATGAGACCTGCCAGATTTCCAATGGCAGAGACAATGCACGACACAACGGTACCGGATTTCCCTTGTAGACACAGGAGAGGAAACACGTGCCCTGCCTGGGAAGATTTCACTTCACCTCTGCTCTGTATCTTCACCACCCAGGGCAAGGCTGTTTTCTCATCACCTGGGACACGGCGTACGGGTGACGGGAGCCTTGCTATGAAGCTAGAGTGAACCTTCGCATCATCAGAAACAAATTATCTTTTGGTTAAGACTCTACACTAGGGTTCGGGAGAACTGAACCCATTTTCCAATCATGCTGTAGGCTCCCTGACTCTGATGTAACGGGAAAAGTCACTACCCTTCTGTGCCTCAATTTCCCATTTGTACACCAAGAATAACACTCCCTCCTGAGCAGCTGACCACCAGCTAGCACAAGGGGAGCTACCCAGCACAGCCAAGAGCAGCCACACAGCAGGTGCTTGGGAAGCCCCTGCAGCCCCTGGGCAGGTCCCCTAATGACAGCAGGGCTGGAACCGTTTAGATCAGGGCGACCCAGTGTGGCCGAGCCCCCTCCCTCCAGAAATATCTTCCCCGGCCTGGGAGGAAGCCTGCTATGTGGCTGATTATGCTTTATGAATGTACGGAGGGAGCATCCAGCTGACTCAATATTACACTGATGGGTGATATAGGCTCAGGCTCACAAACCAAACAGCTCCATTTCAGCTCAAAAAAAATTAACTAAAAAAAAAAAAAAAAAAAAAAAAAGTGCTGCAATGGGGCATACTCTTGCAATCTTCCACCTACAGATTTTGCTGATTGTTCAAGACAACACAAGGTAAGAAGGCATGATGACAGCAGTTATTTCCCCATCACACCTGCTACACTCCTGTTCCTACTGTCTTCTGTTTGTACTATTAGAAGGAAACTTATTTTTAATGCCTCTGAACAGGCCCTGCAACTGTCATCCAAATAGGAAGCTTCCTGGTAGCAATCCTATGGAGATTTAGCAGGGCAGACAGGAAGCTCACTGCAGCCATCTCTGTGCAGGAGGGCTGGAAGGAGGGAGAGCAGGATGGTCCCAGGCACGTACTAACCATGGCCTGAGCTCCCTGTCAAGCCAATAGGATGTGGACACGAAGGGCAGAAAGGTCCTTATTCTGCCTGTTTAAGATCACTTTGTAGTGATAATAAGGAGGTTGTCAGCAGCACACAGCTGCCTCAGCTTTTCAAGGGGATTCTGAGTTCATTAAAAACAATGCAAAGGGTTCCACTGATGGCATTTTCTCTCTCTTTCCCTCCCCCAGCTCCAGCCACACCCCCTGCATCCCCGATTTGGCCAATCTGCTTTGCAAACCTTCCATGTCATGAAAAGTCCCTAGGGCAGATTTTGGTGCTGATCCACGCACTCATCAGGGAGAAGTTAGAGCACGCAACATAACACAGCCCCTTGGCATCTGCCCAAGCCCAGCCCTTTCTATGATATTTGCATCCAGACTTCCTCTTCCACAAGCCATTTTCCTAGAGGTAAAATAAACAGGGACAAATTTCACCAGGGAAACACTGAATCAGGTCTGCATCATCCCCTGCACTCGCATATAAATATAATTCAAATCAAGATTAGGATTGAATTTAAAGCTGTATAGCCATTCAAGCACAGACAAGCCCTCTAAAGCTCTACGCCCACGTGGCTCCCCAAGGTCCCTTTGAGTGACCACAGGCTTTCAGGATCACTTTAGTATTCTCCAGATCAGGAGGCTCCCCTGCTAAGTCACAGCTTGACACCCCGAGTCCTCTCCTACCTACTTAACTCAACTAAGGTGCTCTGTGTGTTCACCCTTCCCATTCCTGGACCACCATCTCCCCAAGAGCGACCACTGCGAAAGCCAATCCAAGATACAGCAGTACAACAGCAGCCTGGTGATGTGCCTGAGCTCTTTAGCGCAGAGGTTACCTGGATTAAATAATTAGTGAATACGATGTACCCATACATTTGAGACCAGAGTTTCTACCTCTGCGTGGTCTTCACACTGCATTGCCAGTGTCTGCTAGGAACCAGCCTGCAGTTCTTTTCACAAGGTTTTCCTGATGGCCTATAGCAGCTTCCAGTTTAGGGAGGCTGTGGGCGATGGGATTGAATTTTACTTACTGCTGGCCCAGTAAAAGGGGCGTGATCACAGTTCTCCTGCCAGGACTGGTTGAGGCTCTGGACAAACTCTTGGAAGAAAGCGTGAGACTGGTTGAAAATGGAAAATCCCAGGATGTTGACTCGGTCGTCCAGCAGGCTGTCCAGGCGCTGGAGGGAAAATTCCTAAAGCAGCCCAAAACAAAAAACGGGATTAGGGAAGAAAACAGGCACCAAAAGCTTCAAAACCACTCAATAGCCTTGAAGGGAAGATGGGACCATGCAGCTATGAGAACCTGCATGTGAAACCTACCACCTCCAAGCTGGGGCTGAAATCCACCCAGCGGCCGGTAAGGAAGAGCCTGGGTGCTAACCATGATTCGACTCAGCATGCTGCCCGTCTCAGGCTTTTAATGAAGATGTCAGCCAAGTCCAGTACTTTATTGGCTAAGTTCCACAAAAAGACCAAAACCCTTCCACAGTGGGTTCTGGGAACTTCTCATTTCTGAGCTATGGTTCCCGCCAACCACACCCAAGTGTGGCGTTATTCTTTGCAGCGTAAAAACCAACTCTTCTGACAGGCGGTTCCCTGTAACGCAGAGGTTACAGCAGAGGCAGGGACACGGATGATATTTTTCAGATGAACCCAGTAACCTGCTATAACTGGCCAGGGACAGTCAGCTCTGTTTTGGGAGGTCCACAGCACAGAGCTCCTTTGCAGACTTATACTTCCCAAGCAATGCTCTCTCCAAGGCACTCCCAGAAAAAGATCCCTACCCTGTTCACGGTGAAAACACTGCTGTGCTCAGGTATTGCTACAGCTGAGAGCCCCATACAGTGCGAGCACACGGGTGATGGTTGTCCACCCAAATCTGGGGCAGGAAGGATCCCCAGGCCACCAAGACCACCAGACTGTGGGACCCATGTCTGGAGTGACAGTAACGTCCTTTTTCTTTACTATTCTTAATTCCCTCTGAGAGCACACTGAACTGGACCCCAGCCTGGGTGACAGTCATCATCTGCTGAGTGAAGCTGCTCTACCACCACCATATCCAAGTTTAAACTGTTAAAATAAAGCAGTTCCTCCCCACAGGGCTGCTCCTTTCTGCCATCAGGTACCAGGAGGAGATACCATTCACGGGACATCCTGACGCCCTGCGGAGGGTGGGAAGGTGCTTTGACTGTGGGCTTTGGAGTGGGGCCCATCCTCTTCCATTTCTGAAGAGCAATGCGGTAAGATGTATAAAAATGACTGTATTAAAAAAAAATAAATAAAAGCAAAAAAGGGAGATCTCTATTTTGCTACTCGCATCAATGGAAGCAGTTACATGACAAAGCCAGTTTCCTGGAAAAGAGTCCAGCCCTCCTTGTCCTATTAGCAGGAAATAATGGTGCCTTTCTCACTAATTTCTCTTTTGCTAATTGCTAAAATGGAGTCAGAAGATGGGAGTAATAGATTCTGAAACTGCTGGATACTCATTCTCTTCCACCACTAATACGAATGCCTTTTGGCTCCATGGACTATGAGACTTCAGCAAGTCAAGTAATTTTTTATCTTTCCTGCGTATGCTTGCACGTAGGAACAACGTCTGTAAATCTCTGAAACATGGAGTTACAAGACCATTCCAGCATAGCAAACTCCCACGAGAATGTGATCAGACACAGGATTAAGTGCATTTTGGACACAACCACATTAACGTTAGGTAACATGAAATTGCCTGTGAACTATTGATTCGTTTGAATGATATTATCCTCCTGCCTTGCTGACAGGTTATCCATTTACCCACGGCATCCTGTCAACCCACGCAATGAGGGCAGATGGCTAATGAGGACCTGGGCCCGAGGAGATCCTGGATGCAAGCAGAGCAGCAGGAGACCTGTTGAGCCCCTGCAAAATACTACCTCCCCCCAGCCAAAGCCAGGAGGCAAATTGTGTGGGGCACAACACAAGCAGCTGCCCGACAGCCCTCTTGGCTTCATTATATGCAGAAGGAAAATGAGATGTTATGTACCAAAACAGCCACACAGTCCAAGGCTTCAGTCTCAGGCCAGACCGCCCCAATCTCAAGGCAGCTGAAATTCGTACCTTTATTTATCACATCTTTTCTCACCTGAAAAGCTTTTGAGGTCACTCGGGCCCTGGCAGGTTTGTTATGCTCTACTCCTTAAACTGGCAATTACTGGGCGAGGGAATGAGCCCCGCTGGTCTCACTTCACATGGGGGAAGCAGAGGCAGAGGTGCAATTTGCCTCAGTCACAGAGCAGTCGCAAGGCCGAACCCACGGCTCCAGTCTGCTCGGGCTGGCTGGCTGACGGGGTCAGTCCCAGCCCCCGGCTCGGCTCCCCGCGTAGCTTTCGGGAGGGACCCCTGCCCACAGCAGCCCCATTTCCCTGGGGAAATTCCCATGCCCTGCCGAGGATGGAGGCAGCTGCCAGGGCTCACTGCCTGACAAAGCGACCGCAGGCAGACCCGGACATGCTCCCACCAGGAGTGAACAATTTGCTCTGGTTCAGACGTTAACAGCAGCTTTTTCCCAGCTCCCATTAGCGGTGGCTGGTCATTGCAAGCTTTGGTCTTTTTCTACAGCAAAACACTCTCCATATCTGTCTTTTTCTAGGCAAGTCTCCAGCTGCAGAAAACCCCATTTCTGTTGCTGACATGCTCATAAAGCATCCACCTTTGTAACGCAGGGGGATTGCGTGGCCTGTACACGACCCTTTCCTTGCACTGCTCCCTGTCCCTTCCCTCTGCTCCAGCCCTCTGCCTTTAAATGTTTTTCCACCAGACGTGCACAAGAGCATTCTGCGGACCCAGGCCAGAAACAAGCAATGAGCCATAAGCTGCGCACGCAATGAGATAGAGATAAACCGTCCATGGGCGACACGCTTCATTTGCAATGGGATAAGAGAGATTTCTAAGGTCAGGCTTGCTACAGAGGGCAAAGGGGCAAGAGCATCCCGATACTCCAGCAGCTGCCGGCTCAGCTTCTGTCCCTGTTTGTTTTTTTCCTTTCCTACGCAGTCACTCACCACGCGTGACATTTCCAAACCCACGTTCTGCAAACACAAACTCATTTGCCATTCAAGGCCTGCACCACTCAGCTGATTTCCAGAGCTTGACGCCCCATCCGTCAGCCCTGGTCATACCTCCCGCCCTGCCCTCCCGATGGCAAGCAACGGCTGAGCCTCTGACGCTGCCTGGCAAGCGGCGAGCACAGTCAGGGAAAGGGGTGGAAAACCCTGCTCTTGGAGACGATCTCAGATGGCTCCTCTCACCATGTGTTAACACATTTACCTTTCCAAAGATCAGACTGAGGTAGAGAAATACTGTCCAGATTTGAGAAGCAAGACTCAGACACGTGAATGGCTCTGTAGCGGGTGCACAGGGATCTGATGTCAGATCCAAGGATTTCTCATTGAGACATACTGAAGCTGACTTTTGCCTAAGCTAGGAAAAATTTTAAACAGTCTGAGCACAACTATGGTATACACACCTGACCTTGCCTTGACTGCTAGACAAAGCTGTGGGCCTAGCACTTACACAGAATAGTTTCACAGCTGCCTCTCCTGTCCTCTCCTTGTGTAGTTACTCCTACTTATCTGCAGTGCTGGCTGGTACTTTTGCAGGCTAGAAGATAGCTTTCCAACACACTAAGAGCAAGGACCAATTAGGAAAATAACTCACACCTGTCAGCAGATTCTGTTTAAAAGGGGGACTCCAAGCCCTGGTGTGCCTTGTCCTAGCCTCCTCCATCTGCACGAATACACTTTTGTAACCACATACTTTCAGGCAAGATCAAGGCACCTGGTGAACACAAGAGGGTGCGAATCAAAGAGATGGGTGCAAACGGCATCTCCTCATCACCTCCTATTCCGCTCCCAATGGTTTTCTTCCCCTTCCTACACCAGAACAATTGCAATAGTTGACCAGCACTTTGCCCTCTCTATCAGTTCAGCATCTTTACGCCAACCAGTGCAACCCAAGGCACAGAGAAGACCATCAAAAATCATGTCAAAGTGAATTTCAGGTACACAAATCCTGGCTGCCTGAATTCTTCCCCCTCTTTTCAATCTGTTTTTTTAAAGCACCCACCAAAAGTCAATATTCTGTTTCATGAGATCTCAGAAAAAGTAGGCCCTGAGGGTCTACAGCCAAAATTAATGAACTTTTACAGAAGAAAAATCCCCAGGCTTTGCTCAGATCACAACAAATTCTGCAGCAGAACCAGGCAATTACAGCGTAGATTTTCTGACTTCTACTACAGGGCTGCAACCACTAAATATGTTCTGTTAAATAACAACACTTAGCAATTCTATAGCACTCTATATTTTCAAAGTGCTAGGCACACATTAGCTAATTGAATACAAAGGGGTTCCCTGGGAGACAGCACTGGAGGAGTTACTAGAGGATGAAGTCACTCTTGGGTTTCTGTGCTTCATGCGGCACTCGACCTGCATTCTCACTTTACAGCAGCAGACAAAACCTATGGAGTGACCCAAACTTTTAGATCATTGGGAGAACCTGGCTAATAAAAGCCACACAGCCAAGCTCTGTAATTCGTAATTTTAAAGCCACGAGCTTGGATTTTCTGGTGTCACTAGCTGTGAGTTACGATCAGGAGATTTAACAGTCTATAGTCTCCATTCCATTAGGAACATAAAGCCACAAGGTACAAGCGTATTACTCAGTGCAAGTCTCTCGACTTGCACGTTCAGATCGCGGGACAGCCAATCCCAACTGGGACTCGGCACCCACAAACCCTCTCCCACCTCAGCCCGCACCAGCAACAGGGCTCCCGCGCAAGGTGCCGGTGGGTTTCTGCTGGAAATCCCCCTCCTGCCCTGCCTGGTTCACCCTGGCTCTGTAACACAACAGCAGCGACATGCTGCTCCTCGCATTGTCACAGCACAGTGCCAGATGAATGTACAAAATCACTGCTGCCACGCCCCGTGGGGACTCCTGCCAGGAAATATCGTGCCCACAATACAAAGGAGGAAACTGAGGCACGGAGCAAAAAACAGCAAGCGATTAAAAACCTGAGAGCCCAATTCAGCCTAAGAGACATGGATAAACAACATGCCTTACAATGCAAAACATCAAAGCCAGCATTCATATTTAAGCATGTAATTAATGAAGTATCCTCCCAAATCTGCACCTAAGTGATCCTCTGCCAGACTAAAGTAGACACCACAAATAATGTCCAGGTCTTCCCTCGCTACTGGCTCCACTGCCACTGATCACACCCTCCCTCCCAAGTCTGGGAAGAGGCTGGAGACTTCTGCATGGAAAGGGCCAGTCAGGCAGGGGATTATTAGTGTCATAACAGGCTTCCTGATAAGCAAATGTTTTTTAAAGTGTGGAGCTGCGAACCCTCAAGACTCCCCTGCACTGCCACGCTGTGGTCTCACTTCAGCGAGTGGCTCCTGGTAATTGCTTACCCCGCAGCAGCAAGACGGCCAGTTTGCTATTCAGCGCTGTGCATCAGCTATTGAGCTCCTTCCAGCTTTATCGATTTAGCTGGTGATATTGTTCTGCATCCCATTTGTGTGTGCACAAACTCGCTCCCTGACTCGATTCTTATCACATTTTTAATAACCTAGACCACCCGGGAAGCAGGGAGACGACAACTACTACCTGCACACTGGAGACAAGAATAAAGATGGTCTAATTTCATTTTTAGTGACTCCAAGACCTTCCCACCCCCTGCTTAACCTCACCCCATCCCAAGCCCCTGGAAGGAACAGAATTTGTTCAATTCAACCTACAATGACAGCAAGACGTCCCCCTCCCTCCCTCTGGCTCACACACACACGTGGTTATCTTCCTCTCTTAATTACTGCAAAGACTTCACTGGATTTTTGGATCTGCTGATTAGCAGCCTCCAAAACACCCTCTGATGCTGTCATTGCCCAGTGCTCAACAGGGGAAACTCCTGGTGTTGTAAGCTCAGTAGGCTGCACTGACCTCATTCCCTCAGTCCCAGCCAAGGATCCGTCTCTCTGACAGCAGTGAAGGCTGATTTACACCAGAACACACTGTACTGCTCCTGCTCTGTTTTTATGGGGACGGGAAGGAGAATACCGGGCCAAGGCTTCCATTTCTCTATTAAGCCCTCACTCTGGCAAAACTTTCATTTCAAGAGTACTTGGTGCTTAGAAAGCTGTCACCATCCAAACACAGACTTTCAGTTCCCATACCGAGATTGCCTGGCAGCCTTTATGCAAAAGCCATACCTTCAGTTAGTGCAAAGTCAGCACAGCTCTAGTGACTTCACTGCTGACATCACTGGATGCCAATGCGCATTATTATTAACCATTTTAGGGTTAACCGGAGGACGTAAAGTATCTCAGCTCTTGGTTCTTTGGGCAACCAAAACTCTCTCAGGGAGTCTCTCCCCAGGCCATGGGTGGCAGGACTAGTACACTTAGTCCAAAGGGCAGAAGGTACCATCCTGGTCCTATTTGCACTGAACAGATCTGGGGCAACTGCTCTGCAGTTACTCCAGGATTTCACAGTTCAGGCGTGAACAACATGTTGAGTCCAGACCAAGACTTGCTGACAGAGAGGGGAGCAGAAGGACTACTCTTCCTCCAGGGACACCCAAACAAATGGCTCAAAACATGGATTCCTCACAGGAAGCTTGAAAAGACTTTAGGCTCATGTGTCAGTGAGGTCCCTTACATAATGATCTCCATCAGTTCGAGAGCTAACATCAGCAAGAGTACAAGAAGGAAGAAAAACGTGCAAATCAACAAAGGACACAAAACAGATTAAAGTGAACGATGATCCCAGGCGACTGGTGCTACCTCCCATCCTCCTCTGTAACAGAGGCACATTACTACCGGCCTTGTGCATGGCTGCGTGCTCATTACGTGACTGTGACATTTGGCCCCTGCAACGGTCAGTTCTTCACAATCTGGCACCAGTGACCAATTTCTCCTCCGAAATGATCGGACCTCCTCTGTTAGATGGAGCATTGGAGAAAATACCTGCCTTTGCCTCTCTGGATCCTGTTGCCCTCAGGGCTGAGCTGCCGAGTCTGTTAATCATTCCTAAGCTCCTCTAAGAACACATTTATTTATTTACTCAAGTGGACAATATTATGTTAAGTGCTTTATGGTTTTCTTGAAAGGCTCAGTTTATTTATAAACTATTGACAGAGTCAATAAGTTTATAATGGGCCACGTGCAAAAATCAATTTCTCTGGAAGAAAAAAAAATCATCACAGCAACAAATTGTGGCCTTTTGAGTAGGCAAGTGGATGTGGGAGATCTACCCAAGGGACTGTTATTCAGCCGCTCATATAGCTGAAGAGGAACTGTGATCTCAACAAACTCGGGGACAGTTTAGGGGAACCGTCCATCCACAATCTGGTTGTGCTTAGAAAGTTGACACATCACAAAAGCACCAGTGTGCCATATGCTAGTACGGATGGGTCTTTTACCTCCTCATGCAAGAATAGCTATTAAATTTTGGAGGCTGTTCTCCAAACGAGAGCACTTTAGGAAAATACATTGCCTACATCCTTAGTGAAAGCAATTTACTTCAGCTTCTCTGTAGGGAGCCTGAAGTCTGAAGAGTGACAAATCCTCAAAGAGCAAAGAGGTCAAAGTGCTAATATTGGGACCTGAAAAGCACAGCTCTTGGAAAACAAGGGGTAGAAAGCCTGAAGGACGAATAGGATAAGACAGCATGAGGGCAGAGGAAAAGAGAGGTTTGCTCTCACATCTGAGAGAACGATTTACTCAACAACTGGAAATCAAGCACAGGATGGACTCTGAACAACACATAAAGAAGACCCAGACAGGTAAGGTAGCACAGGAGCAAAACACAGGGAGGTACAGTTATTGCTTCATCTAAATCCTCCTTTTCTCTTGCTAACTAGAATGAGGAGAAATTGCTTTGGCATCCTTGCAAAAACCTGATTTGTTTGCCCTACTACCACATGCCACTGAAAATATGAGCCATAAATCCAGGGAATGATCAGGGCTCTGCAAAAAGGTTTGCATCAGCTACTGGGAATCAGGCAGGCTGGCTGGACTGCAAGGTAAAATTTGTCAAAGCGTAACAAGAGAGTCCACCTTCTTCACTTGTGCAAGCGAGAGCAAGGGTGCTTGCGGCCAGCAGACGTGGTGCAGCAAGGCCAAACACCACGGCCTGTGCTAGAGCTCACGCCACAGAACCAGACACAGAAAGAGAAGGTCATTTCACCAAGAGAACGTAATTTCACAAAACAGGACTAAAAACCTAAGCTCCACAGCCCTGGTCAAATACTAAGCTGTAGTCCACTTTCCCTGTGCTTTATTTTACATCATTCCCTCCTTCCAAAGGATGTTACTGTTAATGACAAGCTACCACTGAAACGTATGATGTTGTCTGGGTGATTTGGACACTAATTTCCCCTCCAGTTCCAACAGGCCATCCAGAGCGACAATTCAGCTTTGAAAACTTTATCCTATACGAAGACCAACCTCTTTATAGACAACTAAACAAAGAAGAAAAAACAGGAAACAAAAAACCAAACCAAAACTGATTTATCTGGTCTCTGGAAATTGAATACAGCAGCTGTTTTATCAGCAACAACACCTGCGCACAATATTGTTGGGGAACAAAACTGCATCCAATGAATAGACCATCTGACTCAAGGCACTAGTAAAACTCCCTTACACCTTCCTTCTTACAGTAATAATTTTAATTGTTTCAATTATTTCCATCTAATCTCCTTGATAAACATTTTGAAATTCAAACCCAGCCTGAGGTCCATACGTTATATTAAAAAAAACAAAAAAAACCCCAAAAAACCAAGGGGGGGGGAAAAAAAGACAAAACCAACAAGCTACACAGAATTAACAAGCTAAAAGAATTAATTTTAGCATGGGATTTTGGAGACATCTAACATCCCTCCTGTTCTGCGCTGCTGACTTCAAGGATTTCCAGCACTAGGAGGAACATTTTTTTCAATGCACAACAGCCTGTTTGCAATGCTCTATTTATGCACTGGCATTATTATTATTACTATTATTATGGAGCACACCATTGCCCCCTTACAGGGTCATAAGCTGTGTGGATTCACAAAAACCCTGGGCTCTGCTGGGGAGCGGGGAAGGGACGACGAGCAGCTCTGAGCTCATCGCAGCACCGCACAAACCAAGGCGCAGGAAGCAGTTGGCCACTGGGTCAGCGTTTGCCATTAATCATCAGGAAATTTCAGCCCTCCCAGAAGGGTAAGTCCTAAGTCTCAGGGCAAGGGAGTTTGTCACTGTGTGGAGATGCCAGGAAGAAACTTGGGTCAGACTGAGATTTCCTGCAAGGGGACTGAGGACAGAAGGGTGCTTAGTTGCCATGAGTACCCTGTATGCAGATGACAGACGTGGGGAAGAAAAATGCAACAGACCTGCTCTGTTCTGCGAGTTTCATTAGGACTCCTGGAAATTTTGTTGAGCTGCTGTTGCTGACAAAAAGGGTCCCCTGAGCTGGCTGAAGGAGGCTGATAATGAATTCACACGCAGTAAATTAGCCTGTGGATATTTTTACACCAGGCTGCTCGCCTCGGCTCCGATGGAAATGCACTGGGGGCCGAGGACTTCCTCCTCATTTGCTCCCGCAGTCTCCTGCCAAAGGCAGGCATCTGCTTTCACGCACCGCTCTGCCTCCCTGTTGAACGGCGGGGAGAGCAACGCTGACGCTATCTGCAGTCATCAGGCTGGCTACAGAGGAGCCGTCACCCCCGAATCGCTCTCCCATGGACGGGCGCCAGGGGAGTTGCAGCAACTTGCCTCCACCTAACGCTCCGCAGAGAGAAGGGCTGAGACACACAACTAGCTGTCGGCTGGGATGTGCTTATTAAATAAAATTAATGCTAGAAGACAGAAACAGAATTCCCCCCTGGTGCCGCAGGGCAGGTGTTTAATTCAGCATTTTATCCCCTTTTCTCTTCTTTTTTTTGCCTGAAATATTTTTCCATTTCCAAGCAGCTTAATGCTATACAGACTGTCTATTCCCCTTCTGATGGGTTCTCCCTCCACTTAAAGCCGTCTTTTTGCTTGCTCCCCTTGACAGCAGTTCACTATGATTTTTATCTTTTCTATTAGGCAGCGATTGCAAAGCCTCAGAGGGTTCATTAGGAGCTGATAATCCCTCCAGATTTATTAGTCTAAATTGCTCACTCCCATCTCTCATCCCCATTTAAATATTACTAATTTCCTTAAACATCTCTTCCATCTGCCCAGGTTTTGCCCGATGTCACCTTTCTTTAACAGTCCCTGCCAAAAACCCAGTTAGCTCTGCTGAGGGCTTGTCTTCTGGACAAAGTGGTAAAATAGCCTGGGTAAACAGATTAATATCCCGTGAGAGTGAATGGCAACAAAATTCATTTCTTTCTCACCTGCCTTAACTGCATTACACTAGATGAATGGGTTTCAAAGACAAATTTCACCTCTTAACCTCAAGCAAATGCTTAATGACACCCATGCTCAAAACCAGTCTGGTGGTGGTGGCAGCGGGGAGCTTAATTTTTATAGTTATTTCTGTTGTCTCAGCACCATCCAGGAACATGGACTCCACTGTGCTGGTGATGTGCAAACAGAAATCCCTTACTATGTGCATAGTCCCAGTCCGTGGGGTGCACAGCAACCGCTGGGACTGGGGAGGGCAAGTGGAGCCGTTGTTGGGACTAGAGGGCAACAGGAAAACTACTTGCTGGGACTGGGAAATGACTGGAGTGGGTTAGCACTGTGAGCAGGACCTGGTGGGGACGGCCACCGTCCCTTACCAGCTCTACCAGCAGCACCAGCACAGCTATGCTCTGAGTCGGGCCTGGCACTAGGGGTGAGAAATCACAAAGCAGCAGCCACTGCCTTAAAACAAGTGACGTTCACCTCCCGAAGGCGCAGCTCTTCCCTCAGTGCCTGTCACTGGCTGATCCCCCTCCAGGTACACCCCTTCCTTTTGCTTTGCTGCCCAGGCCGATCATTTGCATGGGGATAAATAGGGGCAGTGAATCTTGTTCTTGCTGGACTGCTACTGTGCAAGGTTAGGACCTATGGATCAAGTGCTAAGCAGGAATCAGAATGCTGCTAGTTCAGGTAGGAAGCTTGTGGCTTTTTTTTTTTTTTTTTCATTTTTCTCTTTTCTGACATCTCCTTTCCCTATCCCTTTTCCGTTCTCTGTCCCAATTGCTCTCTTGGCTTTCAACCCTTCAATTTCACTCCTTCCCCCTCCTCCTCTCCACTCCAGCTCTCCTGCCTACACATTTAGCTCCATTCGTTCCCGTCTGTCTCCCACCCAAACACAAAGTGTGATTCAGCTCTCGGCTTTCCTGGCACACGCACACCCTGGCATAAATATTAATAGAAATTAGAGACTATGAGTACCATTTGGGGTTGGAAGGCACCTCCACTTAATCATCCAACCCATCCTGCCGCACTCAGGTTTCCATCATCCCCACACCAGCATTAATAGGTAGGTATCTGGTCTCCCCGGCGGTAGCATTTCCCCCACGCCACTTGGCAGCCTGTTCGAGAGCTTTGTAGCTGCTGCAAGAGAAGTTTCTCTGATGTTTATTTTGGGCTTCCCCCTGCTGCTGCCTAAGCCCATTACTCCTTGTTTAGCACAGCACTCAGGGATTTAACCGCACGATCCCCCCATTAATGTTATTAGTAGCTATAAAGCCATATCACCAGGGGCCATGCTGAAGATATACCCCGCTCTGCCTGTCAACATTTATGGTATCATCCTTCCTTTGTCTTACACAGCCGCTCTCAGAGGCGCAGCAGAAAAGCATGGGGCCGTGGTGCCCTCTGCACCCACGCGCCAGTGCAGCCTGCCCTTCTCCCAGCGCGGGGAAGAGGCTGGGGGGTTGACGCTGCCAGCGTAACCCTCCTGAGGCCTTGGTCAGGAGCCACCCATGTGCTGGTGCTTCCCAAGGACTCGCACATCTCATCGCACCGGCTCCGGCTGCAGCGTCTACAAATCCTACCTTTGGCAGCTGCCCGGGGTCGGTCGGTGCTGCCGGCCACCTGCCGGCTTTCACCTCCTGAAGGCCAGGGCAAGACTTTCCCTGACTGATGCTCAGGTTTGCAGGGGGATACCCCTCCTTGCCTCCCCCTCCCTCTGCCGTGCATCCCCCACCCTGCAAGCCCATGGCTCTTCCCAGCGCTCCCATGGGCCAGGGAGATCAGCTCCCATTAAAATGAATCTACATGCACACGGGAGAAAAGCCGAGAAAAATGTCTTACCAGATTAGTGAAGATATACGTGTAATAGGCAGACGCCATTCCCAGTTCAGCTGCCTGTGAAGGAGAGGAAAGGAGATTAGACCAGAGCCTGACAATCTTCAGCCTCCACTCCGGCAAGGCAGAGACTGGGCCACATTCGCTTTTTCATCCTTATCGCTGCACGCAAGCACTGCTGTCTTCCTGCAGGTGGGGAAGGGTGGGACACAGCAACACAGTTTGACCTGTGAAATTAAAGTCTGGGGAACTAATTTTTCAGCAGGACTGAGCCTACCTCTGAGGTCTCCTCTCCACAACAGCACTGACAAAGCACCTGCACAGGGGCTGCCTGGCAGAGAGAAATGACCCAACACTGCACAAGCCACAGCTCCGGACCCCTGTGACCATCCCTGCTCGCACTGCGGCACGGTGCAAGACGACATTCGGGGATTTCTGCACATGGCCCCATCCTGCACGTGTATCCAGCCAAGGACAACCTGGAATGCAAACGCCCGTTGGAAGCGAAAGCTTTTGTGCCCCAACAGCAGCAGCCCATACAGACCCCGGCAAGGCGAGGCGGGGTCCTGCAGCCCCAGCCCGAGGCCTCCAGAGCCTCTTGGGATGAGGAGTTCCTCAGCTGTAGAGTGTGCCTGGAGGAAAGTGAGGTTGGCTGAGGTTTGCTGCTTTGTAAATGGATGCTGCTTTTCTCCTGTTCAACTACCGACATCTTTTTGAACACAAGGAGGGAAAGCAGCAGTTGAGAGAGCTCAGGGCTTGTCTCCTTTCTCCACAGATGCAGACAGCAAGGCAGAAAAAGCTCTTCTGGAGTTACAGAAAAAGGACAGTCATCTCAGTGGTAGTTTTCCCACGTGTATCAGTCAGATTTGGGCTCCAGTCCCACAAATTCATTAGCATGAATGAAACCTAGTAACTCAGCTTGTTCCACAGAATTTAGACAGGGTTGCAATGGCCACAGAAATAGAAAAAAGGGGGTAAAGATGCATGGAGATGCAGAGAAGGACACAGATTTCTCCACGGAATGATCTGTTCTAGAGATCACAGACCAGATTATTGAAGTCCTTTTCCAAAATTAAAAATTCTCAGTCAACAAGGAGTTGGTTGTGGGAACAGATGCTCAGGAAAGTTCAGGATTAATCTGCAGATCCCCCTGGAAGCCTGTGTTTCCCTGCCAAGCACAGCTGGTCTCAAATCACGCTTCCAGACCTTGGCAAAGAGGTTCTCCCATCACCGCAGACCACACAGAGGAACGGGGGGCAGGGCGGGAAGGACCAAAGGCAGCACCTCCTTACTTGGTTTTAGTCCCTCTGCATCTCCCCCAGAAGTTGGAGGATGGTGACAACAGAAAGTGAGTGAAGGAAAGATACACAGAAGAGGTGGCTTAGATTGCACCTCTCCCTATTCCTGCCTGTTCTTTACCTATTTCTGTGCAAAACCAAGGCCACCAACATTGCAGTGGGAGTGGACACAGGCAGCGGGGAAAGCCCTGGATGCCCACAGAGGACTGACGGTGGCTTAGGTCTGGCTGTGCCCAGCCCTTTGGTTGCATATTGTCACACTGTCCCTTGCACAGGTAGCAAAATGGACACAGCAAAGTCATTTGACCAAAAGAGCACCACGACTCCAGAGGAGGCTGCCGACCTGCCTTTCAGCCAGCTCTCCAGACAGCTGCCTCATTTTTAAGCCCCTACACAATAAAACCTGGCACCCTTTTCCCTTCCTGGGGACAGCGGTAATGTCGGCTCTCCCTCTGACCCACTTTGAAGTCAGTGCATTTGATTTCAAGGGCAGAAAATCAAAGCGAGCAACAAAGGGCTTCCTGCAAGCATTGCTCCCATCCATTTAACGTGCCCGCTGCCAGGTGGGCAGACGGGACAGGCTTGTAATCAAGCAACCAACCATGTGTCTCCAGACCATATGTGGAGGGTAAGAGATGAGAAATTGCAATTTCTCTCGTTGTCCGAGGCCAGGACTGGTCTCCTGAGACAAGTCTGACTCAAGGCACTTTCAAACCAATAGTGCATTTTTGTTTTCTGGCTTTTCTTTTTCCCAGCTTATGGTGACCTGTGGGCAGGGGCCAAAGACGTACCTACTTGATCACCACAACCTCACTCGCTACTCTGGTTGCGCCTCTATAACGAAAACACTTTCCAGCCTCTCAGGGTGCAAGAAGTTGCCAGATCGGAAGCTCATTATTTATTGCCTTCCATTCATCCAATCCTCTAGCCGGAAAGACTAGATCAGGTTTTACGGAACTGCTGAAAGATCACGGCGGTCTCTGACACCTTTATCAGTCGTGGCAGAAGGACGCTTGAGCCGGGAAGGGGGACTGCGGGTGCCTGAGAAGCGCTGCCTGTGCCTGCGGGAAGTCACTATAGCAACAGAGGAGGGGGACAGGCCTCAGCAGCCAGGCCGCACGCCACAGGGACCAGGAGGAAAAAAGGGAAATCACAGGCACGCAGCCCTCTGCATAGAGGGGACCCCAAATAAACCCCAAACCTGCCTATTTAGAAATACAAAATTGCAAGCGGTGGACTAAATCTTGGGCGGGGGCGGGGGGGGGAATAATAAAAACAGCTCTAATGGTTTCTGCCGGCTGTCATCAGGGATGAATCTGATACAGTCAAGGCCTCTGAACGACTGACTCCCCGATACTGCAGCCGGGACGCTGTGTGTAACGCCTGCACCAACAGCCACGGGGAGACCCCGTTGCTTGGATCCTGCCTCCGTTCAGGAAAGTGCTTCTTGTTCCTTCCAGGATGTGGGATACTACACAACTTTAGACTCCATCTGGAGCCACTGCTCAGTTTTGAAGTAGACTATCAAAACAAATGCTAAAAACTGCAGCAAGAAACCGTTTAAAAATAAACATGATTAAAATAAAATCTCGGTTAATAAGATGATAAAAAAAAGGAAGCAAAAAGTTAGAAATGTACTTGGAGAAAAAAAGAAAAATCTATTGCACTGACTGATTAATTTCAGAGCGCTAAGCAGCCCTCCATGGCTGTTTGATGGCAACAGGAGCCACAAACGCACACCACTTCTAGAAAGCAAACACATCAGCTCAGAGCAATTAAACCACTGCTTCTACAAATACAGTCCTGGAAAGGGAGAGCAAATTATTTTCCCCAGAAACTCTATCAGTGGCAATTCCCCTCTCAGCAGAGACCACTTCCAGTGTTGCTGCAGCAATTTTTACACTCCATTATCACACGACACCTGCACATGCATGCTCACGTTCTGCACGCAGTATCTCGTTCAGTGGAAGCAGCAGCATTTACAACTGTGACACTTAATAGACACTTACCTTCTGCAAAATGGTATGAGACATGGAAGCGTTGGCATGTACAATGATGGTAGCTGTTTTGTCATCTCGGATCTCTTTTAGGAGAGGGGTAGGATCCCGGCTGTCATCTAGCATCCGGACTGAGAGAGTGTCCTTGGAAATGAGGAACTGCCGAAGCAACTTCTCTAGGTTTAAAAGGCCTTCAAATAAATGGGAGAAAAAAACAGATACCTTAAAGTTTTACACTTGGTTCAAAAAGCACTTCTCTCATGGCACACAGTCCACCCCAGTAGGAAGAAGTTCTGCATCTATGTGCTGCAAAGGAAAGTATTTGGGGCTGCAGCACAGGGTCGCTGCTTGGGCCAGCAGGCAATGGGAAATGATGGAGCTACTCCAGCTGTTCTGCAGGCAAAAAGCAGCCCCAACGGCCTCTTGGGAAGAGATAAGATTGCCGATACAAATTTGCTCAGGACCCCAGAGTCCAGACAAGTTCTCCATTATCTTCCTGCATGTGGCATTGTTCTGGTTATCGCTGGTTGCCAGAGGATGATCCCTTCTCCTAAGCCTTTGCATTACTATCTCCCAGCCTAAGTGCCCTGCAAGGCACAACTTGATACACTTTGGAGATCTTGGAGGACTCTGACGGGGAGCTACTATCTTCCAAGGGCATGCGTCCCTGGGGGTGGAAAGCTCTGCTGAGATTCAGACAAAGCAGAGATCATTGCCAAAATACAACATTAGGTCTACATAAAAAAATTGCGAAAAAAATTGTGAGTATGGTTCTAGCACAGTGCAGAATTACTTGTGGACTGAGGATTCCCAGAGCAACACAGAAGCCAATAGTAAAACAAACAAACCAGCATATTTGGTGCTTTATGGAGAAACTGGAGAGTAAAGTAGGACAATGTTTGCACTCCAGCAGCTCCACCACCAGGCAAGGTCTCTGGAGACCCACCTTCCACCTCCATGTCGAAGCCCTCCTCCCTCCTTCTGCCTTGCCATCTGCATTTCTGCCTCCCCCGTGCCCCCACCGAGCCCTCGAAGTGCCCCAGCACAGCACAGCCCTCCGCCTCCTCGGGCAGCATCTGGACGTGATCAGCCACGGGAAAGAGCCAGGACTCTGGCTACCTTGGCACTCCCCACGCAGTCTGCAGGACCGGGCTCTCCCTTCAGATGGGAGCTGAAGAAAAGAAGTAATAATTAGCGAGCACCCCCATGGATAAGTCCCGACTTCCCTGGACTTGTGCCCTATTGCCTTCGGCACTTCTGATTGAAGTTTCTTCCCGCAGCTAGGTCACTGCAAGGGCTCCTTCCAACACAGCTTCCTTGATGTCTAGTAAGACATCAAAGCTCCTGCTGCAGCTTTTGTTAGTCAAGAAAGCATATTTGATAGGGTCTGTCTCTTCTATCCAGCTGCTGAGTTTCACCAGGAAATAACCTCCTGTCAAGTTCGACTGACCAGACAGATCACCGGATGTAATCATCAGCAAGACACCAACAGCTAGCATGGTCACACATCCCGTCCCCACAAAAAGACAAGCCAAAAAGAAGGGGGATAGCTGAACTGAAGGAAATCGAAAAGAACAGAACTATCAGCAGAATCACATACCCCAGCTGGCACAGGCGCAAAACCCGTCCTCAAGTCAGAGGTCTGCTCTTAACCTAACTGTACTTTTGACTGCATGAAACCGCTCACTCACCAGAAGGTCAGGGGCCAGGGAAGTGATACAATGTGATGTGATTAGCATTCAAGGGCTCTGCTTTGAAGGACGCCCAGCACTTCACAAAGGTAACAAAGCAATGCATTAAAAGGGATACATCCAAGATGAGGATGTATCTCATTCACAGTGAGAGTTTCAGCGTTCTAAGTTTCCACTGAACTCGACAATGCATTTGCCTCTTACCTTTTCTCCGAGTACAAGTAGGAACTCAGCAAGGTACTACAAAAACAGTCGCAGCCAGGACTTCTCTGGATCACACCAGCTTCTTTTTCTTTCTCACGAGCCAGTGAATTCACTCTGTGTACAGGACACATGGACTAGACCTGACATGAATACTTTTTTTGTATGCTAGCTCAGGTTAACAGTAAATTTTAACTAAGCCCTCCATTTGATCCTTGTAAGGTATATTTTCACCTTATTCCACATCTGCAAGGGACCAGGCAGATCGCTCCAAGTAACAATCCTGAGAATATCAAGTTTGCCTACCGCTCATCGCAGCAAAATCTGCTGCTGCAAAACTGAGAAAGATTTTAAGAGCACTTTACTAACTTTATAAAAGTCTTGCATTTAAAAAAAAAAAGACATGGGAACTTACCCTTTTTTCCCACAATTATTTAAGTTTCATGGCATTTAACACAGTACCCTAAGAAGCGGATGTTTAGGAGGAGGGGAGGCAGCACTAGATGCAGCTCCCGAAGCACTCACTACCAAACCTACACCCAACTTAAGTCAGTGACGAGGGCTAAGCACACCTGGACACTGACGCCAGGACCCACCATTGCTGGCTCTACAGCCCATGAACTGAAGCCCCCAGGACCATCACTGAACATCAAATACTTCTGCCCTTGGAAGGCGTTCCCAGGCAAACACCATGGCGAAGCAGGGGCTGGCAGCAGGCAGTGCTTGCACTGCAGTCAGTACGGAGTGCTGCCAGAGATCGCACCCCCCTGGCGCTCAGCTTTACACAGACCTGAAAGAAAAGGGAAAGCTGTGCTACTCTGCACAACACTGTGACGGTGGGAGAAGCCCAGATTTACACCATGACGTGACTTTCAAGGGGACAGAAATTCACGGAAAGGTATGGGCGTCTGGAGGGAAATCTTCTGCCATCCCCTTTGGAAAGGCACCTTTGCTATTTAATTTCCTGTAGAAACAAAATTAGATCCTGCTCCTTAATGCCAAAGGTTGTATATCTCAGCTGTAAGTTAATCTTGCAAACTGGAGAGCATCCCTCTGCCAACTACTACGAGTTTGTGATTCACATCAGACCCTCAGCTTCCTCTTCATTTTTCTCTTTGTTGACTACATCTGCACCGCAGTTGCCGCCTTCTCCTCTAGCCCACAGCTCACCAGGTCACGAGCCCAGGTAAGAGAGCCACCCTGGCCTCTGCGGTGACGAAGGCAGAGCCCAGCTGCTAAGTTTCTAAAGCACATCAGGCACAGAGAAGAGGAAGTGGGACCAGGGAAAAAAGGAAGCGTTTGAACTCCTCCTCTGGCTCGAGGAAATTACCATTTCCAGCATGTTAGATCCTACCCGTAGCCTCATCAGGCCTCCTGCGTGCAGCTCCTTTTGCCGTGTGGAAGGAAGCCTCTGTTACCTGAAGAGACTCCCCTTTGTTTGACGATGAGAGGATGTGAAATGCTGCTGCTGACAGACTGGCACTTCAGAAGGGTGCTCTGCAGGCTGAACATGAGCAAGGGCTTGCAGACCCTTCCTGGCAACTTTGAAGTACTAAAGTGAGGACCACCGTGTGCAGAGAGGCTGCATCAGGCAGGTGTTGTTTGAACAGTCCTACGGGGACCATAGGTACACACTGAGGCAGGTCAGTGGTTCGAGCCGACCAGTGCAAAGTCCTGACCTTGCTTATTTTATTTTTCCTTTTTTTATGCAAACATTTGGAGCTGGCCGGAGTAGCCCAGCCCCCAAGCTCTCTGCAGATACGGCCTCCCTTCCAGAGTACCTGGCACACCTTACAGCCCGCTGCCAGGGATCACCCCTGGGAAGCAGGAGAGGCAGGACCTGGAGGCTTTTGTGGGGTTCCACATCCCTGTTTATTGCTCTTGCCTGTGAGGCTACTGGAGAGGAGACAGGCTCCTTCTCTCTCAGCTCTGCTGACCAAGGTCCAGGGGACCAGCAGTTCTGTTCATGGTTGCACTGGGTTTGTGCTGGTGCAATCCTTGACCCTGACGGCTGGGCAAAGAAAGTGATTCCCGTTATCCAGCCTCACTCTTACACCCAACAGCATTGGTTCACACTTCTCCCTGTGGCCCTAGGGCAGGCACAAGCTTTTTTACCTCAGTGCCCTCGTCTCCCTTCCCAAACACTGGGTGTTATTTCCCCCTCCTCTGACAATCAGACCTTACAGGGTAGCTCCTAGGAAGCCTGTGCACCCCTGTATTTGTCTGTGGTTGCCTTTTCGGCTTAAGGTTTCTGTGGAATCACACAAAGCCTTCCACATTAGGACTTCAGAGCAATTCACAACCTAGCTAATTATTCCACACCGCAGAGAAAGTGCATCACATCATCTTCTTCTATTCATTGCATTACACTTAGGCTGGCCTAAGTTCATTGGCTTTGAGGGTCATTTTCTGCTTCTGCCAGAAGAAATTACACTCAGTCCCCAGAGGAAGGATGTGACTCCCTACAGTGATAGTATGAGCATGACGGGATAGGACCCAGGAGTCCCATCACACAGCCTTGTACTTAAACCAAAACAGCTACGACTTTCCCTCCTGGGATCTAAATAGTAACAACCCTGGAAACAGCATTTCCTCACTGATGAGCAGACAGCTCATATGCTCCCCTTATTTGCCTCCAGGGAACCTTCGGAAAGCCCGAAGTGCCTTGAGTTAGCTGTTTAAGGACTGTGCTTAGGAGCACTGCTTGTCCTAAGGGAAAATGAGGGCTTGTGCTCCTACATGAAGCTGGATTATGCCTTTTCTGCACTCTGTTATAGTCAGAGCATGTTGTGCTTCAAGTCTAGCTCAGATAAGGTCCTTACTGAGCACAAAGAGCAGGATGCACGGAAAGCACCCGTCCCACTGCTTCCCTGGGTCTGGGAAGGACTTGGGTTGCGCAGCGCATCCTAAATATTGAGTTATCCAGGAATACCAGAGTAAAATAAACTCGACTGATTCACTTAAAAGGATATTATTTTAATGCAAGCTATTTGGTTCCCAAGGTTTTGATCCAGTTAAATGAAGAATCATTATTAATACCAGGCTGCATTCAATGGGAGACACCTGCACGTTTTGGCACTTAACTGGGGAGACGGACAGGGGTGTACAGCCGTGTGCTGATGTGTATGTGTGCTCTGTGCCTGGCAGCAGTGTGAGGACAGAGCTGTGAGCATGCTGCACGGCAGGTGAGAAAACCTATTTATCTTTTTTTCCTTTTTTTTTTTCCCCTTTTGCTTAAGGTAAAGGTTAGACAATGAAAAATTCCAGAACTAATGTAGGAGACCATTTGCATGATTTTAATTGCATAATTTTGGGTCAGGTCCTCTGCTAGGGTAAATCTGAGCATGCTTACGGAAGGCAATTTACTGACTGACATCAGCTGAGGATGTGGTCTCCTCAGGGTCCATAAAGCAAAAAGAAAAGACAAAGACACTCTTATTCCTTCTGTCCCTGTGCAGGAGTTTGCCATAACACTGCATTACTTGCACAGCTGGTGGTGTGGAAGTTGCCCAGGGCTAGCTGGAAAGGTTGCTCCCTTGCCTTTGTACCTGGCCCCACAGTGAGAGATTGCTAAGCTCTTGCCAGTATGCCCAAAGCTCTCCCTGGATCCACGTGCCTTTTCAAAGCCCCTCTTCTAGGCTTGTTTGTATGGTAAACTTTAGGGCTAATGAATCTGGCTACAGGATAATACAAGCAAAATTGGTGTGGCTACTACACACCAGCTACCTACCTACACATTGACCTTAAAAAGCACAGGACACACTTTACTCTCTCTAACCACTGTGATGCAGAGCCTGCTCCTGCCATGTTAGGAGAGTTATGCAGAGATGAATACGGTCTTGCTGAGGTGAATGCTCCAGCATCCAGATGCACAATTACCAGCAGAGGTATGGCTGCAGAGCCCAAGAGGGTGTGCAGTGTATTGACTATTAATCAAGTCCTGCTTTTAGGCCACAAACTGCACGTGGGTTTGGGAAAGACATATTCCAAAAAGCATTGCTTGCCTAAAATAATCTCCAGAAACAAGCCTAAGCCTTTTTTTTGTTTCAAAAACCCATCTGTGCAAGCAAAACACTCCTCAGATTGTCAAACAGAAGGCAGGCAAATCTCTCCCCATCCCCTTTCCTCCTCTCACAACCACCACAAACACCTCCATGGGGCAAGAGGGTGGAAAACCTGCCCCACAGGTCTCCGCTGTTTCGAGCTGCTCTTACAGAGTGCCTGCCTCCTGCAAACAGAAGAGACCCTGTCAGCACAACCAGTAGAGTTGAACACCCTGGGATGCGACAGCGAGCCAGCTCTCACGTGCTGCCTGTGGGACCTTCTCCAACAGCACCAAACACGCAGAAGGAGATAGAACAGAGCAGAGGGGCAGCAGAACCCTGCCTGGCAATGACTTACATTCAGCTTTGGCACAGATGAGGCAGGCAGTGGTGCAGTTAAAGAAGTTCAGGATTCCTGCCACGGCCACGCTGATATCGGTGTTGCTGGGATGGAGGTTGAGGGTGGTGAACCGCTGGAGCTGCAGCTTCAGGAACTCCTCTGGTGCCACTTTGAAGTGAGGAACCTAAGTGCGGAGGAGGGAAAAGAAAACATAATTAAAGAGGAAAAAGAAATAAAAACAAGTAAATCTACCATAAAGGACCTTTGGTGTGAAATGCACAGCATTTCCCAGTAAAACTGCAGAAGCATCACTGGAGTGAAGAGAGAAGGGTGGGATCTGTGTAATAGCAGAGGAAAATAATTATCGCAGCAACAAGAAGCCACGGGAAGGAGTGGATCAGGAAGAGTCTTGCTGAGCCACTCAGAGAAAGGCAACAGGGGCTGTCATTACAGCACAGGAAACTATTCCGGATGAGTTCAACTTAATTAGCTTGGGCACTAATTGTAGCCAGGCCCACACTTCATTTTGGGCTTGCTGCCTGGGTAGATACGGAGGATGCTTTGCAGGCAGGCAGGGAATTACACAGCCCATGCTGGAGACCCTCAGACCTTTGCTGTGTGCTAGATGGATAAAGCGCTGCAAATGCACCTCTGCCTGCAGTACCAATGTGTCGTCAGGTAATTAGGAGAGATGAAGGGAAGAACAAGATGACCCTGCTCTGGCAAGGCTCCGGAGAGAGAGGAACAGATGCAGCAGCCAGAAGCTTTGGGCTTTTTTGATCAGCAGAGAGGTAACAGGTGGCCATACGGCGGGCAAGATCCAACGGGACTGTAACCACAAGTCCTAATAATGCTGCGCTTGTCATTAATACAGCGGAGCAGTAGGCGGGAGTGGGATGCCGTTTCCCAGGGAATTCGGGGAAGGGGGAGCAGGGAAGCCGCACAGGGGGACAGTCCGAGGGCTCCCTCCAAGGCAGCTCTGCTGCACTCCTCACGGTTTCGTGCAGAGGGAACAGGTGGGCAGACAGATCAAGCTCACACACCAGGGGTTCAGCCAAGTAAGGAGAAGGAATATTGCTTTCCTTTTGCTGAGTGAATTATTTGGAAGAAATAGAAGAAAGAGAAAGGGAAACATCTGCTTCAGCTTCATTAGGGGAGTGTCAAGTCCTCTTCTCCTCTGTTATTAGTCCTTCCGGAAGCTATCATCCCATGCCTCCCATCTCTCTCCTCTTGGGAAAGGCTATTAGTAGCTTGTGATGGCTGCTTTATTGACAGCATAAGCTGTTTGGTTAGCAAGAGGGAAGTTAAAGAGTAATAAGCTGCTATCTGCCTTGATTTCACTCTGTAGCCCTCATCCCGAGGCCTGTTAACAGGGAGAGAAGCAAAGTGTAAGCGAAAGGCAAATTCCTTTAACCAGAGCAGACAGGGCAGCTCCAGTACAAGCATGCTGATCACTCTTGGGAGCCCGACAGAGTCCAAGACTTGCAGCAACAACCGCTGCTAGAGCAGAGAGAGACGCAGACAGAGGTGAAGGCAGCCGCCACCACGGCGGCTCCTGCAAGTGCCCAGAGCTGATCACAGCCCTGGTTCAGACCTCACCTTCAGTCCCAGAGCCCCCCTCTCCTTGCCAAGAGCTATGTCCCAGTGTAACACCCCCTTCCGGAGAGAAGGGAAGGAAGTCTTTGGGCCAAAGCTACTAGAAGGGTAACACAGGAGACACAGGTTCATCCCCCAGTTTTATCCAGGCTCCTGGTGAACATCAGGCCAGTCACTCCACCATCTGGTGCCTCGGTGGTAAAATGGGGACACTCTTTCCTTTACCTGATGGATGACTGTAAGTACAGTGGCTCTGGCTGGGTTGCTGTATCACCTTTAACACAGAGGCACCAACTGAAGCTACTGTGATGTAAATCAGAGGGAGTTACTGCAGTTTTACACCACTAGGAAGGCAGCTGAGATCAAGCCTGAGAATCAAATAGCTTAGAAGTGCACTAGCACTCACCTTTCATTTCTGAAAGAAAATGAAGAGACTTAGATCAGAGACTCAGACCGAATATGAATTTCAGGGGAAAAACGCTTGCAATCTATTACTGCAGAGTTGCCCTTGCCTGGGATGGAGCACATGTCTGGGACATTTAACTGGACAAAGCACTACAAAATACTCTCAAGAGACCCATCCTGCTGCAGCCCAAAGCACTAGGTCTAAAAGATCTCTTCCATCTCTTCAACACTTTTGATTCTCAGGGAACAAAGAACAGCAGCCATTTGTGAATGCAAGTTATTTACAGTGCTCAGTTCTAGGCATTCCCCTCCTTAGAGGCTGGGCTCCAGAGAGAGACCGCTAAATGGCTGAGAGTTGTTATCTGGCTTTAAAGGGATGAACTATGAGAAGAGAACTCAATTTCTTTTCCCGTGAGCAGAGCCAGATCAGTGTAACACGGTTCATGGCTTATAAAATATTAAATCAGGCACAGAGCTTGGACACAGACAAAAAGGGTTTGTATTCATGGAACAGCAGCAAACAGAAAGGGGTGCAGCTTTCCAAATATGTGCACAAAGTCATGTCACACGCAGGAACTTTGGCCAGGATGTGCCAGGGCAAGCTTTGGTTTTTGCACCTCTCAGTCAGCGGGGACATGGTTCGCATCGGTGTTGCGTGTGAGGGAAGCTGAAGTAAAAGGTGATACAGACGAAAACAAGAACCAGGGAGGCAGAAAAGACAGAGGAAATCGAAAAGGAAGAAGCTGCAAGAATTGCATTAGGAGAAGGGGCAAGAAACCAAGCTGTCAACTCTGATTATTAGAAGCCACAGCAGATCATGGGGAGGACGATATAGCAGATGACTACAGCAAGTCATCTTTGCCAAGGGCATCCTGGAGTACCATAAGCAGGTACCTCACTGCCCCTGTCTAACGGAGGTAACGTCCCTGCTCTGCCTTGCAGCTGGGGCATGAGGACAGAATACACTGGGGATGAGGAGGCACGTGGATATCAGCTGGAGAACATTTGGGGAGCACAAGTGGAGAGGAGAGGTGTGCGTACACAGAAACGACGACTGAGAAACAGGGCACCAGACTCGAAAACAAACTGCAAGAGGCAGACCCAGGCAAGGGAGAAGGCAGCGTAAGGCAGAGTTGGAAGCTGCAGCGAGCTGTGCGGCTGTGGCTGGGATGTGGCATAGACGCGAGTCTCAAATGAAAATTTTGAAGGCTGCAGAAAGCCCTTTTGCACAGGATCTGTACAGAAGGCATTGCTGCTTGGTATAGTGGTAAATTAAAAACCTAATCTGTACTTACTAAATCACCAGCAAAATGCTGTGTTCCCTGGGAGTCCGGGTACCAGGCAGCAGCCAGTGGGAAGCACTGCTGCCATCAGAGCCCACCGAGGGCATCTTCAGTTTGAAGCACAATGTGCAGAAGGCGGGGCTGGGGAAGGGGTCAGGATTTCTGCAGTGCCCATTACCCACGGCAGGTGACTCCGCTCTCGCCCCAGGCCTGCCGTGAAACACCGGCAGGAAGGAGCCAGGGCCCCTGAGTTACCCTCCCAGCCCTGGGCAGCTGCTGGGCGCAAAGGCATTGGGGCCAATTCAGTCAGCGCAAGGGCACAGACTTACTCCAACACGGAACTTTTCCACTTACCTCTTTCTCCCCACAGATATTGCTGATAATAGAGCTCGAGGCTGGGCTTGAGGAAGGTCCCAGGACGCCTACCACTCCTTTTGGGAGAATCTGGCACACTGTGGGCACCAGAAAGAGGAAACAGGCATTAGACTTCATCCTCAGCTTCCAGCAGGCAGTCACGCTTACAGTACCTGCTGCACCTTACTAAGGACACGGTATCATCTCCTTCACACATCATACTCCCTGCCATTTGTGCTCCCCAAAAAATCTCTCTATTCCCTCTGAAGCACTGTCACCCTGCCTGTGACACCCCCTCCTCTCTGTCTTTCCCCAGCCTTTCTAAATCCCACCTGAACTCTCCCCAAAGGCCCAGTATCCTCATCCCCAACTCAGAACTGGGGTCTCTCTTGTAACATCCCTTTTTGGCCCCATCTGCTGTTCTCCAAGATAAAACATTAACTAAAGTTTATGGAAGATGCTAAACACAGCAGTGACCTAGCTTCAAAGTATCATCTAGCAGCAAACAAACTTGTATGAATTTCTTCCATCACCCACCAGTGACAATAAGGATCGTATTACTGTTTTTCATTTGGTTTTTTTTCTGGCAGTAGTTAATCTTCTGGCTTCATGCCACCAAGGTTAGCAGAACAATAAAAAGACCCTGACAAAATGAAGAAGTTAAATCTCTTCCCTCAAGCTTCTCGGTTAAACTGCAACCTTTTGTCCTTTTAATTCACAGCACAAATTTAGCCAAATGGCACTCCCAGGACTACCCCAGCTGGTGTCACCTCCCTGCTGCCATCCCAATCAACCCTGTTGCTCAGAAACGCTCCTCCAGAGCAGCTCGTGCAGGCAAAGCCTCGTGAACAGAAGCCGAGAGCCCCTCGCGCCTGAATCCCTGGACCCCAAAAGCTTGTCTGAACATGTGCTGGCCAGGGCTTATTCTGAAATACCAGGTCTGCCTCCGCATCGCCACGCACTCAGCTCCTTTCTCCCCAGACAAAGCCACGTTTGCTCAGCTGGTGTCAAGTGACTGCTTTCTGAAGAAAGAGGATACCACAGGGGAGAAAGGAGGCACAGCAACTACTTATCAGTTCTGGCAAGAGCAAGCTCACAACTTTTTCATATGTAAAAACTAAACCACTGTATCACAAAGCTGAGATTCTAAAGACAGTGCCGCTTCAGTATCAAATGGCTGGTCTGTTTCAGAGCACCATCCTCACTGCAGGTCCCTGGCTTACATGCAAGACAAGCTTTTGTGATGGTTGTAAAAAGTTATCTAGATTCAGCAGCTGGAAAAAGGAGCTAGAAAACCTCAAACCAGAACATATTTTTTGTAGTGAAGGGAATTCATCATCAAAACTGTCGTACTACAGATCAGAGCAGTTCTTCTATCAACTTCAATCTTTAAATCAAGGCTGGACGTGAAACAAAAGCCTATACTGCACTCGGGGGTTTTTTAGAACGGCAAGCTATGGGGCTGAGTGTAGCATTCAGCAAGTGAACGTCTACAGTCCATTTTCTGCAGAAGATAAGATCAGCTAATCAAGGTGGTCATCTCTAGCCTTAGCCTTCTTAAGTCTCCATAGCCTCATGACCAGAATACGAGGCCAAAAGCTGAGGACTTTGTCACTTTGGGGAACTGGTTTTACTTCTCTCCAAGTGCTACTTGAAGGAGAAACTCCGTATACAACTAGGTCCCTATACATACTGATTGCTCTGACTTCTTAAACAAAGTGCCAATGATAGGCAAACAGCTTCTCTTGGGTTTTCCTTCCTTCCATGCTTTCTCATCCTCCACCACCTCAGTCTGCTACAGAACGAGTGATATTTTTCTGCAGCATCTTCAAAGGAATCCAGTACTTGCTTTTCCTCTGTGCTTAAAAATTTAGAGGCACTTACACGTCTTCAGAAGATCCTTTTAAATAAGAGGACCAGCAACTTGAAAACCCCGCATGCTACCTCAGCGGCACTCATCAGTTCCTCTCAGCTGCAACAGACCCTTCGGGTGCTCTGCAATTAGCATCTAGGAGGACGGAGCTGCTCCACGTCCTCTTTATCCACAGGTCATTAGGGCAAAAGTCCCGAGCGGGAATTTTGTTGTGCATGCAGGGAAAAGTTTGGTGAGCACTTTTCTTCATTTCTCTGGTATCAAGAACAAAAAGTGGGTTAAGTAGTCATAGCAACAGAGTTGCAACAACTGTCAGACGAAAAAGACCTGGCTTATCACTCCAAGGGTGAAACATCCAGTAAAATTAAACGAAAATGAATGGAAACAAAGCCAAGGTGCCCGAGGCAAAGGTTTTGACCACGTTTGGAAAGCTGCTTCTCTTGTAATCCAAACACATTTCCTATTGCAGAGCATTACCTGATGCTGTTAGTCTCTACAGGGAGAAAAGGCTCAACCCTGCTACCGCCGTGGGCACTGCAGATTCAGACAGGCACTTGCAGGGATGTAGATTTGTCAGCCCTGTACCAAAAATTCATCCCCAATGGCTCCATGGACTATAACCACAGATACTGGCGTAGCCCCTGCCACTCAAGTCTCTTCATACTTCAACACGTGGGCTCCATGTAATCTATATACTGCGCAGGACACATTTTTAATTTGTGCAAACCCAGTTACCTCTGCCCAAGATCGTGTCCAATTTTTATGTTTTTTAGAATTCAGTACCTCAAGAAATACAGGACATTGAAGTGACATCACATTAAAAATCTCTTGATCATGAGATGGGACATGGGTACTACTGATCACCCTTGACCTGAAGGCCTGAGATGTCCCAAAGCTCCTATTCCAGCCATTTTTATGGACAGCCTGCACTCAGCTGTTCTAAGTTAACATCCTTGAGGACAGTGGGACAGAAAAAACAAGCGGCTTAGCAAACAGATTTCTTAACAACACTCTTAAAATACACAAGTCTTTGAAAAGGAAACATCCTAGGGCACACCCTTCTCTGCTGGGACCTGCACTGGCTTAGGTGGGACAGGATCCTTCCTGCCATCACTTGGGGGCAGCTCCTTGGAGGAGTGAACTAATGATTGCTGCCTTTCTACCTCTGTGTGGACCTCCCTGCCGCTGCTGCTTGTGCACCTCAGATGTCCCATTATGGTACCTCTGTATGCACAGTTAGGGGCTTTGTCCAGAAGCTGGGAGCGGGGTCAGAGTCTCCTGTCCCCCTCCCAGCACAGGTTACAGTCCGGAGCTAGGAGGTGGCCCTCACACTAGCTCAAGCGTGCGTTCAATGTGCAATGCAAAACGGTGACCTTCCTTTCATACTAGCAGGTCTGTCCTGCCACGTAAGCCAGAAAGGGCTGTGTTCAACAGTTTCCACAAGTATATTTGGGAATTAAGTAGAACAGGTCTGGGCACTCAGGAAACAGCAAGACATGTTTTAAAGGAAGACGGAAATACGTGCTTATTTTTGAACATGAAAAAGCACCACAACAAATGAGTGGCTCTCGCATTACATATGTACGTACATCCACTTAGTCATGGTCAGATAGTGCCTTTCACCTCCTGGGATCTCAGGGCACTTGGCAAGCATTTCCATGAACTATCCCTGTTCAGAGCATGGCTGAAAGCACCCCGGTGAGGGCATCCACTCACGGTGCAGAACACAGCATCTCTTACACTGCATACAGGTACCTGATACAAGGGTTTCAAACAGCATGCAGAGAAGATTCCTGCTTCTAATTGAAAGTAAATGAGCAGGGAAGGTATGCAATTACCTCAACGTTTCCATGATTGCAAAACATATCAGAGAATCTTGAATGACACGGACTGGTCAGGATGGGATTCTCATACAGAAAACACCAAGTACATAAACAGATGGTGTTCTAGAGTGCGTCCTGCACCATGGCTACAAGACTGCTCCCTGCAGCATCCTTTATGCTTCTCAACAAGGACCTACAACCAGAGCAGGCTTAAACATGAAATCCAACAGGATCACAAAAATGGTGGGACAGTTAATAGCACATTTGAGTCAATGTCGCTGAATGGACATACCAGGTACTTCGAAATATCAGTGTGAATAAGTAGAAATTAAAAATCCTTCAGTAGCTCGCTCGCTCTGACTGCTGACCTGCCCCGAGATGTTTGGATTAACAACAAAAAGATGCTTAAAAGACTGATGAGACGATAGGGGACAGGGTGACAAGTAGAAAATCTGTCCCTCCCTGGACATCAAAAGGAATAAGGTGTTTTAGATAACGACATGATTTAACAAGTCATTTTGGATCTCCATAAAAGGAGTTGAAACATCAAACACAAAGAGACAACAGGCTTTACTTATAACAGCAAAAAAAGCTCTGACCATAACCTTTCACCGCAAACTCATTTCAAAACACAGGACTTTACAGATGTTGCATACAGGAACAGTCAATGTTTGTCTTCATTCATCTATAAAGCTGAAACAGCAAACCATGCATGAATGTGATTAAGACTAACTCATATTTCACCTGCTATAGCAATTGTGATTTTGTGGCCCCCTAAAAGTAAGATGCCTGAGTCAGTCAGGAGGAAAAAAGAAAGAAAAATAGCTCAACATTAGAATAAAAACCGAAATCTCAAAAAGTCTTTATTTTCTTGAAGCACTAACTGTACACGGAATATCGCTGATGGGGTGCAATCACAGCATTCCTAGATCAGTCAGCTAAGCATGCTAGCTGTGATATTTAAGGGTGATTCAAAGGGCGTGAAATTTGAGAACAATATTAAACAGATGTATAACAGCTTTGCAGTCATAGGTTAGAACATCTAAACTGCTTTTATTAATATTACGTGTGATAACAAATATCAGTGCTGTATTAAAGCTGAGAAGTCAGACATTTGAAAGCCATGAAAGCCTTGAAATTTAAGTTAAAGGATCTGATTCTCCTCTGCTACCAGTATAAATCAAGAATAACTTCAGTGACATTAATAGCAGAGCCATGCAGAATCCAGATTTTTCCTTTTATAAGAAATGCTTCAAGACATTTTTCACTCTTTAGAAAAGGCAAATAACATATTGCAAAATTATGAGAATACTCACTTCACCAAAATCAAATCAGTTTGCTCCAATTTCTACTTTTTACATTCTATAAGTCAAAGTAAAGAAAACAAAGAAAATCACCCCAAGGTGAAAATTCGAAATGGAAGATTGCCTCTTCCTTACTTATCCCATTTCCACATTCTCCCTAACCACCGCATTTGCTGAAATCCACAATTTCTTGCATAATACTTCATTCTCAGCAAATTAGTATTCTTCTGCTTGAAAAATGTTCCAACAAAATAATTTCTGAGCAGTGTTACACGGTTGCAAGTGAGAAAGAAATCCCGCTCACGATCTTTACCGCAGCCCTGGGGTCACTTGGCAATGGAGCCTGTTTCCCGAGCAAAGTTAAATAACAGAAACACTGCTACATGCAGAAGATTTATGAGAAAGGAAAAAGAATGGAACTAAAAGCGCTACTGGTTCTTTCAAAGACACAGAAGGCTCAGGCAAGTAAGCGATATTCTCATTTCCTGGGAGGCTTGCTGGGAGATCTGGGATACTTTCAGAGGCAAACTGGGAATGCAGTTGGGAACCTAGGCAGTCCTCATCCCTTCTGCATGGCCTGGCCAGTGAGACTGGATTTGCCCTATAGCTGTGCCAAATGAGGGTAAAGCAGGATGTGCACGATCCTGAACAGATGAGAAAGACCAAGAAAAAGTTAAAAGAGATGAGGGATCCAAAAAGATGGAGAACTGCTGTTTCAAATAGTTCCTGTGATGCTGCATGTGATGATCTTAATCTAGACTGCCTCATGGGTGACAGGCTCTATAAATAGACATACAGGTTCTTGCTGAAATGCACTTTATTAACTGAATGCTTCTATAAATAATGCAAATGCTAATTCAGGAAATGAAGGAGCGATCTGCTGATCTCGCAAGGCCTATTGAGCCCGTTCGGCCAGTTATCCAGAGACGTGCTCTTGAGCAGCGCTGGGTATGTGGATCCACAGGGCCTCCCAGGCACAGGGATGCTCAGTCTGTGCAGAACAAACACCAAAGCCTTGTGAAAAAACAGCCTGCTCTAGACCACAACATACTACCACACCTTTTGGGGACACCCTGCAGATTACAGAGTCTTGGAACAGAGAACTATTGGGAAATGAGTCTGAGATGCCTATTATTTAAAATTATTTCTCCAGCGTTTTCAAGCCAACTTGTAATAAAAAAATTATAGTCTTCCCTTGAACTCTAAAGGTCGTCCTAAAAATTATTCTAAAGGGAAGCTATCCTATTCCAAAGGATTTTGCCTCTTACAGGAAGAAGCTATTATAGATCTTTTTGGTTTTTTTGGCTTTCACTCGAGCTCCTGAGAGGTCTGTGGGACACCGACCATCAATTCCTTTTTTATTCATTAGCATGGAGTTGACAAGTTGGGCATCTAGAAGAACAATTATAGTAGAGACCTGTTTGCATTAAAGGACTTTAAAGCAACGTGGGAAGTATACTGCTCCTTCAAAATTAGCTTTTTAATCCACATGATTTCAAACATCACTTGAAAACTTCACTTTGTGTAAACAAATCCACTGCCAATCTAAAGCACTGGAAGAGCTATCATATTTGCTCACACATAGCGTTCCATGGGGTTTTAAAAATAACTTAATTGCACTGAACTTGCCCAGAGTCTCTAATTTGCACGCCATTAAGTACTTTACAAAGGAGCATCACCTCCTGTATCATTGCCTCTGTTCATTGACACACAGATTAAAGAAAATATTTTGTCCCAAGCCACTGAGCTGAATGGCGGCAAAGCTTATCGGGGACCCACATCCTCTCAGTCCAGGCCAGGGCTTACCTCACAATACCACGCTAAACACTCAAATGAAAACTGGTCTCAGCACTCGCCCTCCAAGCTTAACCTCCCCTTACGTGCCACTGTGCCCCTGCAGTGGACGCACCCAGGCAGGGCCTGCCCTTCCGAACGCGTGGCTGGCACTGAACGCAGCGCGAGTGCTGCCAACAGTCCCACGCACCCCCGGCGGGGATGCTGTGCCCGCACCCAGATCGTACCAAACCCCTATACCAAATCTGACCGTGCTCAGGCAGCCAGGGCAGGCCTGGGGCTTTGCAGGGACCCACCTTCATGCCAGCACCTGTTGACCTTTCAAGTGCTGATAGAGCAGAAGAGAGGTGCTTTTTACCCTGTGTACCCCCCTTGACTTTCACACAATTATCCTCTGCAACCAATGCAGCATGCCAGACACCTCCTGTGAGCCAGCAGAGAGAAGAACTGGGGAAGGACCAGCTACGTGGAGGGGCACTTACTGGTTTCTGCTGTCTCGTACTCGCTGTCTCGCAGCAGCTCAAAAATGTCCACCTCCACTTTGGCTTTCCCCGCCCGCTCAGGCGCACGGTTGATGCGGTTCTTGGCCAGGGTGATGGAGAGCCTCTCCCCTCTGCTGCACTCCATGGGGTCATCCAGGATGGCAGCTGCGGGAGCAAAGGCGTTGGCAGCAGTTAGGCTTGGCAGGGACTGGCTTGGCTCCGCACACCTCCCCATCTCCCCCATTCCCAGCAGGCCTTCGGGATCTCCGCTGCCACGGAAGCAGCCGCCGCGTTGGCACTTCTGCTCCTGCCACCGCTATTGTTAGCACATCCTCCCTCCCACGCGCGGCCTTTGCCGCCGCTTCGCCTGCCTCCCAGGTCTTGCCAGACACGTGGGCAGTGAAATCTCTGCAGCAGCGGTTGCGTTACCTGCCGGCGCGCTGTAGAACGACACAGCCGCCTACCCTGCTGGGGTCCTGGCGGTGCCCAGCACCCACTGCAGCACGGGCGTCCGCCCGCTCACCCTGGGTGCGCCTAGAGAGGGTCATCCAGCTGTGCAGCCCCAAGCAGCCCAGCTCTGGGTGGTGCCTCACATCCCAACAAAGGAAGAACGTCCCCAGATAGCCTCAGTTCGCTCATTTGAGAAAGCATTGGTACGGTGCTGATAACTGGAATATTTCAGGAAGCACGTGGGCAGCCGTGGGTGGGAAGGGACAAATATTTTTCAAACAGAAAGCACTTGACTCTTGAACTCAGCTCCTGGGCCTGCCCACTCAAATCTGTGTTAGGCAGACGGAGATAGTGTGGGGTATTATTTTTATTTTCTTGACGGAAGGCAAAAAGAAATTGGAGTCGAGCATTAATCACAGCGTTTCATTATGAGCTGGCACAACTTCTGCACCTCAGTGGGCTTATCCTTGCTAATAGGAAGTCTCCTCCCAGAATGCAGCTATTCAGTTGTACCTGGGGAAGAGCAGTGTCGGTTTTTATTGTGTATATTAGAAAGGCACCAATGCTTATCTTCCCCTCCCAAAAATCACTCCAAAGGGAGCAGTGCCATTCAGAACTGCTCGGGTGTAGACGGAGTCACAGCTCAGCACTGAATCAGGCCCCACACTCTGTAGGTTAGCAAAGCAGGGATTAGTGGGGCTTTGCTGGTTCATGTGTCAGGGAAATAGGGAACTAACTACAGCAGCTAGGTGCCTTGCTGAAGCTTTGAAATATGTCATTGTGCCGCTGCAGGTTTGGTTTTTTTGGTTGTTTTTTTTTAAATAGGGAAAACCAGAGTGAAACACATAAATCAGCCGACAGCTGAAGTAAAGCACATCGGCTATAAGTGGGAGGTATCCTGCCTCCCTAAGAGCAAATGCTGGGAGCAGAGTAAAGGACACATTTTTTGAAGACATAGCTAACTGGGACCACTGTCAGACAAGCATGGTGATGTTGTGCTGTAGGTGGGACTGAGAACATGTTCCTCAGAGGGCTGGTTTGTGCCTTGAAGGGCCTCACTGCTCCCCCAGTGCATGGGCACCGATCACCCTTCATTGCCACCAACATATGGAGCCTCCGACACAGCCCAGCCCAATCAATAAACCTGTCTTAGGTTTACTTTGGCTTTCCTGCCCCTCAGACTTGCTTTGAACCAACTCCAAAACTCAAAACATAGCCCAATTTCAACAACCAACTTGCATTGCATTTCAGGTCTCATTTCTCAGCCTTGCTATGCTCATCCCAGTGGAATCTCTTCTCTCACGACAAAACTGTAGAGCACCTCTGCTTCCCAGTCCTGTCCTAACCCCAGCTGTAGAAAGTAACTAGATACCAAATCCACAGATGAAGCAAAGGTGGTCCACACTAGCCCGATTTACTTTGCATCTTGATGATACCCACTCGAGAGCTCCTTCTTTTCCTACTTTTTCCCAGTTTTATGGGAGCTAAACTGAACTAAGTACTGATAAAGAAACACACAGCAATACTTCTTGTACGATATGCACAGATGTCTTGGCGAACAATTCCCAGTCCTTCAGGCGACACCATCTCTTCTGCTCTGCTAACACGCAAGCACCATCATTATCTGCAAAGCTAGGGCAGTTAATCTTAATCTCATTATGCAAGAAAAAAGGTTGTGCTTTCGTCTAAGGCCAGGAGCATGGATCACAGGTTTTTTAAGACATCGATATGGCTGGTGACTGCTCTTAATTACAAGGAAGGTGGGAGAATAAAGGGCCCTGAGAAGCAGTTTGCTCAACACCCCGCTTCTCTAGGAAAGCGGCAGCAGACAGAGAAGAAAGTCCTCATATACAAAACTGTCTGGTGTGTGTAAACTTTTCACTATGGCCCTGCTTCCAGGAAATGGTAAAGTAATGTACTGAGTCTAATGAACACCACAAAATGCGGCTTACGGTCCAGGTGCTGACATAGCAAAATTAAAGATCAGTCAGGGGGACTGTATGTCAGCTTTCTTAGATTCATTATTTTCTAATTCAAAGCTTCAAAATCACTAAATCAGACAACATTTTCAAGTATATTCTTCAATCGTCAGTTTTCAAAGAAAATTCACTTTCACTAATGTATAGTTAAATACATTTTAAAAATAAAAGAGTTGAACCCAAAGTATTTCAAATAATTTCCTCAGGCCACGTAGGCACAAATGTTTGCACAAAGGTTTTTTTGTCTTTATTCAGGATGGGACTTTACATTCTTATTTTTGGACATCTTGAAAACTTCCCTACAGCTGAGGAGAAAAAAAAAAAAAAAAAAAAAAAAAAAGACCAACAAACCCTCTTCCCTATTCAGCTCTGATTGAATTTGACCTTTGCAGCAGCTATGGGAGAAAATACATGAGAAAGGGGAAGTGCTCACAGGAAGCAACAGGTTTTGGAAAAGAAAGGAACACAGCTGGACAGCCTGAATCCCAGGATGGAGAAGGTGGTGGTACTCCTAGAGCGCAGCCACTTATCAAGCTACATTACTGCTTCCTATCTCCTTCGGGGCTTGTGATAGAAAACCAGCAAAATGTGTTCACTTGCATTTTGGGAGACTAGTTAGTTTTACCAAATATTAAACCAGCCCCCAGAACAGACTAAGTAATGAGGCTGAACTAATCTTTATTTATTAAAGCTAGCAGATGAAAAAGGTCATTTAATGTTTAAAAAAGGTTGGTTTTAAAACTTCATGTCTTGGGACACAGTGCCAAAGCTCATCTAATAGTGGCATCATTAAGTATGAACGAAAATCTTTATAGAAATTCCTTTTCATCTACTCCTGTCTATTAAATATGGGGAGATGCATCAAGCAAATCTTTAATCCTGAAAAGTTACAGCAAAGTCTTTGAACTTTGTTGGCCTCAAAAATCACTTCTATCTTCCCCATCATAATAAATGTCTCCAATCTAGACTGCCTTCTCTATGAATTATGAGAAAAGTATTTCAGAGGGTGTCAGGAGCACCTCAGTCTGTGATGCCTGATTCAGGGTTGCTTAGGATTTCACAGGGACCGAGAGTCAAACTACTTCGAGTGAAGTCAGCAAGGACTGGGAGAGGCTAAGCTTTTCTCAGTAAGAATTGGCTGGAAACATATTTTCCCATGGGATGTTCCAATCCTGATAAACATCCTTTATATAGTAATAATTATTTTTTTATTCAATATGCCCAGGTTTTCCTTGCATTTAACACTAACTGCACAAACTCAAGAGGCTACAAACCAGAAGAGTTTATCACTTTGGGTATGCACTGAAAATAATTGGGTTAAAGTTGCTCAAGATTCAAGCAACAAGTGACTTGAACTGTAAATTTCCATCAAACGCAAATTTCAAATGCAACCGTCAAAGTTAATGATTTAACAGCAAGAACCAGAAAAAAGGTATTACTGGTAGCCGAAGAAATGCAAGAGGATGTGATGGTGCCCTCTGAGAAAACCAGATTTCAATAACTTTCCTACAGGTCGCCCTCACCTCGGTGATTTTCCAGCCCTCAGGGGCGGGCAGACACAATGGGGACAGGGAGGCAGGAGTCAGCGCTCTCTGACGAGATGTGTGTGCACGCATGCGTGTGTGTGCATGCGCGTTAGTACACACCCTGTCTAAGCCCTGCCCTACCCAGATACAGCGCATAGGCTATCTGCCAGTGCCTTGCCCAGACAGGAGCTGGACGAGGAGCTCCCCAAAGACGCAGCTTCCTTAAGCTCCATCAGCCCTGGCCCGACAGCACGTGCACACGAGGCTGCCCCACGCAGAGGGACAGCCGGACGCAGTGGCATCTGGCTGCAGCATCTTCGCTCCACTCAAGCAGAGCACAGCCACAGCGATACGAAAGGCAGGTGCTCAAACTCTTCTGCCTTTTCTCCTCTTACCCCAGAGAAGCTTCTCCAGGAGGAGGAAGGACATTCATTTCTCACCCCAAACAATTCAGTCCTACTCCTTTTTGCCAAAACAGTGAATGGGGGCACAGGCAGTGCTGTCAGCTTGTGTGCTTCCAGCAGTGTTCCTGGAGCTGGGCTGAGACACAGGAACTCACCCTATTAAAAGCACCAGCCAGTTTACAAACACTGAAATTTAATCCTTTCCACCCTCATCTGGGTTTCAACCAGAGCTAAAAAAGCAGAAAGCCTCTGTTCTCCCATTCCCCCAAGCCGGGTGGCTCCCCAGAGTGCCACCCGCCACCAGCCAGACTCACAACATATGCACTCTGACAAGCCTAATGCGATTGCAAGTTTTACTACATATCACTACTTAATTCATGATCCAACCAAGATCTAATGAAGTAGCACTTTTATAACAATAACAGGGAACAGATGTTACAGGGAGGTTTATATACGGCTACAACAAACAGTGTTCAGCTGACCTTTCCCCGTTAACTTTACTAAGTATTGCTACATTTTCTCAGATGCTTTTCATACCACTGAGATGTAAATTGCCATCTCAAGTCATCTCTTGAAGATGTAGATTTAGCAAGGCTTAGTAAACACGACTGTTCATAACGTGTCCCTCCAAGTATAAATAGCTATAAAGCCATCTGCAATATTTCTCAGGTGTCTCCTCCAACAGGTTAAGATCACACCTACAACCTCTTCTGATCTATACTGTAAACACAGTCCTCAAATCCCCTGTGTTCCCATTATGAATGGGCTCCCAAATTAAGAACTGTAACCTCAGTTCGACCAGGTTTAGACACCTAGAAGGTCCAATACCTACCACTGGAGCTGATCAGTCTTTAGTCTCAAAACCACGAACCCTGCAGATCAAAGGCATACCAGAGAAACGTACCATTCTTCAAACACCGATGTCCTGCTCAGAAACACTACCCTCAGGAGATGAGACAGGGAAATCACCACAGACCTCCACATCTCCCCTCACTCCTGCTCCTGCCTGCTGCTCCCTGACCACCTGCGCTACCCTTATCAGCAGAGACCCACCGGCAGCTGCTCCTGACTTCATTAACCCCACACTAGTTCCAAAACCATGAGGCTGCAGATTCATTTGAGGGTCCGTTGATTAAAAATGGTTGCAGGATTGCCTCATTTTGCACTGTTTTCCCTCTGCTGAATACGGTATCAACCCTTCAGGCTGTCGATACAGTAAAGGATAAGAAATTTGCAGACTTCCTCATTACAGGGCTGTCAAGTATAGCTCCAGTGGAGAAACAGGTGGGATTGTGTTTCCGTTATAATCTCTGAAGTGCTGCTTAAAAATAAAATAAAAAGTCATCAATATGCTATTACTCCGAGAGGAAAGAGGATCTCATCAAGGAAAAAGAAAATCTAAAAACATAAACTCTCCTTCACAAAGAGACTTGATAATGCTTGTCTGATCAGTGTAGCAGAGGGCTACTTATTGCTCTTGGCCAACATTTGAAATCTGCATTTAAATGGAGCTTCCCTCTCATTTCTGCTATCCAGAGAGAGTGAATTCCTGAGAGAGAGAGAGAGAGAGCGCGAAGGGGAGATACGATAAAAACAGCTGAGGGCTTTAGTTTCTCCTGCTTGAAACACCACCTCTTTTTTCTCTTCTTTAATTGATTTGTGTACATAAAATCAGAATAACATTCTCTGAGACTGGGAGTTTCCAGAAAGATAGAGAATGCTGTCACACTTCTCTGCTGTCCTCCCTGAGCCTGCGAAGGTGAAAACCTGTCAATCATGCTAGACCTGTCACAGTGCTGGGATGCAAAGCCTCAGTGGAGGCAGTTCATCTTTGTGCCCCAGCAAACATTGTCCCTCTGGTCCAGGCAGGTCAAAGCACTGCCAGACTCCTCTTCCCTCCTGCGCGCACACCTGCATGGAACAGAGATGGCTGTTTGCATCCAAAAAGGGGCGGGAGGGGGGAACACACTTCAGCTGCCATTCTGAAAGCAGGCATCTGCAAGACAGGTCTCATCTCGCCTCTCACTCCGTTGCTTCACGTGTGGGGAGGAAAACACACTAATGAGACAAGGTCCTGCTCTTCCGATAAAGATCACTTGCTTTTCCGAATACAAATCTCGCTATGAAGCAGCCAGCAAACACCCTTAGCATGAAGGCAGAAGCAAAAGAGCACAAAGGGGTAAGAATGGGGTCTGAAATGGAAATGCCCTGTCCAGAGCTGGCTAATGCAATCTGAAGCCATCCTCTCATACAAAAGCAGGGCAGCAAACGGAGGTCCTTTAAAGCCAACAAGGAAACTCCTTCGGGTTTCCACAGACGCAGACTTGAGGCACCCTGCAGCTATGGATAAAGTCCTGATCTGTGAACTCAAATAGTGTGTTTGCAACTAGGTAAGTCCTGCTTAACCCCCTGAAAAGCCTGTCAAGAAACTTCCCAAAAACAAGGACAGAAAAGCAGGGAGAAGGAGGAATGACTGATTTAACCTTCCTGAGTTGTAAGGTCAGGGCTGCAGCAGGGAATGAATGATTATGGCTCTGAAAGAAAGGGATGGGCAGGGCCTCCAGCAGGACAGGCTGGAAGAATGAGCAAGAAGGGCTCTCCATCTCACGTGGGCAGGGTTTTGCAGACAGAAAGCGAAGGAGGTGAAGGGCTGATAAAAACGGAATGAGAGGAAGGCGTGGTGGGACACGTTTCACTCAAGACATCCCAAGAGCCGCGGACACCGTCCAGGGATGTTGCTACCAAAGGTGCACAGAAGGAAATGAGCACTAGGAGCGAAGGGCCTCCTGGGGGTGTCAGAAATCTTCCAGCAAGAAAACAGGCAATTCCAGCCACCAAGAGCCTGTTCCTGCACGTGTGTACATGGTGTGGTGGGATGCCTTTTTGTTTCCCTGAAGCTTTGCTCACAGCAGGAGGTATTCAATAACAGTGCTCTCTAGTACAGATTTTCTGCATCTCCGAAAAGCCTATATGTCAAATTGGACTGCAGTTTGCCACAAAATTCAAGCTACTGGATAAACACTTACCCATATACACACAAGGTCAGCCTAAGTGCCTAAATCTTATTTTCTTAGGAAACCAGCCTAAAAAACTGACTGAGGTTGGGAACATAATTTTCGTGTCTGTCTTTTGTTTCAATATCAAGTTGAGTTTCAAAAGGAAGTTTTCTGCCCATTTTCATGGTCTCAAGTGACCGGCAGCAGCTGTGGTTTTTAGGAGGAGAGCACTGGGAAGCCCTGGTGGGGCCAGTAAATGTGGCAAGACCAGGAAACAAGCAAGAACTTAATTAAGTCAGTGGAGAGCACAAATACAAGAGAAATAACCACACAAACCCCATGCGCCACTTCCAGGCAAACAAAAAGAACGAGGAAGGAAGAAACAATGTGTAAAATTCTAAGTTTAAAAAAAAAAAGAGCCAAAAAACCAATGGGGAAAGTCTGCTAAGATTTATAGTTATAATCATAGATTTGAGAGATGCCAAAGAACAATGCAGCGGTGGGATTCTGTGTTTGAGAGCAGGCAGCAGCCACCGGTGTGGGAAAGAGCCTGCCACTGGATGGGGAGGCACGAAAGGAAACAGCTGCAGAGTCCCAGATGACACAGGACGCTTTCCTGGTCACACACCCACAATAAGCGTCTTCTGTACCTACAAGACAGATGACCACAAAAGACCAGAGCTCCATCTCCAGAGGTGGCTGCATTTCAGTGGCAGCCAAGGCTATTCCAGCATACACACAACTCTCTGCAATACTCTGGGATTTACTGATTGACAATGATGTAAGGAGAGCAACATTTCCAAGACCAACACTTTGCCTCTTGCAGACGCAACCATTTCTTGAACCTCCAGCATGCTTCAGTATTAAAGGAATTTGGGGCCTCCCTAAAGCCGGTGGATTTCCATTTATGTAAGTGGGGCCTTCAGTGACCATTTTCCCCGTAACCGTTCCTGGGATCTTAGCATTTGCTCTTCTTTCAGCATCTCCCTATTTCAAGGATGCTAGGGTTTTGGCACAACTTACTGATTCTTCTGAGGATGGCAAACACCAGTGCATCTCAGAGGATTCACAGCTTGGACCAAATGATGGAGTACGTAAGTGCCAGGCCCCAGTCCGAGGCTTCCCCTAGACAGCTGATTAATTGCATACACAGAGATAGAGAATAGCCTTGGTTGTATCCCCAATGTCAAGATGAAAAGGGGAAAAAAATTGCTGTAGCAATGGGATCTAGGGTTTTGCTTTCACTAATATGGAGAGCTTAGAGATATTTTGCACCAGTTCTATTCTTGTAACAAATCATTAGCCATTGCTACTATTACAAATCTCTAAAAGATGGATCCAAGGACAAGGACCTACCATGCTGGATGTAGATACCAGATATGACAATTCCTTTAAATATATGAGACAGACAAATGATAGGCGGAAAGACTTTCATTCTCTTATGATGGATGAAGAACAGAGGTGCAAAGAGATAAAGCGACTCCTCAAGGTTTTGCAAGACCACATGGCAAATAAACAGAGTTAATACACCAAGAGACTTCAGAAACACTTGTTTAGCACCTTAGCCTTTTTACTTACTGCCACCAAAACTTGATACTTCTGCTTCAATGTACAGGCATCTAAGTGCATCACAAAAGCCAAGTGAGCACTATTAACAGAGCTTTTGGGAGATGGGAACCTCCAGAAGCAGCAGCATGTTAAAATAAACATGTATGAAGATAAATGAAGGCCAGGGTCAATGCTCCAAGGCTGAACACAGCCTGGATGGAAGATTCAAACTACGTTTGGAGCCTTTATAGTCAGTGGAGAGGGTCAGGACCTACAGAGGGCAATTCAGAGCACCTAAATCAGGTAACAATTTGTCCCTAACAAGCTGGCCTTTAGAGTCTCGGCTCTCTATGCACCTGCTCCATAGGAAACCTCACTGCCTATCACCACTTCCCTATCCCCACACTGCCCAGATGTTGGTGCACAGAAGTGCAAGGGAAAAGGGTGTGCTCTAAGAGCAGAAGGTTATCACAGAGAAGCTGAGTAGAAGATGAACAAGAGTGGGAAAAGGTGACATTGGAAACTTCACCCCTATCGCAGAAGATCCAGATGTATTAAACTACATGAAAGAATTTAATCCAATTATAAAACAATGACACTCGAGCCCTTCACTGATGTGCCTCAGGATTGTTTTCATCTCTTTGCTTTACTGTTAGAACAAACAACTTTTCCTGCTGAGTCACACTGAAATGAGATGCTAAAGAGCTGCCACACCAGATGTGGAAGCCCTTCAGATCCAATATCCATCACTTTACACAGCCTCTATTTATTTATTTTTTGCCATTCAGCCTTCAGCAATTTAATAGGTTACTTTAATGTCTTCCTGCCTTTCCTCTTTAGTGTGCTCCCCTCACTGCATTCCCGCGCCCCCCCCCCGCCCATGGCTTCTTCCCCTGGCTTCTGGACGGGAAAACAAAACAGGAATTTTCTTTTGCCTGGACTCTGACATGGCTTTCCCTCCCTTTCCATCTGTCTTACCTTTCTTTGCTTGTGTACAGAGTGGCTCCTGTTCAACCCCAAATCAGCACCTGTGCCCACTTGCCTGAATCCACACTGCAGCTGAACGCGTGACCACAGAATGTCAGTGCCCAAGCCAAATGGTCGCTTCTGAGACTTAGAGCTTAACCAGCTCAGCCACACCACCGAGATTTCCAGAGGCCCATCTTCTGCCTTGAGCACAGAGCCTTCTTGCACCTCCCACAAACTCTACCATCTCTAACAAAACCTGTGAGTTTGTCAAATATTCATCCTCGTGATACCTCCATGAAACAAAGAAACACTACCATGACCATTTTGAAGAGGTCAAGAAACATGTGGATACTCAGGAAAGTTAAAATTAACTAAGATCTGAAGGTAATGTGCACCAGTTACAGTACATTAAACTCGCACGTGGATGCTCTTGTTTGGAAAAAAAAGCAGCCCCACTTTATTGTTAGATTACTTTTTGAGAGAAAGGATCTACAGAGATCTAAGTAACTGAAGTGATGCACAGTAACATCCCCACTTGAGGCAATTTGACTTAGCATCCTCTGGAGACCATCCCTATGGAGGGGTGACAAACATTGCCTGAAGAATCCTTGGCACAACAGAAAATAACCACAAAATCCTTAAAAGTTACTCAAACTTTTCCCAAAGAATCTCTGAGGTTTCTACTACAATGCTTTTCAATGTAGGTAAAGAACAACTTCTAGGCAAACAGCTTTTGCTTTCAGCTTGGGAGCTCATTACAGATTCCCCTACATCTGTGCAATGTGGAAAAGTTTTAAACATGCTACACAGACACAGGAAAGGGCAAGTGAAGAGGAAGAAAAGAAAGCGAAAGGCAAGGATAAAGAAAAAGCTCAGCTGCATAGACTAAATTAAATCAGACACAAAAATGCTTAGTGAACAAGGTGAAAGAAACCCAAAGGAAAAGCTATTCCAGACTCCCGGACGCTAGGCGTGACGGAAGAAGCAGCACGCTAATGCAGGAGCAGCTGGTAGGATTGGAAAGGAATCAGTACCAACACTGGGTCATGAATGAGACATACCAGAACCATCCACACTTGTAAAGCAGAGGATGAGTGGAGTGAATTACATCCCCTGTAGTTTGTTACGATGTTTCTTAAGAGAGGATACTGAATTAGTTACATTAATGCAGCAAGGAACCAGATCAGGTTCATAGTGATAAGCTTAATTAAACAACAGAGTTATCCATAGGCTGTGGTTTATGTTATAAATAAGCAACATTTATGCTTATTAATTAAAGTCATGGTTGAGATCATTAAATCCTCCTACTTTGAACCACCTTAATGAGGATACCTGCAAGAGCTGAATCCAGCCACAGACATTTTGACACTTGTGAGCTCGAGTACACACTAGAGGGGAGGGCAGTAGGACAGGGGATCTTGCCAAGGAACCCTCCCACCTTGAGAAGACTAGGACCAGCTTGCATTTCAGTGGGTGGTCCAGGCTTCTCTGCTGGGGGTTTGCTCTTGCTGCTGTCACATGAAGAGTTAGGGTTGCTAGCTGCAAGCGGCACCACATTCCCGCTAGTTCTCAAAGTCTGTAAAAGGCATCTTAACACAACACTGAAAACACCTTCGAGACAGCGAACTGTGTCAGCTGCCCTCACAGATGCAATTCTTTTTCATTATCCCAGCTAGCAGAACTTGCCTGGAGAAACAGGGCTGGCTTTATCATCCTCCCCAGCCTCTTCCCATGTGAGAGATGTCCAGGGCCACCTCCAGGACAGCAAACTGCTATGTCACTCACCATCAAACACCCAGACCTCCCCTCCCCGTCACCCACTCCTTGCCACCCCTCTTACTTCGTGCCTCACAGTCCGAGTCTCCATGCTCAAGCTAACACCATGCATGTAGAGTTAAAGGGGAAAAACCCTGGCCCTTAGGAAAGACTTCACTCCATGAGACGAAGTTTAAAGATAAAATTCCCATTCAAGCTCTGCTCTGAACTGGGATGAATTGAGGCTCAGGTCTAACAAGTATTCTAATCGGAATATTATAAAGACATGACAGACCCTTTCTCCTCTCTTTTTCAACTTTCTGCTCCTTTCTCCCACAGCCCGAGAGGTTTTACACAGTTCTAGTATTTCAGAGAGTGGCCTAGTTGCTCTGAAGTAAAAAGCCAGCTTGGGAGTCTATGGTTTGCTCAAGCTCATCTATCACATCTGCTCACAAGCCCAGTGGTTATTAAAAATAAGAGCTGGTCAAATTATTGTTATATTTTGACCACATGGAGAACATTATTATCATCCTTCCCCACTACCACCAGGCCCTCCTATGAATCATTCATGAATCTGTCCTGATTCCTGCAGAAGGGCTGGGCTCATGCTTCGTGCAAAACATTTGCTGCCCGTGGAGCGCAGCCACAGCCTGTTCACCTCAGCTCTACCCAAACACAGAAACAGCTTCTTGGCTTGAGCTGAGCTGCCAGGACAACGTGGTGCACGGCCCATTACCCTCTCGCGTGGCCATGCATGGACAGCCATACAGGTGGAGTATGCATGGCTACTCCTGACAAAGGCCACTTGCAAATCCTGGGGTGGGAACATAATGTGATTTGGTTATACGATGTGGACACAGCTAACATCAGGAGACAGTCACTGAGTACAGTCATCATTATCCTCCTGGCTTGCACTATTAATTCACCCTGTACTTGCAACAACACTGTAGTCACCTTCCACCAGTGTGAATTACAGGGGGAGAACAGGAGCAGTTCTCTGAGGCTACAAGATCATGTCATCTGTTTGCTCGGTGCTCTTTAAGGGGTGTGAATCAATGATGCTGCAATGGGACATTTGACATTGACTCTGGAGGGAGCCAAGACAAGGCTCTAAGCCACTAATGAGCCCATCAAATGTTCCCAACAAATTCTGAGAGGATGATTATCAGCTCCTTCATCTCTCCCAGTCTTTTCCCTTTTTCTTAACACAATCTTACCAGATCAGGAACTGACTAATAACAATAATAATAAAATAAACCTCATTTACGATCAGTTGCCGGACTGGGGCTATTTCCTCCATCTATTCACCATCACAGAAATTGCCTTTTAAATGGATAACAATGATTGCGAGGGTCAAGTTATTACCTTGAAACCTCACATTTTGATACATCCAGTGTTGTTCTCTTATATAAATAACAGTTATTACTGTAAAGTGATTTTCCTTCTTCTGTACTTCCAAAGAGTTCCTGCAGGAGATGGCAAGGAAAATGGGTTCCATTAATACCACACTTAGGCCCTGTTGCTTTCATACTTTAACTCCCATCATTAATCTTCTAATGTGTCTTTAAACAAATGTCATTTATTCCGCAACCCTCTGGCAGCTATTCTTCCTCATCTTCTCCCCTCCCTTTCCCCCAGTACCCTCTCATGTGAAGTAGGAGCTTTTCCTTCCCTGACTCATCAGTGGGTGTTGTGCACCTGCCAGTCAGGGAAAAGCATTTCAGCTCTCGTTCAGGCAGTTTGCTGGTAATTACAAGAAAAATATGAGAGCCCACAATCAAGAAACACACATCAGAAGTAGCTGTGATGGGAAGATTTCTGTCCTCCCTGAAACATTGCAGTAAGGATCACAGGATGACTTACTTTGCTGAAGAGGTTGTTCTAAACTGGGGTGACAGTCACCTCAAGAGATCTGGGTCCTTGTGCATGCTCTTAGCACAGGGAAAACGTTGCCTCTGGCACACAGCATCCTCTTTTGAGCACACTACCAATGCAACTGCCAGATGCCACTTTTATCTGATTTGATGACGATAAACAAGGCTGTTGTTTTCATTACACAGTCACGGGGCAACTGAGACTGCAACTATCAACTGTTTGCACAAGACTCTCTGAAACAGCCTACACCCCTGCCTGCAGTGCTCCAGGCAAGCCCCTCTGCCGCCAGTTCTCAGCAGTGAAAGGAAAAGTGTCACCTCTATTTCATGGGGAGCAGAGGCAGAAAATGGATACAGCCCAATTCTGCAGTGACATTTAGATGTCAGTCCCGCCCGTGAGGGGGTAAAATCCCACCTATTTCAAGGAACTAGTCTCTGCAGGAGTTTTATCATCATAGGAGTCATGCACTTAAAAAGCTTCAAGGGTCTAAAGGACCTGCCTGTCACGTGGGAGAGGGAATTGAACACGCACCTTCCAAATCCCAGAGCACGCAGCCCTGCAGCAGACCTGCCCCGGCCCAGGGCTGGCAGACCTCCTCCGATGCCGCAGTGCACCAGGCTGCACCACATGGTACGCCATGCACCAGCCAGCATGGCTCTGCCGGCATCGCTGCGGTCCTGCTCACGCTGCCGAGAGCGCCAGGCCAGAATGTCCATCCAGCAAGGGGAGGACACACTGATCTAGCAAATGCAAAAAAAAAAGTTTTCCAGAGTCATTAAGCTAATTAAGGCTAATGACGCATTAGCCATGAGGCACATGGGCACAGAACCGCAGTTCCAGGAAATGGTGCTACATTCTGCTTACAAGCTCTGTGCTTGAAGACACAGCACCCATGAAGCCATCCCCCTTTCCCCATCCCTATTTGCCAGGAATAACTGCTAAGTCAGTCCCTCAGGCAAGCGGTCCCCCCATACAACGTGCAGGTACATTAGCTATGACATTCTCAACAGAGGAGGATCCCTCACCAAAAAAACTCATTTCACAAATGGGTTAACAACAAGACCATGCCATGAATGTGAACTGGAGATAAAGAAAACAACCTTCGCAGGCTACCCACCTTAGAGTTACTGATTTTCCCCTGCATCTACCACCTCTGGCACCAGAAATAGCAAAGACTAATACTTTGAGTCACCTCAGGTAACTTCTGGACATCTGGACTTTTCCGTTTTCTCCTCCTCCCCCAAGAGTTATGACATTCCCTCTACCCTTTCTCAGTTACAGCCTCTCCTTCATTATCATTTGTCAAGTCCAATTAACATGTGCACTGACATCAGGGAAGATTATTTCTGAAGTCGCCTGTGAGAGCCAGTTGACAGGAGCATCCACCCTTGAGAAGTGCAAGTAAACGCCCCAGCCGATTGCCACCGCTCTTTACATGATCCTTCCCAGGGAGCCCTGGACTCTGCAAAGCGCATCTTGCAGCATTTGCCTTTGATGGCAACAAAGGATGTTTTGCATGTTGGAGAATGTCCCCCTGTGACTGCTTTTTGACGCTGGAAGCCCAGGATCCCTGAGGTATATTGACTAGACACCTAGCAGTCAATCAGCTTTTCAGCAATCTTGAGGGTTATTAGGTATGGAAGGAGCAAGATGTCCCACAATGCCCAGTAGCTTCGTGCTGGATTAGTCCCTATGCAGAGAGGTCAACATGACATCTGTATGTCACTGTATCTCTTCAAATAGGGCTTAATGGGAATAAGTTGCGCAGAGGCCTGATGCAAAGCATTGGGTATGATAACTATTTTCTACTTAAGCAGTTGCCTGGACTCTTGCTGTGATCAGCTGCTGGCTGTATACCAGTGCTTCACCCCAACGCTGGCCAAGGGCAGTGGGTGCTGCCGTGCTTCCTTGCAGGCCCAGAGGGGCTAACTCTAGCAGTACCAGCAAGCCTGGGCTCTGCTCACGGAAACATCACCAAGCCTCACGAGGAAAACGTTCCCCATCCTTCGGTTTTCCCCAGCTCCTGCTGTTCCAATGGCCAAAAGGAGGTAACAAGAGTTTCCCAAGCGAGAAGAAATTATACTCTCCTACCTTTCGCCAAAGGCCCCTCCCTGCTTCTGTAGAACCAGGATCATCTCTCCTTTCCCAATCAGCGGCCTACTGGGATAAAAAGATTTCAGGCCAATAATTTGGTTGTTTGCAGGTGCCTCCTCTGAGCTGTTTTACTCCCTCCAAACTCAACACGCCTTTCACAAAAAACGCTTGGCAGTGTTTCCCATGTTCCTGATTAAACAGCTAATGAGGAATCTGGATAGAGCAAAATCAACAGGAAATTAAGGCAACGTGAGCCACTACATCCCTCCTATTTTAAACAAGAGAAAGCATAGGAAAAACATCCAAAGTATTTCCTTCAAGAAGAGTGGCAAAAAGCTACAGGGGAAAAGGTAAAGCGCTAAGGACACTGCTTATCCTGCAGAACACTTACCGCAGATGTTACACTACTATGTATCCTTAACATAATGAAGCACGTTAATGATCAGGAACATTACCCAACGCTAAGTAACAGCCTGAGGTCATCTGGGAATAGTTTCTAATACAACTGGTTCTGACTACGTCACTTCTGCAAGAGGTCACTTTTTGGTATTTCTTTAGGTGGATAACTTTGCCACAAGGTTGTGATTTTTTCTTTCTTGTTTGTTTACTGGAAAAAGGGCATGTAAAGAAAAAAAAACAAGATACAGACGTGGATAATTTTTTGGCATGAGAACACCTGACAGTGTCTTCTAGGCCAAAACTGGTGATTTTCAAACCATAAAAAAACTTAAAATTTCTCGTGAAAACAACCCGGTAAACAGTTTTTTCAAAGGTGCAGAGAGGGCTCTCATTACATTGGAAATCTCTGAATGCATGTTTTCTTTTTTGTTTCGGTGTTTGTGCAGGACCTGGTACATAGCTCATGACCAGAGCTGCAAGATACTACTAAAGTACAAAATAAAGGATATTAATCCCTTGGCCATGACTTTATTCTTCACATAACCAAAATCTAATATGTGCTTGTGTGTATATGTATAAATAAACCACGAAAAGACAACTTTTGTTTAAAATCAACCAACAAGCTAACGAAACTCCAGCCCTACCAGGATCAGCAAAGTTCTGTCCCTTTGCTTACAGGAGCTCAGAAGCAGCCGCGCTGTCTCCCCTCACTCTGGAGCAGGACCTCACGAGTCCCAGACTCCGGGACCTCCAACAGACCCTCCTTTTGCAACTACCTCAAGGGCAGTGTACGCACACCCCAATTTCCTTGCCTCAAACAGACATTAAAATCCACCACGTACCTAGACTGAAAAGGTTGGCAATACTCACGGCTCAACATTGAGAGCTTCAATTAAATCAATTAGCGTCGCCATACATGGCTAATATTGGAGACATAGGAGAGGTTTTATTATCCAAATAGAAAATCAGTTTGTGTGTCCAGATGGTCACTGGAGGCGCTGTAATTACCATACTATCACTGTAACTCTGTGTGTTTGGGCCCGTTTCAATGGCACCAGCCCTGTTCATCTGCTTGGAGAAGAGCCTGTGCCATCTGGGCAAGACGAGGTTCATTGTCTGCCTGGCATCCATGGGATAAACACAGCTCCCCCACTCACTCAACTGCCATTTATCAATACCGACTCTGAAAAGGGATGAGAGTGACAGGAACAGACTTCTCACTGAAAAGCGGTTTAAGAAACACCTCGGCACAGAAGGATGCCCTGGGGAGGTGCAGGAATGGACTGGACTGTGCTGCACACCAGCAATGGGCTCTGCACCACAGGGTCAGCTCCTCACACCTTGCTGCCCTCCTGGCTGCAAAGGGGTGCCCTGGGGCTCCCGGAAGATGGCAGGGGCAAGGTATGGAGGGAACCCTGGCCAAAACCGTAGCCCCAAACCTCCCATTTTCTGCTCCTCGTCATGAATCTGCAAGCACTGAGGAGCCAGGAGGGTTTCATTTGCACACCACTACCATCTCTGATCTGTTCTTCAGGCAAGTTCTCTAGTTTTAAAAAACTAGTGTTTTTTTAACGGCATGAGTCAGGAGACTGCTGAGCTCCGGGCTGCCTGTCTGTACCACTCTTCCCTAGATGACACAGCCCCTGAAAAGGGAACGAGTGAATGGGAGCCTCTAAGGCAGCTAAATTAACTATCTATGTTTCCTGTGCTACAAAGGTGCCTAAAAATGATGGAGGTCCAGCCCCAGCCATCAAGTGAGCAGAACGCGTGCAGGACAGGCTCAGCCATAACTTTTGAATGCACACCAGCTCCCGTACCTCGGGTTATAATGACAGGAAGGGAATGCTCACAGCCCGTTAAGTCTCTAACTACTGTTAAAAACCTCCCATTAGTCACCTCATGTCATCTCCCTGTCTGAAGAAGCAGGGGAATAATCCTTCTCTTCTTGCACGCTTTATCTAGTCCAACCTGCAAGCAGTAGAGATTTTCCTTCATTATACATCTATGCATTAAACATACGTGGTTACGCAGAGGACAGTTACTGCAACACACCTATTGAAACCAGAAGAAGTGACAACACAAAAATGTTTGTCTATGTATAAATGAAAAATATTATGAAAGGAGCTTATTATTAGAAAGATGGCGGGAAAAGTCTTGCAAGACATGAAGCTCAATGTAGTTCTGCTATGAGTGAAACAGGTTACAAAAGTGAGCCTGTGAAAATGGATGTATCATTCTCTCCTGACATGACATTGCTTCAATTAAGTTTTCTTATTGAGGTAACCCAGAGGCAGCACAGCAAGGTAACAGATGGGAAAGGCTGCCTGTGAGGGTAAGTGCAGGGTTTTCCTGTCTGGAGTTACATAAAGCAATTTATTGTTCTTTTTTTTCTTGCATTCAGTGTTTCTGACGAGGTCAACGGGGAGGGAGCAGAGAAAGTCTGGATTCAGATTCAGATTTCACACATCAGAGGGGAAACAGTCAAATTGAAAAAGCTATGGGAGCAGTAACTGGGAAATTACATACGTGCTTTTTCTTACCTCCAGCCCTATTTCTTTATTTTCTTTAAAACTGTCACATTAACGTAGTTTTCAAGAAAAAAACATAAAGCTCTTCTACATTTCCCAGTGCTGTGCTCTGATGGTTTGCACCAATAAAGCAATCTTCCCATCCACTGCCAGGGTTTTACCTACTCTCCATGAGAGCAGGATGTCTGCAGGCACCCACGGCTCTCCCTTGGGAGCAGGCGTTCCTGCAGTGCCCCAGGGTCCCGCTGTGGGCCAGGCACAGCTGTGTGATGGGGTCACAGCTGGGCAGTAAGCCCAGGGATGAGAGTTTTTTGAAGATGAGCAAAGGCAGGGTCTGAAGCATCAACCCCTGAAGCATCAACCCCTGCAGCCAGCAGGTATTTTGGGGTCCTTCCTTGCTTTTCCTTTCTCATGTAGCATCATCAGCCGCCTGAGGTGCTTTTCCAGTAGCTGGCCGGAAAGCTGCCAGTTTTCCCCTCTTATATAGACATCACAGAGCTTGCTCATCTCCATGTTGCCTTCAGGCTATTGCAGTGGGCTTTCTTTAGAGACAATCCTGAAATCACTCCAAAACTCCCTCCCATCCCCACTCTTTGTATTTCACATTAAATTAATCAACAGCAATAGAAGCCTGAACCCCTGCCTTTAAGTTTCTGAGCTCATTCACCCTTAGGATTTTCCTTTCCAAAAAAGCTTATTTAACCTGATATTCTTAATTCCTCCCACCCCAGGAGAAAAAGTCAGAGATTTGCACAGCTTGGGCACAGATTTGCCAGGACCCCATCAGTCTGTCTGGAGGGGAAGCCAGCAAAACCCACCACTCTCCCATGGAGAGGCTGGAGGACTCATAAGCTGTTCCGGATTCACCTCCTTCCTCTGTGCCCTGGCCCTTCTCTGGCAGCTGAAGCGCATTGACTCAACATCAGGGGAACGGCAGGGATATCCCTCTATTAAGAGCCTGTCAGCTTACATGGGCCTACAGCAGCAGCAGCTGCTGCTCTGGAAGGCTTTCGAGGAGGTTTATGCCTTGCTGCAGATAATCCATTGGCCATGCAGAATCTTTGGCAGGCTGGTGGGGGCTTCCTCAGCAGTTTTCCTGGTGATAAACCTACATCCAGGGCTGGGTGCATGTCCAGCTGTTCCAGATGTTAGGAAAACCCCAGGGGATGGAGCACAGCCTGAACACAGCCAATATGCAAGCACCTTCAGAAGCTTTCCCTGCCCTTTTTTAGCTATCCTTTCTCCTACTCTCTTATTTTTGTGGCTGCTGCTAATTCTGTGCCCCCACCTCAGACCCTCCGGAGCTGAGAGCAGGACCCCTTCCTCCATTAGTGGGGACGGAAATAGTTTCCCCACCAAGCAGAAGCAATGCTAGCAATTTCATTTCCTGCATATCTGTAGTTTTAGTCTTGAATATAAATTGCTTACTTAAAGGGGAAAAAAAAGAATCACGTGCCCTACAAAGCTTCAGCACAGCTTCAACTCTCCACCAAGGACAGGTAAAAGTTTGCAAGAGACAGACCTATGCTGGTGACAGCAACCCCCCAGGAAAGTGCTCTCACAGCCCAGGAAAGTGGGGAGGCAATTCCTGGGCACAGGGGAGAGCACAGGGTGATCCCTGATCCATCCCAGGTTCATCTGCTATGTGCCTGCCTTGAGAGCCCAGTGAGATCACTGGGATGTCCCCCTGACGGTGTGGCCCAAGCACTGCCCCTGGGGAGTTAGACAGGGCAAAGGCACAGCCACCCACTATCAGCCAGTAATGACCCAAACGGGTGTTTTGGTTATAAAAGGGCAAAAATCTTCATGATGGTGATGAACAGACTTTACCCCCATATATGAAATCGCACCAAGCTGACTGGTGGTTATAGGTACAAAACCCATCCACAGAAGAGGCCCTAGGCACAGCAGAGCACTACTAGCTGCCGCTACGGCTCTGCTCTCCCTGTGAGGCTCAGGCGGCCTCTCAGCCTCCCACACAACCTGGCATCCAGGAGCTAGCCACTTGAGTCGATAAGGTTAATTTAAAAATATGAAAACACATAGACAGAAGAAAAAAAAAGAGAGAACACTACATCTCTTGCTCCCCATGTTCTCTCACTAAAGAGATCCAGATAACAGAAAACACGATGAGCAGAAATATAGATTTGTTATTACTACTATTTGTTGCAGGGCCAAGGGAAGACTGTAGAAATGCACCTTCTCTCAAGTACAGCCAAAGCAAGCTTCATTCTTTATTGATTTCTGGAGTGGGACTACAATTGACAAATGTAATTAGCCCAACAATGATAAAAGGAAAATACTTTTCCTTATAGATGCAATTACGGACACTGCTCTGTACTTGCCCTGGACCAGATCTCCACCTCTGAATCCCAAACAGCCAAAGTACAGTGCTGACCCTAGGACTTCACTAGGGAAGCAGTCTCAGGCTTAGGCACACATTAAGACTTAGGTGGGACTAACAACCCAGCTGGAGGTGCTGTCACTAGAGGATTAATGCTGCCCTTACCCTCACATCCACTGTTGACACCAATGAAATCTTTCTCTCGCTGTCAAAAGCCACCCTAGCTTCCATTAAAACCAACTCTTGAAAGCAGAGACTGGGGGGATGGGCAGGCGGTGAAGTTAAACCCATGATTTTTCCAAGGAGCCCAGTCATCTGAGGCATCTAACACAGGACAAGATGCCAGCGAAAAAGGACCCTACAGAGGAGCTGAGGCTTTCTGTGTACAAACAGCACCTGGTCCTTGGCTGCATCCTGCTCTGCCTGGAGAAGCCAATCCATCAGGTGCGCCCCGGGGCTTAAGCAGGACTTGGGCAATGCCAAGCGTGTGCGCCCTGTGTGGGAACGACCCACCTTTCTGTAAGAGCTCAGGCACTGTCAATTCATGCCTTACCCTCTCCTGCGTCTGAGAGAAGACCTAATGCAGAGAACAGATTCACAAAACTATGGCTGAAGCAAAACCAGTAATATATATATTATATACCACACCACGCTGCTGTGTAGCAAAGAACTGTCTGAGGCTACAACGCAAGTAACATCACCTAAAATCTTTTATTACTCCTTTTTTAAAGCAAAAAAATAAATGACATCTCCTCTTTCATCCTGCTACCAGGTAGCCTGTCTACATAGATGCTTGAAATAAATACATTTAATTTCATTTGAGGCTTCCCATTACAAAGTACTGCAAAATCTATAGCCTGATTTCAGCCTGGGATAGATCCAAAGACAAGCACACAGTATTATTAACTACAAATAAGCGTGGAGGGGAACAGGGCAGAACTCCTGGTTTTCTCCACGAGATATATTTCACTTTGGGGCTATTCTTTGACGCATTTCAACCTAGGAAGCTGCATGGCAATTATTTCCCCCTTTCCATTTTGAGGTACAATTATTAGGGACTCAAATGCTATAGATGAGGAACAGAGATCTTCTGTCTCCAAGGCCCTTTTAAGGCCACCCCTCTTTTTACAAATGCACCATCTTCATCCAAAGTCACCTCTTGCATTGAACCTGGACCAGCTGCTTATGCTGCCTCTAGTTTCCACTAGATGCACAAACTCAGGAGCAAAGGCTGACTCAGTATCAGTCAAACCATGCTTTTGTGCAGGAACTTTCTGTTCACCACTTTCAAAAAGAACACTCCAAATAAGGAAAATATTTCCCATTTAAAGTGGGTCTGCCAATAGTCTACCCTAAAGTGTGGGAGCTCAACATTCACCTTAGAGTCAGGTCAAAAAATGAAAAAAAAAAATAATTAAAGAAAAGGTGCTGGGAAAATGCAGTCCCTCTGAGGTGCTGCAAGAATACAGCATCGCTTACCAAAGAGCTCAGAGAGATGTGGACGGGCCGCCCGCCTTCCTGCGTGACAGGAGTTTTGGGCAGCTCACACCAGCGACTAGACTACCAAATGAGTAGCAGGAGGCGGGATGTTCAGATGGCTCGAGGTGCCAGCTCGCCTTACCCTCAGACAGGGCACAACCCCAGCACAAACCAGAGTGACTCCCTGCGTCACCGCCAGCCGAGCACGAGGGCTAGCCCGGGGGGGCCAGCGTGACGTCCCCACGGCGTCACCTCCCTGCGTCCCGTGCAGAGGCACTGCCAGGGCAGGGCAGGGCAGGGCAGCAGGGCTGACACAGCCCTGAAGGCACTGCTTTGGTACAGGAGATCAGGTGGCATCAGTGCGGGCCTGGCCGCCCCCCACGCCAAAGCCATTGCTCCCTGACTGCATGCCACATTTTTAATTTCCTCTGCCTCTGCTGCTGGATAGCAATCGACTGCTCCTCCATATGCTCTGGGCCCTGGCACGGTAACAGCCCGTTTGCAGGCATCTTTCTGATAATGCTCACTGCTTCCTGGCCTGCTGCAAAGCAGAGCAGGGAGGATGGCTGGGGCTTCCAGCTCTCCATCTCACTGATGCCCTCATTGAAAACCTGCTCCTCCATTTCACCCACCAGGCACAGCACAGCAAGCACCAGGGTGAGGGAGGCTCGGCAGCAGTGACCCTACCTCTTGGCGTCACTGACGGAAGGACGCTGCTTTGCAGATGCCAACACTTAGCCCTGCCTCTTGGTCCCCTCCTCCTCCACACCCTGCCTGCTGCCTCTCCGTACAGCTCCAGCAGGACCAGCGGGCTGCCAGAAGCCCCTCAGATCCTGAGATGAGGAGGGCGAGAAAGGAAGGTTAGCAAGGGGGATGCCAGCAGGGCAAAGGCTCACAGGCTGCCCACAGGAGCCCACGGGAGACATGGATTAAGCCCATCAGCCAGCACTAAAGACAGAGCACAAGGGCTGCTGATCCTATGCACGCCTGGCTTCCTCTGCAGCCCAGGTGCACGCCCACTCTGTGCACCCTACAGGGACTAGGCAGTGGCCCAAGACTCTGGATGACAGCAACCTGATTTGGGCACACATCTGTGGGGCTCAGGATGAGCACAAGGACTTGTCCCGGCTGCTTCAAGGAGAGAGGCAGCACTGCCATTTGCCCACCCAGACGCGACGAGCGTGCTGCTCACCAATGGCTCAAAGTGTGCAGAGAGGCAGCTCAGCCTGGAAGGGCGGAGAGGACAGTGACCTCCAGGCAGGCAGAGGCAGGTTATTTCAGCTGCGTGGAGAAGGAGCAGTGGAAAAAGCAAAAGTGTCAGCATTGCTACAGATCGGACAAGCACAGCATCCCTCCTGCATGCCTCCCTTCTCAGCCAGGGCCGATCTAGTTATTTTTTGTAAAACCCTTTTCTGCTTTGTTTCCAGCTCTTTTCACACAAACTTTATGATCCTTTCAGCAAAGCTCTGCACCAGGTTATATTTTGCAATAACCAAGACAAATGGTATTGCAATAATTCAGACTCCAGGCATGGCTATCATTAATGTTCTTGTTTTTACTGCAAGCGTGCAACATTCACAAAATGATTTGTAAAAAGCCTGCTCTGTCAGCTGATGGAGTCTTCCTGACTTTGATCCCTGAGAGGGAAAGGAGAGAAGAACGGAGGTTTTTCTAGCTCAGGTTTCTCCCTGTTCCGCTGCCTCAATTATATGTGGATTGATCACAAAACTCCCAGAGAGAGTTTCTGATCTCTTGGATCTAATTTTTTCATCAATTTCCTCAGCTTACAAATTTTCACTCTGGACTACTTCTTTCTCCTTTGAGTCCTCTGGGCCGCAAAAAAAACCCTGTACAATTTTTGTGCTCAGATTTATTGCTCAGTGGCATCACCATCAGCCTCGCAGGAGGAAGAAGAGGAAGGGGGCTGCCCTGGGCACAGCTGGGGCAGAAGCCAGAGCACCTGTCCCACCACCCTCCTGAGGCAGAGCAGAGCAGACCCCAGCCTCCACAGCTCCCTGGCAGCACGGGGCACCCGAGTCGCAGCCATAGCTCACCCCTGCTCAGGTGTGCATGAAGTGGGGGGCATCAATAACTGAGCTCCAAATAGAAAAGGCTGGGTAGATTAAGCTCCTAGAAAGGTAAAATAAAGCACAAATAACTTTAGCCAGCTAACACCGAGTACACAGAAAGGTGACACCAGAGCTCTCAAGGGAGCCTGGAAATACCAATGACTTCTTCATCTCCATGGGCAGAGGGCTCTGTCCGTATAACTCTTCTGTACTGGCTGGAGTTGAAACGAACAGCTCAAGCCACGAGCTAGCGTGAATGCTCTACCCCATCTGACTCTAACTGGGTTGGTTTATTTTGATGCCTCCTCACAGTCTGACATTAAGAACTTCTGTTTCTCTCCCTGCCTGGATTTGTACAGCACCTAACAGTAAATGGGGCTATTCACGTGTTACCACAGTGTCTATAAACAGCAGCAATTTACCAACATATTCAAACAAGGGTGAAATGGATTTATAAAAATCAATCGTTAAACCAGTACAACATCTGTTGCCTGTGTAGGATCTTGGCTGAAATACACTTCCAAGAGATTCACAGCTCTCTCCCTCTGACTCCACACTGCTGAACTCCCATCACGATGTTCACAATAGCTCCATCCATCTCCCAACCATGCCACCAAAAGCCATCCTGGAAGAAATAATGATAGCAAGTCTTGGTGCATTGAAAGCAAGCATTAGCCAAATACCATGCTCCATATTTTTCTTCCCCTTTTAAGCTGTCTCATTCAAGAAAAGACAGTAAGTTTTATACTGTGCAGGAGGAGGTGGTTATGTGACTCTCTGGGGTGAGGACACGTGTTCTGCACAGGCGACCTCCAGATGTTTCTGCCAACATCACAGGGAGCAAGAGAAAAATGAGTCAGATATTTAACTGCAGCCTGCTTGTACCCTTCATTCCCCGCCCCCCCAAATATCCTTCAGAATTTCAAGAAACTGCTGCAGCAATCCCAATTACCTTTAAAGTGCCACTGCCATAAATCATGTTAAGACAAACTACATTCAAGTGTTCTCACCAGAAAAGATGAGAGAGGCCTTGTACAATCGCCAATTATCACAGAAGAGTGAATTAATAACATAAATATAAGTGACGAGGGCCATTTTCTAAGTATGCCATCCAATTCTGCAAAACACTCGTCTCTCTTCATCAGTCGTAAAGTGGGGCTCCATGAGCTGCAATGGCATGCATGGAAACAGGCAGGAAGCTGCCAGGGACCAAGAACAGCTCAGGCAGGAAGGATGGCCAGACAACTGCCACACAACCAGGGCCATAGCAGTGCATGAACCTGGGGAGCTCACTGCCTCTCAGCTTCATGTTACCATCATCTAATGCAACCTAGCTGTCTCCAGTTGCAAGCAACATGACTGAACCATCAGCACTTAATGGCAGACCTTTAACCCAACCGTGCAAACAGCAAGCATGCCTATCTGATGGGAAAACAGTTGCTCCTATAGTCTGACCATGTATCAGAGTCCCAAGAGTCACACCTCTTGCGTTTATATACTATGACAAGATGGGACTACTATGCAGTAGGCCAGAAGCAGCGACCTATCACAGATCCCACCATCATGTCGCTATGTATGCACAGGAAACCCAACATCCCACATCCACTACGAGACACCTTCCAGAAAGGAACCAACTCTTGATCTGAGGACATGGAAAGATGAAGACTACACAAGCTTTTGACAGTTTGTTCTGATGACCAAAGCTGTTCTCAGCAAGGGCCGAGCATGCAGAGTAACTCTATTTCATACCAGTTGCTAGCTCCATCAAACAGAAGACGAAGTGTTGCTTTACTGAGATAATTACTGAACCTTTTTTAAAAATGCTAGACACCTACGGTACGATTCATCAATATGGATTATCAACCATGTGTAAAAAAGGGCTAGAAAGTATCCTTCATATTCTGTGTAAATACCAAGGTCAATAAAAGATAGATACAGGCTTTGAAGACAGATATTTTATTATGACAGAGTTCGGCAGGTTACTTTAAAGTGTGGTTTGATTAGCAAAGTGCTTATAGCCACTTACTGTATAGACTACCCAGGTAGGTAACTAGTACCATTAATTTATTCTCCAGGAGGGTGTGGACATTTCTCCAGGGCCTTAGCATGTGGTGACACCCAGCTGAGCTGTGTAAGGACTGTGTGCATAAGGACTAATTAGATCTTGAACCAAAAAACTCAGTATCTTCTCTTCACCATCTCTTAATTCTTGAAAAGGTCTGAACAAATACCACTTTCATATACTGAGTCTGGCCATGCTAAAATCCAATGATTAAAGTATGCATTTGTCCCAATGGCATTAAAAAAAGAAACTTAATATAATTCTCTTACAAGGGGAGCAAATTTTTAAACAAAGATTTATTTGCCTGATTTTTTCCTGATATTAAACCTTTAGATTCCCAGACTGATTCTCCTTGCTGCAGCATACATTATTGAGAGGGGATTTTAAACCCCACTGGTCAGCTTTTGGATGGCAGAGCAGCACTTATTTTATTGCTCTTTTCCCTCTGCAGCCATTGGTTGGGTTTTGTTTTCTTTTACATTAATTATTATTATTTTTGCTCTGTGTGTCAACGGCTGGTCAGCTCCACGGTTCTGCTTCAGTGGAGTTTCCCAAGTCACCTAGCAAGATGATCATGTCATTGCCCAGGTGGTTTCGCACAATTAGTGCTTCATCATCTTTGCAGGAGGAGCTGGAACTCTCCCTCCAACCTCACATTCTTCAACAAGAAGTGATTTCTAGACCTGCTTGTTCAAAGAGGCATCTTAAGCATTTTACAGACTAGCAGGGTGGCCCAAAGGCTCATGCACCTCTGATCTCCCTATATATTCCAGGTCCCAGTGGTCCTCATTAAACAATGGGGTGCAGCCAAATGTGCAGCCAAATGTGCACCCAGAAACATACAAAACACCAAAATGCAGCTGCTTCCAGTGTGACACGTCAGCTAGCAAGTCTCCTCTGTTCTCATCCCTTGGGAAGAAGAATCCATTATAAATTACACTAGAAAATTTGACATGACATGTTATAAATAACTGCAGTTTGAATTCAGTCAATAATACTTTGCATTACTAAAATATGGGTTTACAATCATTTCTCATCTGAAAACTGTTTAATTTAAGTAGTAAACACAATGCTTGCTACTGATTCTCAGTTTGCACTGGAAATATTTAGTGTTTTTCCTATATGCCCAGCTCCTGGAGTTATGTGATAACTGTCCAGCCCACAGAGCTAATATTATCACAAGAATCTTAGACATTTCCACCAGTAAGTGGTAAGTTTTAAACATGTAAAATCCTGTCAAATTTGTAAACTATCACCATGCATCGGGAAGATTTTCAAATAAATAAGGTGGTCTGTTTTGCAAGGGCACTTGGTCATAGATGCCCCGTAGAGGGACCCAAGCACCGACATCTCCAGCAACACAGCATTTTCTCAGCAACAACTGAGACCAGCCCATGGCAGGTCTCGTCCTACCAAAGCATCCCTTCCATCTCCAACAGCGCTGGGCTGCCCTCGTCCTGATGCACTGAGAGGATCCAGCCTGGATAGCTTATAATGACCCAGCAAGACACAAGGCTAAAGACACCTGTCTGATTTTTGAAGGTTAGTTTTCAGCTGTCTAGGAACTTGCAGAACAAACTCCTGAACAGACCAGATGCACTGAAGTAGAATGAGAAAACACAATGTGCAGTTGGCAGCTGCCGGGGAAGCTCAGATCAAGTAAGAGTGTTGCTGTCAGGTTAAAGACCTTGCCACTTTGCAGTGGGGGCCTGATTGTGGGTAGGAAGGTTTTTTCTGCACAGCGGAGCTGGGCAAACTGTCAGGACGTCTAAGGACAGGTGGAAATCCAGGGATTTAAATGCAGCACCAGCCTTTGGCCCGTGTTCCCGAGCTGGCTGTAACATGAGTTTGCCAGAGTTAACACCGATGCCCTCAAAACGAACAGTTTATAACTCGCTCTTGTTTATCTGTGTCTCTATTGCTGCTATTAATATTTAATGTCTCTGGAGTAAAGGTTCCTCTCCAGCATAACAAACCCTGCTGCAGTATTAATCAGAGCGTCAGCAGCCCGGAGCTCAGCTCCATGCTCGCAGGTTCCCATGACACACTCCTAACCTGTGGGCTGCCAAAGGCAGAGGGGGATGGGCATCCTGCCAGCTCCTCTGCGCTGGGAACGCTGTCCTTCCCACCGCAGGCAGAAAGGGACAAAGGGTGCGGAGAGAGCGTGCCTTGAATGGAAACCATCATCTGCTTCCCCTCTTGCCCTGCCAGCTCCTGCATACCCAAGGTACCCCCTGAGCTCTTGGTATCAGGCCCCCAATGGCTTCCATCTTTGCACGGCTGGGAAGGGACAGCCACATCCCCAGTCCAGTCCCAACACAAGCCTGAGACACAGCTGGGACCTGAACCTGAGCGTTCACATCCAGACCTGTGTCCTCAACATTAAACTACTCTCTTGATCCTGACCAGAGGAGTCTGGGAAGAAATGAGGAAGAAAAGGGTGACCCCTGCCCATCTGGAAGCCACAAGCAGCTCCACAGACCTTTATAAAAGCTCCAAATGGCAGCGTATTAGAACATGGCTTGCCTTTGCTCTGCTCCCATTAATGAACCCTTCCTTCTGCACCCATCCACACACGTAATGGGTAAAACCCTTAAAGAACAAGGGTCAAAAGCGTCAAAAGCTGATGTTTGATGGCATCCCATTTGCCCTGGTCTTAAGTATCTTGAGGGTCACTAACTCACTCAGATAACTAGAGCTTTGCACTTTGATTTAACCCAGTGGAAAAGGCGCTGCTGAAGAAGAGAGCAGAAAGATCATGAGATGGATAAAGGGAGCAAGAAAATGGGTCATTAGTTAACACAAATGCGCTCTTCTAGACAGCCTCAAATCCCAGTTACGGACTACAATAAAGCCAGACCATCACAAAGGGATTTCTACCTTGCCCGGGCTACCCAACATCCATGAAGGAAATGAACTAATCCCAGCTCGCAGGGAAGCATCCACTGCTCAGAAAAGCTGCCGTCGCTGCCACCACGCACACAGCTAATTCCAGAAAACCTTGCATAAGCAATCTTGCACCAGCAGTTACACCAGAGATTGCCAAAGGAGTGAATTAGTTAATGTCTTTAACAGCACAAAAAAGGGGACTGAAATTGTAATTATATGGGATTACATCCGCAGGGATGCGGAAGGTCCCCTTTAGCTCGGCAGGGCACAGTTCGATGGCCAGGGCTGGTTGCCATGAGCAGCCTAGGTGAGGTGACGCTTGTACTGTTTGTTCTACGGAATAAAGATTTTCAGTCCAGCCCTTCTTCTTGGTATTCAATTAAGTGAAATGCAGTCTGAAAAATTATTTTCTTTCCTTAAAATACATAAAACACCCCCACCCCCTTTTTCAATCTCAGCTGCCAAACGTTGGCCCTGAACTTCAGGGCCAATTTATCCTTTATTTACTGAAAGCTCACTCTAAATCTTTTCATACTAAAAATGTCAGTCCTCCAAACAATTACTCTGGCTGCAACATTAGTCATTTGTTACATTTTCCATCAGCATTACTCATTTGATGGCATATCATCTTTGCTATAATGGGATCTGCGCCATCCCTTTTCTCTCCTGTCCTCCTTAGTGCTTTTCTATCCACGGCCTCCCAGATTTCATCTCCGGGCCAGGGGGCATCAGACATTGCATTTCTCTCTCTTCCTGACCACCAGGAAAAATCAACCTGTGCATGGCTTCGGCCAGTGCTGGTCTCCTGCAGATACCAGTGGATTAATAGCATAAACACCAATCTACTTTGTAGCTTCTTGCAGAAGACCAACAATGCGAAGGAATTTTTAAGGCTGGAAATCTTTTAATTAACATCCCAGGGACAGTGGGAAGTCCCTTTGAATCATTTCATAACCAAAGGTGAGATAAGAGCCAGGAGGCAAAGAAACCAGACCAGAGCTGAGCACCAGCTTTAAGCCCTCCCCCCAGAAGACACAAGGCAGGTACATGTGGCACCAAAGGGGCAAGTTCTGGATTTCTTCTTAAGTGCAGATGGCAAGGAGACCATACGCACTAGACGAAACGACCTTTACAACTCGGACTCCTTATTCCAGGGTGGTCAAGGACCGGAGTTATGCCAAGACATAGCCCCTATCTCCCCAAAACCTGAAACCTCAAAGACAGGAACATCAGATCTAAGCATGTGGCTTGTACTGCACATGCCACCAACTCAGGAGCGTCTACCAAAACTAAAACCTACCATTAACAGTATGTGACTTGGGATACACTGAATGCATGAGACTGTAGCCAGAAGCCACCTTCACTAGTGAACTCGCCCTTCTCCTTGAGGACCTCACAGACCAGTACAGCACTGTACAGCTTATCCTTCCAGAGCTGGAATTTGCAGGCTATACCTGGGGTCACAGGAGCTACTATGTGGGAGATGCCTGAACATAACTGTGGTCTCAGCTCAAGTTCAGTTTTTGCACACAAGCCCTGCTATAAACAACATGTTCAAGCATTTTTATCCAAGGTTTTTTCCCCTCCCTCGTGAAATTCTTTGATAGAAAACTTAACACTAAAAATGGAGCTTTCCATTTTTTGCTGCACCAGAAAAAAATAAACCAGTGCTCTCTTTCTGCATGCATATGTTTGATGCCAAAAAGACAGAGCAGGTCATTCTTAAAAAAGGCACTTCAAACACCAGTACTCCCTGTCATCTCAGTTTTCCATCAGAAAATGACAGCCCCCTATTTCAAAACAAGATCTAATGAAACCACATTTATCCCTATCTTGCTGTAATCACATTAGACAGTTCTACCAATTTAATTTTATTGGTTTCTTAACAGTCTGAAAAAACACATACAGACCAGCCCTACCTGTTTTATTACACAGAAACAGCCACCTGCAGTATCCTTTCAAAAACAGTATCCGATGGTCAATAAAGAGCCTTCTGTTTGGTTTTAGACTTCCTGCTAAGATCTCATTTTCTTTAAGATATTTGTGCAGCTTTTGAACACATCAGATTTCGTTTAAGCAAAAATTTGCAACATGTGCTTCGCCATTAGAGGCGCAACCGATGATATTCTTAGGCTCATCAGTGTATGAATGCTTACCCGTAGGAGAGCTTGGGTATGAACATGTATGCGACTGTTGTTGTAAACTGCTGCCCAGGCATCTAAATGATGTGCCTGCTTACCCCTACAGAGAGGGAGAGGTGGGAACATGTGCGTGTCTAGGGCAGATGCTATTGCTACACAACGAATTCAGTTTTGCAGTAATTTTTCATCCCAAAATGCTGGTTTCCAATAGTGCATCAGATGGATGCAATTAACCTTTGCAACATCCCACTGCTTACTACAACCACAAGCCAATCTTGTTCCCCAGGTCCCCTTGGAGATTTCCCTGGAGAAGCAATAGTTGTCTCCAAGAGAAAGAAAAAGAAAGTTGGTCGTATTCCAGGTACTACCAATTTAGAAAAGACAATAGCAGCAGCAGCCAATTTATTTTCTGCCTAGGTGAAAACCTTAGCCAGACCTTGTTGAATTGCTGTGCCTTTTCCCCACAGCTAATGTTTGTGCTAGGTGTGCATGCAGACAGGACATGCGTTGGTGGCATCCATAAGCGGACATGAAACAATCAGTTGCAGGGGGAGGCAACTTCCCTCGGCGCTCTGAGGTCCTGTCTTATCCTTCTAGCACTGAACCCCAGAGAACATTTTCCATTCTGGAGGGAAAATAGCAGCTTTGTCACCTGAGAAAAACCAGTCCACCTTTCTCCACAAGCAAGCCTCTAACAAAGTCTATTTTCAAAAGCAATTTGGTGCTGGTGGAAAGGCACCAAATTGTCGGCCCCAAGCATGGAAGCGTTACTTAGACGCCCGGACCTGCAAGGTGTAACCAGTGCATGGCCAGCTCTGGTTCAGCCCATGCTGCATCCAGACGCACACAAACTGCTCGGTCAATTCCATCTCTGTGTTATACACAATGCACCCTGACAGCTGTAAATGCAAATGCTTGGAGGGTTAGAGGCAACAGCTGCACAGTTACGGCCACAAGTCTAGAATAGTCCCTTCAAGTGCATGGCCTCATCTCCCTGGGATGGGATGCCATCATCCCTTCTGTCTACTGACTGGACGTGGCAGTGACCCAGAGATGATGTGCGTTTGCTGCCCAGGCACAAGCCCTGGAGTCCTGCCATTCTGTTGTGGTTTAACCCCAGCCAGCAACTCAGCCCCACGCAGCCGCTCACTCACTTCCCCTGCCACCCAGTGGGATGG
>JAVKLA010000081.1:4605806-4702973 GCA_034782735.1 Sagittarius serpentarius
CCTTTGGCCAGTCTGGGCCGGCTGTCCCGGCTGTCTCCCCTCCCACCTTGCCTGTGCCCCTCCAGCCTCCTTGCTGGTTGAGCAGGAGAAGCTGAAAAGTCCTTGAGTTAGTCTAAACACAACTTAGCAACAACCGAAAACATCAGGGTGTTATCAACATTCCTCTCATACTAAACCCAAACCACAGCGCTGTACCAGCTACAAGGAAGACAATTAACTATCCCAGCCGAAACCAGGACACACTCTCACATCCTCACTCTGCCACCGCAGCCTCCTGCCACCCGCAGTGAGTTACTCCCAGCCCCTGCTCCCCTTGGAGAACATTATCCTTCCTCCCCTCAAAACCTCACAATGTTGCCTGCAAACACAGCTTACCAAAATAAACAAAACTGCAAGCCAAAAGAGAAAAGCAGACTGCAATGTTATCCCTGCACACTGCTGTTTGTGGGCTGTCGAAGACTGGGGAACCAGCGGGACACATGCTGCCTTTACAGGCAGAGATGGTACATCCTATTGTCTGTTGGGTTGACAATTAATAATACCATCTCCTACCTCCACAAACGTATTAGCCAAAATGCACACATATAGACACCTCCTGCTCTTGATAGGGTGTTTGAAGACATGCAACACTGCACAGCAGGCAAAAGCTAGCAGGGGAAGTGTATCTAATTAGCCAGAACATGGATCGGAAAGCTCCAAGTGGCTGTGTTTTCATACCACCAATTAGACTCATCAGGTTACCCGCTATGGGCAGGATGATTTTTTAAGTGTTCCTTTGAGGTAGATAAAAGGTAACAGAAATTATTTCAGCAACGCACTTCAGGCTATGTGGCTAAAAGGAGCTTTTGTCTCCTTTGTACCTGAGTCAATATAGAAAGCAGCCTCCAAATCCCCTCTCCCCCTCCCCAAAGCCCAAGGGTCATGGCAGGGGCTCAGCAGACCCCCACCCTGTAGGGTCCTGTCCACAAGTGGCTGCAGTGGGTCTCAGCACCCAGCACACTGCCTGTCTCTTGTGAATGGGAACTCCAGCGCAGGCCAGTTCACTTCCAAATCAGCAAATGCATAAACTAGAGGTCATCAATAGGAGTCTCATGACCCAGACAGACTAAAAGATGGTTAGACAGGTTTAAAGAAGCTAATCAGTTTTGTCTATACTGCTGAGGTCAGCACTAGAACTTCTCTCCATCTGCTTCCTGAACACAACAAGGGGATCATCAGGAAATGAGGACAGCAACTCTTTCCTCCTGCTCTGCTCTGCTTTTCATGGAAAACTACAGTGAGAACTGTGCTATTAGCAGTATATCAGTCTTATTTCTTCCCCTGGAACAGGCCAAACCATGGGTGTGCTACTGTAGGGCAGACCCCATAGTCACGGTCCCCTTCTCTGTACTCTGCAAAAAGCTAAGCAGAAGACAAACAAAGACAACCTTGCCACTCCTCCAAGTCCATGAGTTGAGCCCTACTATCGAACTCATCTCCTACTTGAACTGAACTCACCAGAGTACAGAATGGCCAAAGTTCAGAGCAGCAAAAATACAGAAATCAGAAATAATAAAATTAATGGCAGGAAGAGGAACAAGAGAAAGACCACTATCACAACAGCAACACACAAAGCCAGCCAGCCTCATGTAATAAAGATTCAGAAAGCAACAGACTCCAACGTATGCCACACAGCCCACATTATGCAGACTGCCGGGTCCCAATTCCTAGTCAAATCTACCCAATCCCACTTTTTGTCTGCACACTCCTAGCAGAAAAATAGACTATGAAAATAGGTAGCTTGCTTTGCAACATTAAATATCTCCTTTTTCCTTTAATAAGAAGGCAGCGGCATCAATTAGAGGACAAAGCCATTAGACACAATTCGTTTATACAAATCAGTGACAAGTCTGTGTCAAAACATCGGCTCCCCATAGCCCTGATCTCAGAAGAGGTTTTGAGGCAGAATGATTGATTAAGCTGCGAACAGTCCCTTGTTGACTTCAACAGGTGTTGGACTGGGTTGCTCAAGAAATTATCTCAGCTTTCCAAGGCCCATCTCCTGTCAGAGCAAACCTGCCTCCCTCCTGGTCCTCTGCTGTGTGACCATCCTCTGGTTTAACTGAGCGCTAGCCTCAATCACAGCCCACTGCATTCTCCTACTGCCAGCATGCACTGATAACACATGCCAACGTGCCGGCTTCCCCGTGGTTCCATCCCACCTGATACAGCTTTTAGTTCCTCAGAGCTAGCAGATATTTAAAAAAAAAAAAAAAAAGCCACCTGAGATGTTTCATCTCACTAGAGCCCCTTTGATCCCCATAGGGTTCCAGTACGATCTGCACTGGGTGTGCCCACACTAGTCAGGCACTAATCCAGTCTCCAGTCCGCTACAAAAGCAAAAGAACACTTAACTTGCTGTATGCCTGAAATATCCCAAGCTATTTCAAAAGGATTTTGGTTAGGACCTCCACTGCTCCTTTTCTATATCCATTTATGAAAGGCTCATGCACACATCACTGCACAGCGATACGGTGTCATGCTCCCAGCTCCCAGGGTTAATTGGCCCTTAGCATCTCTGGGGCTGCTTCCTCCTTTAATAGCCAATTAGACCCTATTAGCTAGGTTGTCATTTACATCCAAGGCTCCCAGCAGCAGTCCGGAAGCTACAAATTCACCTCAGCAGCCCTTCTCACACGGCTGCGTGGCCTTTTACATCGCAAGCTGACCCTTCTGCTTAGCTTGTGGCCTCTTTGTTCCAGTACCCCTTCTGGCCAGCAGCTCACCAGCGCGCTGATGTGGGAGTCACCGTCAGGGAGCCCAGATGGAAGACCCAAGGAAGGTCTGACCCATCAGGAAGAGACCAGTCTGTTCAGCGTGTCTTCTAATGGGCCTCAGCAAAACGGCACGGAGACATATTAAGCAGACCACTGCCTGCTCATAGCCATCTGCCAGACCATGTTGACATACTGCAGCACGGATCAATAGAAAGAGAGCTAGATAATGGCGATTGATTTTACACATGTAATGAAGTTGTTGAGTCTCCGATTCGGCCATTAGTAAGTGTTCATTTTATTGACCTGAAGGGCAAGGGGATGGAGATATTTTGTTCTTTCCTTTAAAAAGTAAGCATCATTTGCTAATGAGAGATGGCCTGGTTCCCTCCTCATTCTCTCTCTGCTTCGCCTTTCGCTCCTCTGCTTTGTCCAGCCACAGCTGAAACCCACAGACAGCAGCTTGACCCGTTTCACACTGCCATCACAACGCCGGTCACACACACTCTCAGATCCACACGCTTCTCTTGCCACAGAAGGTTTCCTAACCCGCCTGCAGCAGACCTCCCTCTCTGGAACAGATGGACTTGCCTCCTTGCAGAATCCCAATGCAAAATCCTTCTTTGGAAAGGTGGACCTATACAAGCATCAGCTGCTTCCCCCTCTCCCCCATTTTGTTCCTTTAAACACATAGTAGTCACTCAGATCCACCTCGTTTCAACGAGGCCACAGACAGACGCTATCCAGGATTTTTGCAGGAGCGATGAACAAAGTCTGCCACATTCCCGCTCAGTTGTCAAATTGGAAAGCTAGGAAAGGATTTGTGCCAACTTCTAGCCTCTTTGTGCTTCAAATACACACCTCCCTACTATCTACAAACTCCTCCTAGAGCAGGCATCACCAACAGCTCCTCTGTTTAGGGTAACAAGCCCACTGTGGAACCGGAATGAGTTTTTCAAAGGAGAGCGTACTGGGAAGGAAAGCTTCCTTCTCTGACTTCAGTGACCACACAACACAATGCTCAGCTAGCGTGTTTGCGAGCTGTGCTGCCAAGATCCACAACATACAGTGATAAAAAAAAGAACCTCCAACCCCCTTGGCCTGAATTTGGTCCGCAATTTCTCTGCAAAGCAATGAAGGCTCCAGCACTCACACTCTGCTGCAAAAATGGACCCTTGCCACTATGTTGTGATGAGTTACAGTGGAGCAGTCTTCTACAAGGTATCACAGCAGCAAAAGGATTGGTAATGCAGCAAGGTGAATTTATCCTGAGAAAGATCCACATTAGCCAGCAGACAGGCGACATGATCCTCCTGAGCTTGTTATATATAAAGGGGATGACTCCATCCATCTATTGCATAAGCTGGTTACTAACACATGGCAGAGCTACGTACTCAGGGCAGGAGCTGATGAAGCCTTTTTAACTGGAAAATTAAAACAAGGTCCTTTTGATGGCAAGCCCAAGGCATCCTGGCTAATATTCCAAGGCTTTGCCATCGACATTTGGGTTAGTAACTCAGATCATTCCTTTGGACTACAAGAGACAAGACTTCATAATGTCTCCAGCAGCTATCAGGCATCCAACATCTGGGTGGTGGATGCAAGTAGTAAGACACCAAAAAAGCTCCACAGAAAAGAAAAGCACATGCCTCCCAGCACTCGCTAGGAAAGTTCCTACATGTGCCTATCACGAAGTCCTATCTTCTGGGGCCTTTGGCATCAGGATGCAGGTGAAGCATCCACAAACAGGTAACAGCAGCTCCCCAGTACACCATGCATTGATTCAAGCAATGTTTTCACAGACCACACTGAATGACCTTGCCCCAGTACTGTAGCTCTGCCTGCGGCATTCTCCTGTCCACGTCCCACCCCAGCTGACCTCACACAGCACGTCTTGCTGGACATGACCACAGCCTGAGGCCACGCAGCTTCAGGCAATGGCTTCAGAAGACTTCTGGTTTGAAAAACAAGGCTGAAGAAAAGATGTATGAGAGACAATTAGAAAAGGACTTGCAGTAAGGAAAGATTCAAAGGTGTATCACGGATAAGATTAGGTCAGGATTTAAGTCCTCCTAATGGAGTCTCAATGAGGTTGTGCTCACAGCTCTATGCGTATATACAGAGAGATAAAGCAAGGCACACAAACTATAAAACCAAAGATGTTTAAATTAGAAGGGATCCAAGGGATGCTAATAAAATGCTGTAAAGAATTACTTATCAACATCTACAGAGAGGTTGAAGGAACATTACATGCTTTTCCTAGAACAGTGGCAACTAAAACTTACGGATGGAGAGGATAGAAGAGATTGGGAGAGCAAGATAGCTCCACCATGAAGTGCAAGAGAGAATCACTTAGAGATGAAAAAGATATTTAAGGATGCCATTAAAAAGAAGAAATGAACATGCAGCTACAGAAATGGGAGAAAGGTGTTTTGTTTCATGTAAGAAAAAACAAACTTAGGTTTAAACTAATTCTGCTTCCACAACACCAGGGAATAATTTTAAGCAGCAGATTCCAGTACTAGTCTTGTGCAAATACCTGCTCCAAAAGGCTTTGTGGATCAGTTTGCAACAGCCCATGTGGCCCAGAGAAGTCACTGTGGCTCTGTGGGCGATGACGGAGGGGCAGCATGTGCTGGCTGAGCGTTGGTGGTATACGGCCTGTCCGTTTCATCCCAGCCATCAGATCCCACGTGCCGTTGGGCCCTGCTTGCACCAAGACATACCCCAGCAGCACAGTCCCCTGGCAATTCCTGCTACCAATAGAGTAAACAGGCGTTTCTGGTTTTGTCGGCACACCTCAGCGTCTGGCTCCTGCGACCAGGCAGCTGCGGCCAGTCCTGCTCCTCCTGCACGTCTCCCCCGTGCCTGCCTGCTCCTTTGCAGTTGATTTCACACATGGATGGACGCACAGTGCTGGCTCGCCGCTACCCTGCACGCACAGCTGCATATCCTGGTTTTTGTCACGCTGATGCACTCTCAGGGCTCTACTCCACTCACACACACTTGCCCTCCGGCATCCCCCCTGGCTTGGAAGGCAATTTCATGCTCACAGAGTGCTGCTTTCTGTCGTATGTGTGCATGCATACTAGAGGCTCCCATGCAATTACCATCAGGTGCTCAGAGAGGCAATGGCTCAGCACACAGATACTATCAACATTATCTGCACACAGAAGTCTGCTCCCCCCTTCCACTTACTGCACCCAAACCTACCCCCACCCCCTGATGCCTGCTGCTTGGACTTTTGCACCTGCATTCAGTGCTGCCTCAAGTTTCCACTGCGTGATGCTAACAGCCCAGCCAGATCTCCACACCTTTCAGTCTTGATGGACAGTACACTAGACCGGGACTTGGGAGATGTAGGTGCTAATTTGAGAGCTTGCTACAGGCAATTCCTTTCATTTTCTCTGTTCCTCTGCTTCATATCTAGATCGTAAGAACAAATGTTACTGTCAAACCAAAAGTCCATCCAATAATTCCTTCTAATAGCCTCCCAGCCTTCAGCTACTCTCAGGTTAGGAAACTTCTGAAACTGATGTTGTTTATATATTTAATAACTCTTAAGCGCTTTTCTCTTCCCTGTGCTTGCCCAGTTTCCCCTTAAATCTATGAAAACTTTCTGTACTCACAATGTCCTTTGAGCTCAACATATCAATCACCTGTTGCACAAAACCGACATCCTGCTGTTTGTTCTGAACTTGGCTTCTATCAGCCTCATTCGGCATCCTCTGGTTCTCCTACCAGGAGAGACACAGAGCAACTGATCCTCTCCGCCTTCTCCATTCTGCTCATGATTTGCCTTCCTGTAAACTCTCCGGTACAAACAATGCCTCTCGCTATAAGTAACATCGTACAGCAAGGGACACTGAGGGTGCTCCATTGCAGCTGGAAATCCTGGGCGTCACCATAAGCCAAACCAGGCTACCTGTGTGTGCTTGTACAGCTGTCCTGTGCAGACACATGCTCCCCTGTACACCCGGGGCTTGCAGGGGGCTGCTCCAGGCACAGGCTCCCCTCCGCACCACAACTGAATCCAGCCCTGCTTGAAATCTGCAGGCCCCATTAGAAGCTGATGAATTGTTTTCTGCTCTCATGCTTCACTCCATATTGGGTTATCTATGCGGAAATGTAATTTGTTTGCTGATATCAAAATGCTGCCACTCACCTAAGGGATTAACACCGTGACAAAATCATTAGAAACCTGATGGAGTACTGGAGGTCTTCCGAGTTTGCAGAAAATTCATTCTTCAGCCTAATGAACGTCTTTTTCCAAACAACTGCAACAGCAACACCCCTGTTTCTCAGTTCCCACTAGACCGGCCAGAAACGCACGTGCACACTTAAGGGCTCAGCTTACTCTTAGACCAGCTAAAGAGGCAAACAACACCTGAGGCTCATGAGAAGCATGGAGGTCCAGCAGCAATGCCACAGCGACGCGGCATGGGGAACAAACGCCACCACCATGTCTTAACCCCACCTCTATGGGGAATGAATCCCACCATTGCATCTCAACTCCACTGCTACAGGTAGCTCCCCGGATAAGGAGCGCTGGGTGCTGAGCCTTCCCCTGCCGCTCTGCTTCCACGTCTTCCCCTCGCTCCTGCACGCTGTTTCCCCCAGGCACTCTGCACAAGAGACAAAACACTCCTCTTGTAACTCTCCCCATTGCTCCCTGTGAGTCAAGTCGCTACTCCTGCATGACGTTATGAACTGGCAATGAGTCACTGTCACTCCTGGGAAAGGGGGAGAAAGGCGACCTTCCTTTTGCTGATTCACTGCCAAAACCCCCACGTAATGCAAGCTGTCTGCTCCACGTTAAAGCCTCCTTCCACAGCATGCTGGAGAGGATTTTTCTATTGCCCTGCCACCAAGGTGACATGATCAAACATTTTTTCCAAACAATGCTCTAAGTGACACCGAAATTTGCATTTCAATTTGAATTCATTCTTACAGTTCAAATGAACCTCTGAAATACCTCTTCATGTGTGGTTAAGAAGCATGCTCTCTCGCTCTACTGATATACACACACATATATTTTTAGCCTTGATCCCTACATTAGAGAAAAGTCACCCTTTTAAAAGAGCAGTTTTATTGCCAAGTGATATTAGCACAATGAAGAAAATCGTTCCTAATTTCTATAAATTATCTCATCAGCTGCAACTAATTAGCAGCTTCTGAAAGCTGGGAGATCACTCCTCACCCTAGAGAGACTAGCTCCGAGCTACCCAGAACTCAAACACCCCTGATGGTCAAGGATTTCATAAGAAACCTCCAGCTGGCTCCAGCGCAGTCCCACTGGCTGTCCCACCAGGTGAGAAGTTGTGCAGCCCCAGCACCCCCAGCATCTCCACTGTAAGGAATAGTTGTGATGCAGATTAGCTGGTAACTTTATTAAAATCCAATCTAATCAAGCTGTTGTGACTCTCCATTCTCCTTACCCTTGCTCCTAGGCGCTTGTGCCTCTGTCTGTGCCGCTGTAAATCTGTCTATAAAAGTAAAATGAGCAAGCAGCCAACGGCTAAATGGTACTTAATCAGAAGAAAATGTATACCCTGGTGGATAGCAAACTGCTATTAAGTTGGAGGGGGGGAGACAGAAGAAAATAATAAGCTATAAATGGACAGCCAAATAAATCTCCTGCCGTACCAAGTGAGAGCACATCTGGTTAGATGCCACCTCCAATGAGTTGCGAGCAAAATATTTATTTGCTGCCAAGTACCTGGCAGCAGGAGTGGGAAGGGATTACAGCCTGGAGAGTAGCACCGCTTTCACTGCCTCCCTGCCTGCCCTCGGAGGCAGCAGCGCATCGAGTGCCTGCCCTCTTTGGCTGCAGCAAAATCCAATCTGAAAACATCCGACCTCCGAAGCCAGCAAGGTGGCAGGCCCCAGGCATCACTGACCAGGCTGTGATGCTGCCCACAGCTGCTGGGTCAGCTCCAGCTTGCTCGCTCTGCTGCAAGGGCATGGGCTCAAGCTTGACAAGCCATCTCCTCTCCAAAATGAGAGCCCCTCAGTCTCCATCCCTACTGCGAGCCCTAAGAGGGTCAATAAGGCAACAGATGATACACCAGAGACTCCAAAGCTATAAATACCAGAGGACTTGCACACCTCTGATCCTTGAGAATGCCTTAATTTAATACAGAGCACTTTGGTATTAGGAGAAAATGCGATTTGGGACTTGGAAGTCCCCGAGGGAAGAGCTCCTCAGAGAGGGGCACCATTGCAAAGGGGATTATCACCATAATCACAAGATTAGTTGAATAATCCCAGCCTAAAAGAGAGTTTTTGTCATCTGCAAGATGCTTAGCACCCTCTCGTTTTCATGGAAATACAGTGCAAAGCAGGGTCAGATTGACTTTGAGGAACAGTGTGGGGAATGAGGAACGTGGTTCAGCGAACTCCGTGCCTTACAGTCCCGTCCAAATCCATCAGTGCATTACTGCTTTGCTGAGTGAAGGCTGGTTTGTCCACCTGCCTCAGCTGGGGCTGGCCAGCTCCTCTCTCCCTACGCTGGCAATACAGCACATACGCATTGACCTTTTGTTCCCTCACAACATCTCTCTGCTTCAGCCCAGGGTATTTTTCTGATTTACAGATTTAACGCAGTAATGGAGGGTTCAGGCCTCCTACAAATGGCAAAACCAAGAAATCCAGTTCTACCGAATTAAAAGACAACGTGAGAGGGAAAACAAAATAAAATAACCTCCCTCTACTAATCACCTAGCCCGGCTAGTCTAAGGAAGTGCTTGCGCAGTTGAATTGCACAATGTAAATAAATAATTACTGGCTATTTTCTTCTATAGGTCAGAACACAGATTAGCCAGCTGAGACCGAAATCTAAAGCATGTGTGTGTCATGCCCAGGCTTACAAAAAGAATCAAAAAAGCCAGTCAGGAGCAGAACCCTATACCACAACCACAGCTATGAGATCCTGCTGCTGTCCGAGAGACACACTCTTCTGCGCCACAAGAAATCCACTTGGTGTCACCACTCAGGCATTGATATCCTGGCTAGAAAAAAATACATAAAACCAATGCTCATAGTTTTACATTTCCAGATTCTCAGCTTTTAACTGAATACATTCAGATTTACTACCTGCGGAGAGATTTTCTGAGAAGGGAAAGAGAGAGTCTGGTATTTCTCCTGGAAATGGCTATATTTTATAGACAATCCAGATGTCTCAAAACCCAGGCTGAAGTCTGCTGCCAGAATCAGAAGAGAAAGAGAGGAGAGGTGCAAGAAAAAGTACTGCCTGCATTTAATTTCATTGTTTTCCATTTCTGCAACTGAAAGCAAAATTTACCTGCTCAAGCCCACTGCAAAACTGGGAAGGATGTTCCTGGTGGTCAGAAACCTCTGGTCAGGCAGCTAGTAACACTTTTCCCCACGGCACTGGAGAACCTGCTTAATTCAGCTCTAGTAGAGAGATCTATAAAACCAGCAGAGAAGCAACGATATTCCAAGTATCAAGAGCAAACTACCATGAACTATCACGTTTCACAGCGGAGCCTGCACTCTGGCAGTTCCCAGAAGAGCAGGGAGCTTTAGCCCTGAAAGGCTGCACTGACCTGTGCAAGTGGAGTAGGTGAGGATGTGCATCCCCACAGCATGAGCCCCTGTACACAGGTTGCTCTGCTCTCCCTTAAGAAGGCTGCAAAAAAGCCAGTTCCCTGCAGGTGCTGGCTGTAGCTCGGGCAGCTCAGCACAGAGAACCAGTTCTGCCTTTTCAGGCAATAATAATGCCGGATTGTTTTGGGGCGGGGAGCAAAGAATAAAGCCAGGACATTTAAAACAAAAGCGTACAGCTATGTTCAGCAAATGACTGTTTTTCAGAAGGGCTTTGGGTGCTAGTCACACAGATGCTCTTTCTTGCATTTCTTCTGGAGTTTTGCTGTGGTTTTTTTAAATTTTATTTTATTTTTGTTCTCACTTCACCTTTCGGTGTTAGAAAGCATCCATGCTTCACGCTAGAGGTGGCTTGTTTTAGAAGCAGGAGAGGAAACTCTCAAAGCCAGTGTTCTTCTAAACCAAGCCGCCAAATGTTTTCGAGGTTAATTGATTCCCTAAGCATCAGGACACATCTTTCAAAAGCATGCTTAGTGGCACAAACTTCTGCTCAAAGACTCTGTGCTGCTAGCCAATGCCTGAAAATGCTTCCCATTTCCTTGCAATAGAATTGCCAGTCCCAGGACAACAGCCACCGACCCTTTGCAGTTTGCCATCCAAAAGGGCAGCAGCCAGGCAATGAGGAGGAAAAGCAAAGGCAGCAGAGGGACCACAACCAGCTCAAAGCCATCTCTAGCAATACATGGCTGCCCCCAGTGCTGTGGAAAATGTCTTCCTCCTAAAAGGTCCCTGTCACAGTGCAGAGCTTGGGGGACTGAAAGCATCTGCCAAGAGACCTCTGTGCGAGGGGCTTACTGAGCCCTTCTTGCTGCTGCACTTTGCAGAGGCACTTACTCTGATGCCAGAAAGCTTCTACGGACCATGGATGCTACGGCTAGCTGACATGACCAAGAGGCTCTTACTTGATAAACAGTGACGGCTCCTCCAGAGCAATTACAGGCTATTAAGTAAATGAGACATGTTATGGGGAAAAAAAAAATATGAAGAGCCTGCATTTACACAGGAGCCTGTAATGACTCCGTCATTGCGTCAGCTTCACATGCTTGACAAGAAAGATGCAGGCGAACTTTTGAGTCTCCTGCCTTCACTTCCATTTCCTTTTCATAAGTACAGTGGTCACAGATTAATTTTTCTCTCTCCCTTTTTCTTCCTGGAGTTACCTTCAGATGCCCTGATATCACTCAAGCAGAGGGTGAGGCTGGGGTTGCCTCCATGTCAATCTAGAAATATCCCATACAACACTGTGCAGCAGCAGAGACTCAAACAACTATCGGGGTTAGCCACGCAGCTGAGGCGTCCAACACCTTCACGCTCACACCCCATGTCTTGCTTTATTTTTCTGAGCTGTTTATTCCTTCTCCCTCTAGCTATCCAGCAAAAAGCAAAACATCTGGCAGGATGCTGTTTTAAATTTATTTTGGTTTTCACTGGCCTTTGTGCTTACAGTTTATAGCTCATTTTCTGTCACCTGTGGAGAACTTGCAAAGTCCAGAGATGAAAGACAACCAGCTGTACAGCTTACTGTAAGTGCCAGCACAGAGAGGCAGAGAGGACGGCTCCAACAGGACGTGCTGCTCTCCCAGTAGTCATTCCTGCCCCAAATATGCAGCAACGAAGCATTCAGAGATAGAACTTCCCATAGATGTTCCCACATCAATCTGTGGGTTCTGTACACCATTCCCCACGGAAACGGCTGTGCCTGTGTCCTGCTCAGGGCAACTCATGATGCGCTGCAGGCACCTTGTATCCCCTTCCCCAAGCACGGCTGCATGTGTCTGACATACGTACACCCAGTCTCTTCCATTCATTTTGTTCCCAGTGTCAACAATTTTACCAGCGTATTTGCAGTGCTATAACGACTCAAAACACACAGAAATAGAAAACAGTAACCTAGAGACAGGGAAGGGAGGCAGTTCAAAGCGCTTTCCTGCTAAATGACAACCCAAGCTGCCTGCAAATAAAACTCTGGAGCTCATCAAGTAACTCTGACCACTGAGGGTGCTTAATAAAGATTTCTTTTCTATAGCTCCACTTGCCTGAGGCATCATTTGTTCCTAACGAGAAGCTCCATGGGATTTAAACGCATGAGAGAAGAAGAGGCTTTTCAACCACAGCCATTACAATAAAAACAACCTTTCTGCTCCAAAACCTAAGTGCTTAGACCCCTGTACTATGCTGGTAATGCTCCTCAGCCATGCCAAGCTGGACAACCACAGCACTTTCTGCCAGAGCTGGCAGGCAGCTATCCCATAGCATTAGCTCTCAAAAGACTGGTCATGCTGAGGACTTTGAGGCAAGCTCTGCTGAGAGCTACAGTGCTCGGGGCACTGCTTGCTGCCTAGCAAAGCCACTGCAACCTCACTTGGCCTCAAAAGCTCAACACCAGCGTCTGCAGTGAAGCAGCACAACTGGGTCTGGTGAGGTATCTGGTGTGGCTGTTGGCGTGGGGCACCTAAGACTTTGCACAACTACTGCAAGATATTTCATTGCCAACTCAACCGTTCTTTTGCTGTGTCTTCTGGGATCACTAAGATCATGGTATTTCTGAGCATGCCTGGAATATTAAAGTACTTCTTCCCACTGTACCAGGGCCCCCAACGAAGCAAGCAAGCCCAAAAATTCCACGTGTCACTGAAACAGATAGAAACACAACAGATAGTAAGTGCAAAGGTCTGCAACTGCCAAGCTGTCTTCTGTGCAAGGAATGGGGAACAAAATGTTCTGAAGCACCAAAGTCAAATGGTAAAACGGACTTCTGCTGGTGGTCAAACGGTAAGACGCACGGGGCAGCTGAACACGACCAGAAAACCACTCTGCAGGGTGAATGAAGGAGTGTGATTAGGGGCATCCTGCCATGGTAAAGTTAGATGCTTGTGAAATCAGATCTGGTACAAGGTGGAGGCTATCAAACGTGCTGTTGAACACCATGGCATGCACACATGTGCATCCATAAGCACAAATTCTGTAAGATGCTGGCGACTACAAAACCCTCTAGCAGCGAGGTAGGGCAGCTGATCCTGTTGGATACAGGTTAGCTGATTCTTCTTGTCAAGAAGAACAACCACAAATCAGGGTTAGGAAGGGGGTAGAATCTGTAACAAATGTGGAGATCCTCAGGCAAACCCAAGCTGACACCACATTATGACTTTTCAGACTTCATTATTCCTTGGGCTTGGTAAGAACATCACAGAAGCCTCAAGCTCATGTGGGATAAGCCTCAGGCTAGATTTCAGGCATTCATCCTGGCCTGCACCTCTACGATATGAAACCAGGAATCATTCCAGAGGGCATAGCAATACAGACCAGCTCCAGTGAGTCTGCTCTGTGCTACAACATGGGGTAGTGAACAGCAATCCCCCCAGCAAGAGAAGAATATATGGGCAAACAGAGCCTCTTCCTTGCCTTCTTCCTGCTATCCCAGCCCTAACTTCCTCCCTGAACACAATTTTATCAGCATGAGATGCAAGAACTTTTAGCATTTATAGAGACCAGGTTGTCAGGACAGGCCCAGGAAAAGAGGCAAAAATACAGGATGGAAAGGCTGTGGCAGGCAATGGCTCAGCTCTGCCTGCTAGGCAGTTTTATTAGCTCTCCTGACAACAAGACTACCAAAGATGTAATATTTACAGAAGACAGTCTCCTTTGAACAGATAGGAGCATAACCCAAACAGGTTACCCACAGACTCCTACAGGGGCTGGAGTTTGATCCAGGATCTCCTGCATCCCCTTGGAGATTCCTAACCCACCCATGACTCCAGAGTTGATTTCTCTCTCAAAACTGTCTCAAAACAGCTTGGAAATTCTTGAATTTTCCAAGTACGGAACATGAGATATTCTGAAACTTCAGTTATAGGACTGAGAGGAAAATCAAGCCCCAACCCTCCTTGTGCATTAGCCTTTCGTACCTCACATTCAGACCCTCCCCTCTAAGCTATGTGACCCTCCTGCATGGCATAAGCGCCCAGGCTCAGGTACCAGCTCCAGCAGCCAAAAACAGAGTCCTGCAGTGGTGAAAGATGACTGCTCAGCACTAAGATCAGGTCCTTCCCTCCGTGGACAATTTTAGAAGCATCTGAAGCAGTTATGCTTTCATGACTGTCACTAAAGAGAGACAGGTCAGAATCACACGCAAGATGACAGGTGACATCTGCATTAAGTCAGGTGGTCAGCTAAAGTTAGCTAAGAGTACCTGGTTGCTCTTCTGCAACAGATCTGCTCTTGCTGAAGCAGATAATCAGTGCCTATTAATAATTACTAGACTCTCTCTTTGCAATGAAATTGCAGCCCTCAAATTTCCAGCGCTCTCTCTTCCTCTCCTAAATACAGCAAGAGTTTGTTCCTTTGCAGCTTTCCTTTCCAGTGCTCAAGGAGAGGTTTGACTACATTTATTCCAGGAACCATGAAGTGCTGCATGGCCCTACGCTGGAAATGCTCCCCAGGGGCACATGGTATCCAGAACACTTATCACCTGACCAGAAGTGATCTCCCATTCTGCCAGCAAAGGAAAAGAACTACCCAAGAAGCTTGAAAAAAGATCAAACCACTTACAAAGCAGCAAACAAGATGCTCATGAAAGTACAAAGCGCTCATGGTCAAACTATTACTTCCCCTTTACTCTCATGGCTACATTCTGCAGGATGATGGCACAGCCAGTCCTTCCCCTTCATCACATGCATGTACCCCCGCAGGCTAAGCTTTTCCTTCAGGAATCCCTGCAGCAGATTAAAATTCCGTTTATTAAATAAGGCAGTACTCTAACAAGGGTAATCCACAGGTAATTTCACTCATTTAAACCCTATTTCATCTCAACCAAGTTGACTTATTTCCATTTAACAATCTTAATTCTTTTAGCACTTTCCAGCTCCCAAATTGGCTTCGACAGCAGAACTGACATTCAGCCATCATTTTCACATAAAGTTCCATTTAGCCTCTCCAAACCCCTACAGCATCTGGAGGTGCAAGAGGAATTCATTAGCGGTGTCTTTGGGAAAATGAGCCATCCCTCCCTGCAGCCTTCTTACATTCACAGTCCTCATTTGGCAGGGGTCGAGTCAGAGCCGGCAACTGCCTGGGTAAGTTGCTCCTCCACTGCAGATCCCCCCTGTTGCTCCCCTCTAACTCCATGCTTAAGTCCACCTCTTTGCTGACACATGAGCATCTGCTTTCTTTGCTTCTCTGCCTGCTGAGCTTAGCATTTCATTTTTATCTACGGGCCACAGAGCTCCCTCACTCCCCCCAGCCCTACAAGCACCAGGTCTGCACGTCCCTTCCCACAGGGAGGTCTCTGCCAGCCCCACGAACCCTGTGGTCCATGCCCTGCCGCTGCTCCAGGTTAACACTCTTGGGCATAACCGGCCATGGTTATGAGCACCCATCTCCATGCATCTCCCGGGTCTTCCTCATTTCAGGAGCTCTCTTCCAGCCAGGATCTTCACCTTCTGATTCTCAGGCCTCCTGCACTCATCTCCCCTCCAGAGAAAACACCCCAAAGAAGAGCTCTGGGGAATGATGCTACCCTAACAGGACATCATCCTCTTGGATAGCTTTCCCAGCCACAAACAAAATGCAGGCTGAGGGCACCCATTTGTCCTGCCTGCTCACAGCTATTTTAGGTATGGATTGTGCCCTGGGTGTTTCCCCCTTCTCTCCCACATGCACACTGCTTCCCCTGCCCATCAGCACAGCCTACAGCTCTGCTTTTCATAGCCGACATCCTACAGAAAAGCAAAATTCATTCGTTCACTTCTTCCATCCTTCCCTTTTTCTGCAGCAGTTTTTCAGCAATCTCAGCCAGTAACTTCAATCTCATCACAGTGAGGTCTTCGTGAGAGACAGCCCAAAGAGCCCAAAGCCGGGAGCAAGGCCTTGCAGGGAACGGCAGGACCTACCCCTCACAAAGGCTGCAGCCCTGCGTAGGGCCCAGCAGCAGCAGCACGCAGGGAGCCAGGATCTGTCTCACCTGCTTTGTCAGCAGGTTGTTCTCTACTTCTGGGATCAGGACTTTTTCAAATGCTGTAAGTTCAAAACACCTGGATATCAAGAGCTAGAGCTTCTAAATCCAAGCCCGGACAATCTGGGCGTTTAGCTTTACAGCAGTGTGTTTATCTTAAACTGAGCCACAAGCAATTAGCTGTACAGGGGCACTTGAGGTAAGTGCCCTTTCAGATCAACAGCACCTTTTCTGGGAAGGTTGCCCAACAGCCCTGCAGTGCCTAACGCTAGCAAGAGGGCTTTAACACCTCACTGAGTGGAGCGCCGCACACACTGCATCTAGGAGAGCTGGCCCCTGAGCTTGCAGTCCACCCATCTACGGAGCAAGGACAAGTGAACTTGCCAAGTTCACGCAGCAGGAGAATGAGGAACAAACCTCTAAGCACAAAGCAGATCACTTCAAACAGAAAGAAACCCTACCTTACACTCGCAGTGTGAGGATCTCAGCTCTGTTCCAACAGACTGTTACAAGCTGGAGTTCCCTTGCTGTGTTCCTCCTCCCATCTGCCATCCTCCAGCTTGCCTTCTCAGAAAGGTTGTAACAACTCACAGGTAACGACTTTGGCTTTATCTCAACTCACCTTTAGAAACTTGGGCCACTGCCTTAATCTACAAGGCTATCCCTCCACCTCACTTTCTGAAAATGACCTTCAGGTCACTAGTTATAGTCACTACAGATATGCACCTTCCTAAAAGTAAGCAACCATGTTCTTCAGCCACATATCCACAGGTGCCCCATCCTCAGTAGCCAGCCTTGTTATTGCTTCCTGCCCTCCCACACCAGCAGCTGCTGCCTGGACGGAGGGCTTCCTTCCCCAGGCTGCTTATTCAAATTTTGTAACCCAAACCAGCTCCTGTCCACATCCAAAAAATCTCCTGCTCAGTTCAAGTCGTTCTTGAAATGCAAGTTAATTGGTCCATGGGGAGGAACAAATTTGAAGCTCAAAGTATTGCTGATGCTGGCAGTAAGTTTTCAGGTGCTCTGAGCTGCCAAGACAGCTGCTCTCTATCAAGTGAGCACTGCTTTGCAGTGTCATGGCACTCACTCGAGCAAGGGTCTGCTAAGGTTATTTAATTCTGGCTTATTCTGCAGGGAAGTCAAGCTCATCAACAGAGTGTGTGAAATCCACACTTCCTCAACTGCCCGCATGGATAACCAAGGGCGAGGGGCTGGGCAGCAGTAATCTGTAATGCAGACTAATGCACAAGCCTATCTCATGCCACACTGGAGCTTTCTGCAGAAATTCCAGCTTTGCTGAGGTTGGCTCAGAATTGGAATTAATTTTGGCAGCTGTTTAGGCAGGGAACCAAGCATCTTTCATTCATTTAATTGACTTCTTAATTCATATATATATATATATGAAAAAATGAAAAAATGACAGAGTAGCTCTTGCTATGACTAGCTTTCACTCTATGAAACAAAAAGACCTGGATTAAACATGGCTCAGCAGCTAAATACGCAGTGTTGCCCAGGGGCAGTAATAGTATTTAGATATAAAACAGGTTATATGGCTCTCAGATGCTGATCCTTGGCTCAGGGAGAATATTCGATATCCAGGAACAAAAGTGAAAAATCAGACCTCTGAAGCAAAACCCTGTACCTGCACCTATCCACGTCCACCCTCTGCCGCTCCCCCTGCGACTGCACAGGACTGTGCGTGTAAGAGAGGTATGTATGACCTTTCCACTGACCAGCCCCTCTCTCCCTGGCTCCTCTCCTTAAAGCAAATTCTCCTCTTTCTGCTGAATTAGCATCTACTTCAAAGTCGGTCACCTTCCAGATCTACAAAGCAGTACAGCATGGGGCAACAGCTGGCTGCTGTGCCCAGGCACACCACAGCTTTACCGGTGCTGGTGAGCAAGTAACTTTCATTAAACAAGTAAATGAAAAAAACAGAGTTCTACGCTGATTGCTACTGGAGCAGCACGGCTCTTTTCCATAACTACCAGCTGACTTTCCCATTCACATGCTCTGCACACAGAGATCTATACCTATATAATATGTATGTGGATATATAATGAATGAAAACAAAGCTTAAGGCCTCTTGGGATGTACAATGTAGCCTGCCTCTCAGACATTAATGAACAGGAACAAATCAGTAAAAATAGCTCCGCCACAGAGGTGCAAAACATGTAAAAAGATGGTCTGCCTCACTGAATCCATACCTCCCCTCACTCCATCCCCTGTAGCATTGATCCAAGACATAAATCTGCTTATTATTTATTATTCATATTATCGTAGTGCTGGATTCCTTAGCCGTAGACCAGGAGCTTGTTATGTTTCACGTAGCAAAATCTCAGCCTGGAGAGGCACGCACCCCTCCCACCCCAATCTCCCAGGCGAGGCCAGGGGGACTGCCTGTCCCGAGGAGGGGGCGAGCAGGGCAGCCCCGCGGGCGCTGGGCTGCCTGGCACACACCACAGGTGCCTACCTTCTGCAGAGCCGTCAACGGCAGGGCAGGTCACCACACTTTGCACCAAGCCCCTCTTTTTTCCCTGAAGGCTCCCCAGAGCACACGGCTCAGTCGATTTTAAGCCAAATGCATTCAACCCTGATCACAGGCAATTCATATAGAAACCTCTATGGTGGAGGAAACCATCAGTCCCTCCCTCTTCGGTATCCAGTCCTCAGTCAGTATGCCAAATAAGCCCCTCACTGTTTAAAATCAAGGCAAAATAAAGCAGGGATGCAGGACTTCTGCATCCTTCAAGTACCGCTCAAGTACTCGCTTGCAGCTCAACCCGATTCCCACTCGCTTTCTCCCAGGGCTCCCCGCTCAGAAGCACTCGCTTTCCTCCCGCAGTTTTCGCTCACGCTTCGATGGTGTTAATGAGCCTCCTGCCTCTGCAGGCAGAGAAGCCGCCCGGCGCATCCCCAGGAAAACTCGAGTTTGCAGAGCCAGTGGGAACAGCATGCAACCCCCTGCCCACGCACAGTGACCACCCAGCAACCACATTCTCCTCAGATACCAACCTCAGCAGCACACATGCAGGGAGCCTGGACACTCTGCCCTAGCATCCAACATCAAAAGCATTCAAGAAAACCACTTTTCACCTGATCATTTCAGGGAAGAACAGGTTAGATAAGAGACTGTAGCAGTCACCAGCTGCATGCAGCCAACAGCTTCAGTTGCCTTTTGCTGAAAAAAGAAAAGCTCCTTTTATCCTGGAAGTAGCCTCCATGGATCAGTTGCCTTTACAAGACCACGCAGGGCAGGGAAGGTATGGCTAGGAGATGGGGCACTCTTAGCCACTCTTCCTAGCGCTGTAACACCTGGGGAGAACTGCAAAGAATCAAAGGGCAAGTCTAGACAAGGAAGGCACTGCTGAAAGGACCTGGCATCTATATGGGTGACTTTTTTAAAAGTAAAGATTTAGGCGCGTAACTTGGAAAGCATAAATAAAACACCACTTTCCTAGAAGAATAATGGAAACAAAATTATTAGGCCAAATAGTTAACAAATGAATACTGTATTTTCTTCTACCTCTCATCACTCTTCAGCAGCCAATGACAAATAACTATGAATCTACTTCACCTTAATGAACTTAACTGGGCCTTTTTAATATTGGGGGAATTATTAACATTGTTTTAGCCAGACAAATTTACTACATCATGCATCAGCAAAGATGTGGATACTTCTCCTCCTCCTCCTGCATAGTTCTCTATTTCTTTAGACTCTCAGAGTCTAGGAAAGTCCTAAATGAAATGCGAAAGCCTTTTAAAAAAAATAAAATGAAATCAATATAGGCCAAACCCTACTTACAAGTGTGAAATGAGCCCAGTGAGGCATGAATTGATCAGGGGACAGAACTAAGGCACCCAGCCGCACTTCCCAGCTCCAAGGGCTGGGTGTGCTGGTGGGCTGCATCCCAGAGCAGGTCTCCAGCACATGGGCAACTACAGTGTGGGCTTGGGGGGAGCCAAGGGCCACCCCTGGGCAAGTCTCTAGTTTGGGTTCCTAGGAACTAGGGACTAGGAACCCAAGATACACACAGAAAGCATCTAAACACGTTAAATGTCAACTTAGCTGCAGCCCACACCTGCTCCTGTCACCACAGCATGGGGACAGCCCTCTGTTCATGCCTTATTTTTCCAGATGCAACTTGGCAAACATTTGCAAACAGTTAACTCCTCCACGGTCCCTCATGTCCAGAAGGTACCCCTCCACCTGACCCCCAGAGCAGCTACACCCTCCCCCCACCCCAATCCTCAAGCCAGGCTGGTATTATCACAGTCCAAACATAGTGGGACTTGAAAGAGTATGTCTAACAAGCACTGCTGCCCCCCAGGCGTGTGGGTACAGCCTCTGGCGCTGGGGCCCTGCAGCTCACAATGGTTTCTTTCCAAGCATTTTTAAGGATTATTTTTAATCCTTTAAAAAGAGTTAGGTCCATGCACAGAGAAGCCAGCTAATCACACGTGTCTGAGCGACCTGCTTTGTTTCCAGCCCAGTTCTTCCCCTCCAGTCTGCTGCCTTCTCGCAAGGAGCCATTAGCTGTGCCCCCTCCTGCACAGGCGGTACCGAACGGCTCTGCTCCCACGGCCGGTGGGACAGCTGGCCAGAGAAAGAGTCACCTAACCCCTACCAGAAGCTTTGTTTTCTTAAACACTCATTGTAATTACAAGTGGAAAGGTTTTCCAGCAACAGCACCACCATGTGAGACTTGGAAATTGTTTCTCTGCTTTAAGGTGATCACAGCAGCCTTGCTGGGTTCAAAGCCAGGGTAAGGCCATTTCTCTGCTGGGGAATAGCGAATTGGTGGACAGCAGTTTATTGCAATTGCATTAGTATCATCCACAAAGGCCTTGGATATGCCAGAAAGCAGCACTGCATAAGGAAAGGAGTTTGTGCTTTGCCTGTCTGTGTTGAAAGCGCTCCACTGCCTCCACGCAGGCATGAGAAGCGGCGTTCCAAGCCGCGTCAGCAAGCTGCCATCAGGATATGGGGGTGCTGGGGCTGGCACAAGCCAACCCACCACAAAGCCACAGCTCTCCCCGCCTGCCGTAAAGGGCACAGTTGTGTTTCTCCCCATCTCAGACCGCAATCCTGGGAGGAAACATTTGTACCTGCCCACCGGGGCTGACATTGACATTTTTCTTCTACAGCATCCCAGGGACTGACTGAACCTTCATCATCAATGGCACTATCACCCTTTAAAATGTTAATGTTAAGTAACACACTGCCTTGTGGGATCTTCTCTGCAGTGCCTTTAGGAGAATTATGTATATCCTCTGGGAGTTGGGGAAGCTGAACTAAATGGTCCACAATTCTGTTCATTGCCATTATCATTCATTTTTCCCTTACACATTTTTAATGCTCAGTGCTTCCTCCTTGCCTCAGCCCTCCAGCTCAGACATACCAACGTACTAACTGTATTGGACAGGGCAGAAGTACACTGTGAAGCTGTGGGGCCTTTAGCTCACTAAACAAGTGGCTTAATGTCATAAGCACCTCGGAAGGGTAGTTAGGCAGGGATGCAAGGCCACACAAATGGTGCTCTGTTACACAGGTCTGTGACAGGGTGATGGGTAGGAAATAGAGGGGCACTATACAACCGCAGTGATGCAGAAAAAGCTGGATGCATGTCTCCAGTCTGCCTCTTCCCACTTACTTCAGCATGCACAGCTACATGCCAGTGTTTCCCCACAACTCCACATGCCCTGGGGGATCCCAAGAACATTTTCTTGACATCACAGTTCCAAGATCAGAGCAGATGTAGGAGATTGACAGCCCTTTAGGTATTCCAGATTTTTTGAAACATGCCTAGAAACAAGGACAAATGTCCCAGGCTGGCATTTCTAGTGACACCCCATGGTCAGTTTGGATTTGTGGAGACTTTGACCACCCATTGCTTCTCTGCTGGATGAAACCCTACCACAAGCACTGGGACAGCAGTGCAGATTGCTTCAATTATCAGCAAGCGGTGGATGGGTATTCACTGGGTGTGGGGTAGAAGATGACTAGGTTTCACCAAAGAAAATACCCTAAATGCTAGAGCTGCATCTTGCCTTTTGTATAAAGTTTGCAAAGTTGAGAGGTAGCAGGAGGGAAGGGATTTGGACAAAGGCAATTACAGAAAAGAGCACTTTAAGAGCTACAGGGCTGAAGGAGGCCTTGCAAGGAGTTTGTCAGTAGATTGTATGTCAGTGCTACTGAGCCTACTGCTAGTTAGGGCAATGCCATGTATAAACTACAACTTTGGCTTGTATATGAATTTTAAATGAGCTGTTAGTACACCCAATGAATCTAGCAAGAGAATACCAATTTAGGGCTCTGACGGTCTGCTCTATAAGACCAAGTAAATAACTCAGTAAATAACTCAAGTAAATTTCCTGACACTTTATTGAGCATGAGTGAACAAACAAAAAACAAAACCAGAATTACTTCTACAGCCAGGTATACGTATATGCCGCAGGAAACCAGAGCTATGGGAGATGCTGGCCCACAGCACACAGCACCAGGCATCCTCCTTGCCTGCAACCGAGGCGGGCAGGAGGGAACTGATGTCTGTCTTGCTTTTAGTGTGGATGGATGCAAGACAGCATGTGTTGGGCAAGCACCAACTATTGGGTTTTGCTCCCAGGACATATATTATTAGGATATATAGGACATATATTGGCTCTTTCAAGGGCTACAGGATGTCTCGAGGCAATTCCTTACATACCTCCTGGAGTTCTTGAAAACTTCCGAGAACATGCCCATTCCTGCCTGCTTCTTCACGCCCTGACCACAATCACATTTTGAGCATCTAGGGAGATAATACCTCACCAAGACAGACTAGGTGAGCTGACTGACAAACAAGAGACACTCAGAAAAAAGACGCTTTTCCCCATAAAGGCCTCCAAAACAATGTGAACTAGGAGACTTTCTCCAGGATGGGATCAGAAGGGAATACACAGAGTTTAAGGCTGAAGAAAAAGGCTGAAAAAAAGGTTTGCACCAATGTTTTTTTTCCCGTGTATCAAGGAGAGAAATAGAGCATACAACAGTCTACAGATTGATCCTATGCTTGCCAAAGGCACAGGAAAGGTCACCCTATAGCTTATGTTCTGCTCACTTTTTTGCAGAGATGATGCCTCTAAAGGTCTCTGCTATGCAACACTCATTGCTGGTCCCATCCAGGCTAGCAAGAACTTCCTGTCACTGTGTGCTCAAAGATTAAGCAATCTGCTGCCTAGAAACTCCACTGAGAAATATCAGGGCCAAGATCTACCCGAAACCCCAAGAAAGCAGCAGCAGGGAAGCTCAGTGCTTAGTTTGAAAGCCAAGCCAAGTGCTCCTGACTCAGCATCACTGTGCCTCCTTCTACCCTGGAAGCCAGGTGCAGCAGGCAACAATCTCTTCTAGCAACTTGGTGAAAAACCCAGACATGACATTGCCTGTGTTCACCTCACATTACTAATCACATAACTGTGCATTTGAGCAGCCATTACCAGATGGCTTTTAGAATTATTTTAAATGTTAGCTTGCATTTTCTTTGAATATTTAAATGTTCATGCTAGTCTGTTTTCCTTTCCTTTTCAATGCAGTGCATTGATTTATGTTGCTAGATAACATACCTCCTTGCCTTGCCAAAAGCATGCATTTGGGAATGATTTCAGGGCTGCTAGTAATATTTTTTCTCTCCTTCTATTTTGTACTTTATTTTTATTAACTTTTTTGCTGGATATATTGTTAAAATAAAACTATGTCTTGAAGAAACAATAGCAAAACCCCAAACCCCTCCTCAGTTCTTTGCCCGTCTGCTTCAGACACCATTTTCAGAGAAGTTAGCTCTGAGGCCATGAGCAAAGCAAAAGCAGCAGACATGTACTAACATACCTACCTGAGCTTCCCCTCCCTCAGTAAATTCTTGCTTTAGGCTCATGTGTGGGAATCAGCCAGGTCCACCACGCTAACGAGGAGATCCTTACCTTTAAGCAACATGCGCTCGGCTATTCACCATCATGCATCTCTTTTAAGCAGAGGCATACAGTTGTGTACCTATTTGAGATGGTGGGACTGGAACATGTGAACGATGCCTGTGTTCAAGGGTGTGAGTAATTTCTATTATGAATATGCCTTCAGGCCCCAGCAGTGTGTCAAGATCTCCTTCACCCAGCAGCAGATACCAGGCACAGAAGACAAAACTAGTATTTGGACAGATGGAAGAAGACAGATTTTCTACCACCACCGCAGTTGTTCATGTGTCCCCTAAACACACAGACACACCAGCTTCTTCTTGCCTGTCCTCAGGGGTCAGCACTGACGTGGCCTCACAGCAGCCCCCACCAACTCCATTTAGGGAGCCCCTGAGCTTGCACCAAGCTGAGACCTGGAAGGCAGCAGCTAATCCCAACTGGTAGTTGCCCCCAGTGTAGTGCAGCGCAGCACAGGTTTTTATTTCCAGTCCTCAGCCAGGAATATAAAAGTGCAGTCCCATCTCTCTCAAACACCTCCCCATTTCACTCTGGGTTGCGCTGTGGAGGTGGACAACCGCACCAGTACCCAGACTGGTTTGCAGCCCAGTGCTGCTATGTGCGCTGCCGGGGGAGCTCCCCTTCCTCTCACACTCCCAAGCACCCATAGTACTTTCCCCAGAGAAGCAGATGGCTGGGGGACAAGGCGTAATGAAGGATCTTTCACCTTCAGCATCCTGATAATATACCGTCCATCACCATCCCCATCTGCTGGCTCAAGTGGAGGATCTGCCGATCAACTTGAAATGCAGTCTGCGGAGCTGAGACTATGCAGCATGAGTGCTCCACATGAATCACAGATGCTGAGGATATAAAACACCCAGCCACCCTTCCCAGACTCCTGCCAGCACAGGCCCTCCTTTGCTATATTTCTGAGCTGCTCCATGCTCCGCTAGCAGAGGGGAGAAGTAATTTTACTTCGTGTCACCTGTGAAAGTTGCAGATGGGAACAGGAATAGATTAGCTTCTTATCTGCAACAAATAGTTAATAAAACCAGCTAGTAGCTCCAGGGAGAACAGTCAGGTAAAGCAGTTTCCTTTCTAAACAACAGAGCAAAGTGTCTATACTGTGAAGCAAGTTTTATTACAAGGTTTCTGGATGCATTTCTTTTCTCTAATCCACACAGGCAGCAAGCAAAGATGATGGTGCCTCTTCCTGGACACTTTTTAATAAAGCCCAAAGGAGACCGAATGCATAGGACACTCTTACAAACGGAGCATTTTGGAATTATTAATGTTCTTGTTGCACTGCTTAACTAGGTTCAGTTTCAGCTCAAACGCTCCTTGCTCATCAATGAGGGGACAAACAAATCTGTGACAAAACAACTATTTCCTTTTTTTGTGGAGCTCAGCAGAGCATCAAGGGCAGCAGGAGGGGAGCAAGTTTCATTCCTCAGTGTGCCTTTGAGGAGTGGCTTTCACTTCAAATTTATACAGAAAGAGATTCCCATCAGGTAACATTACCGTGATAAAAATCAGTGCAAATATGTACACTCAATATAAACTGCATTTCATTTATAAGATGAAGGAGAGAACATTTCCAAAATGCAGGTGGGACACTGTAGCTCAGCAAGTGCCTCCTCCCCACCTGAACGGGGAGCCCTCCACCAACGCAGGGAGCCCAGCCACCACAGGCAAGGCTTGGTTTCCCTTGTCCGAGCACGTCTAGTAGAGTGGCCCAAACAATGAGTGGAAGGATGGCTAAAGGCAGGGCAGAGCAAGTTTTGTACTCACCAATCCTCAGGGAATGGGGGCTGGCAGCGATCTTCATTAGCCACAGCAGAAGGAGCACCAGAGGCGCCAAGACACGGGGCATCTTCTATAAATCCTCATGGAGCCCTTTGGTGGTCTGGGCATGACATAACTCTGCAGAGAGAGAACACACGGCACTGTGAGCACCTCGGCTCTCGAACCAGCGACTCAGCAGGATGACACTGCTTCAAGCTTGCCAAGCACTTGGGACAAAGAGTCTATTTACCAAAGGAGGAGGAGGAGGAGGAAGCTATTTACAGACTATGAATTATTCAAGAATTGGAGTCAAACTGGGCAAAGAGCTTCTAACAAAAAATGGAAAAGAAACACAAGGAAAAATCCAAATATTTCATCTTGGCATTTTTAGCGTTTCCACAAAAACAAGCGGAAATCAATATTGAGTCACATCTCTAATTTTTCTCTCCCCCCTCCCCCCCAGCTTTTTTTTTTACTCAAAGCGGCCTGCAACTTAACATATAATACTGACTTCCGTTTTTAGGATAGGACAAAACATTTTCATACCAAAACATAATTTGAGGGATGGAAATCAGAGACAGAGAGTTACTTTGGCCATCACACTAGAAACCAAATCTTTGTACTGCTCCAGCCCCAATGACAGTCACCACCTCCTTCCTTCTCTGTCACACACAAGAGGATTCAGGACAAGATCAAGAGCAGGACCATTTCTTTCTCCTTTTATGAGGTAATGCCACTCCCAATACACAGAGGTCTAACTTTCAAATTCCAAACACTGTCAAAATGAAGAGCAGTAACTGGAGAATCCACAAAACTATCATTAGTACAGATATTGGCACTGGTTGTCCCATGGCAGACTCCCACAGCACACTTAAATTTTTAACAAATACCATTTTAAACAGCTACACAGAGGGTAGATTTTACTTCACAGGAGAAATGGCTGTCCCTCAGGCTGATAAAATTATCTCCACATGCAGCAATGTCCTTAAATGCTGACTTTGAGTATTTCATCTGTTAACTTATCTCTCCCTTCTTCAATTTTCTGGCAAACATTCTCACACTATTCCATTTGTCTAATTCTTGGGCCAAATACTGAAGTCCTGACACAGGCAAAGTCTTTAACCTGCCTTTGAAGTTACCAGGAGTTTTGTTCAAGAAAGATGTAGCTTTTTACTTGTAATTTTTCAATTCAGCTGGTTTTAGATTACATTTAGACTTCCACCATCACATCTCAGCACTCTCCAGAGGGGCTATCCCCTTTTTACAGGCAGAGAAGGGAGGCAGAAGAAATATTGAGACGTGGCCATAGACACAAAGGCAGCACAGGGGCTGAGCAGGAGGGCCCTGCACATCTCTACTCCCTGTGGCTTGTTCTTTTTCTGGAACACATCTCCCTTGGGAAACTCCCACTGGCAGCCCTGCCTTCTGAGTCCCAACTCTCTCAGTTCAAGAAAATCAAGGGAGCCCTTGCTCAAGTGTCCGTTGGACATTTGAAGAGCATCCTGATTTCAGAAGTTGTGTGCTCAACACATTTTTGAAAAGCAGAAGCTGCCAAAAACCACCCGGAAATCATTAGCCACCTCTAAGAAGGGCAATGGCAATCTTCTCTTTTTTTTTTTAGTGGGAGTTAGAGAGTGATGCCTAGGGAAGAAAAGCCCTAAAAGGTTAAGCACACGGCAAATTGGTTACTTAGAAGCGTTGGCAGCAGCAGAGACAGATTGTGGAGCAACATATCATTTGAGTACTTTGAAGCAGTTATTTCAAAACTTTCCAAGTTATTGACAAAACAGCAGGATCGCGTCAAATTTACTCACACCGGTATTACACCTCAGGTTGTGGAACCGGCACTTGCAGCGCTGGAGTTGCAGACAGGCACACACACATCCTCTCTCAACCCTCCGTGCAGAGCCAGAGAAGGAGCTGGGGGACCTCAGGAGGAGCTTGAGGTCGAAACCCCGAGGAGCCGCATCACACTCAGGATCGGCTCCAAAGCCACTCCCCAAGACTCAAAGTCTTGTTTTCCTCCTTTAGTTCCCACTTCTTGCACTGCTACCCTAGGTGTGCTTTCAGTGCAAAAAACGTCCTGAGCAGCCCTTGCCAGCCAGCAGTGATTAACAACTACATCTCGACTAGCAAAGCATCTGATACAGGACCTCAGATGTGTTTTGCCTTCTTTCTCCTCCACTGCCCCCTCCTGCCTGGCCAAGGCAGTCTACAAGAGGCTACTAGAACCATCAGAGGGAGAGAGGTGGAGAAAGGCTCCGAACACATCTGGAGACATGACTGAGTAAACCAGCAATTGCTCATCCCTGCTCTTTCCCCACCGTGGCCCCGCTGCAGTCTGCCAGCCGCTGACACGTTGCCTCTTTGCTCAAAAGAGCAACTCATCAAAAGGTGTTTGTACCAGAATCTAGCCGAAACCTTCGGGGCCTTGCACCATCCTACCCTCTTTAGCAGGGTGCCCGCACCCCCCAGCCTGCTCCCCCTCCTCGCCCCTTCCCTGGGCAGACCCTTCCCTTCATACCACAGCTGCCCCTGGCACTCGCCAAGGAGGGCGTAAGGAATGGCAGCACGGGGGGTACGGCTTGGTCCAAGGGAAAGGCGAGGCAAACACTCAGATTTATCTGTCGGCGTTTCTCACACAAATGAGAAGGAATAAGAGAAGCAACCGCACACAGAGGTCGGAGATGCAAAAAGAGCCAGGCCTGAGAAGATGTTAGTACTAAAGCAGGTTTCCCTGCCACAGTGCTGGATTCATTCCTACGGTAGGGACAGTAAGAGGTGACAGCCTTTGGGTACATTCCCCACTAGCTGCCTCCTCCACCAGCATGCGCTTCTCCTCCGTAACGTTAGCTGCATCTACCTAATATCATCTGGCAAGGAGTTTTAAGATCATGTCTTTGTGCAGATAAACACAACGATCCCACCTGCAGCAAACACTTTGTATCTGCATCTAAAAGGTAGCCGCTGAGAGGGAAAAGCAGGGCAGCAGCCTAACTGTGCCTCTGGACTAAGGCAAGGAAAGGCAGATAAAAAAACCCACAGTTTCCAGCCAAAGCAGTGGAGGGAAATGCCTGCCTGGCATTTGAAGAGGATGCTGGAGTTAACATCCTCATCATTCTCTGCCAAAGCGCTATGGGATCACCATGCTAAAATGGGTGGTTCTCTTTTTAGGCTCTGCAACGACAAACTGTACGAGGGTAACCACTCCAGGCAAACTGCAAACAGCCAAGGGCTGGGAAAGGGTCCCGTGACTTTCAGCTCCAAGGGACAGATGTCAAGGCCACCTCTCCTGTTTGCAGCCTGGTTTGGTGAAGAGGCGAATTACAAATTTCCCAGAGAAGCAGCTGCCTTTGCATCACCAGCTTAGAGTTAACAGCAAAGTTAAATAATAAATACAGGGCACCCACTGTGCTCTGCTACGTGAGCGGCAGGTTGTAATTACCTAGAACATGGAGCACAGAGGGATGCTGTGTTCACCTAACGCATTACCCACTGCTAAGAATGGCTTCCCAGTACTTTGATTTTTGAGCACGAACCTAAGGAACAGCTGTCAGCAATAGAAACACACCTTGGGGTTCGCCAAACAGCAGAACTACACAGGCTCCTATGACCTGTAGCCATAGACCATCTGGTTGATGGAGGTGCTTGCAAAATACCCACGGAGTGCAACACAAGGACACTTCCCCACCATCACACCTGCACCACTGAGCAGTGGGACCAGACACTGCAACTCAAGATGTAGGATGAGAGGGAAAGGAGTGAGAGGATTTTTCTTCCTAGCCTAACATCAAGGTTTCTACTCTGAAAGGAACAAAGAGGTATTTCAGTCCTCATGGCTCTCTTCATCTCCCCAGTCCCCAAGTTCCTCCTGTCTCCTACTCTCTAAATTCAGGCACAAAAGGGTGGTAAACACAGGTCAAATCCCTTCATTGAAAACTAATTTTTGCCTTGCTGAGCTAGCCATCCTCCCAACAGCTTTTGCTTCCTTACAGCTGCAAGGTGCACCTGTCTCTCATCTCCCTATGAGAAGCCGTAAAACATGCTTTCTGCCCAGATGCAGCAATGAATCATAGGTACGACTGGGGTATCGACTCCAGTGCAGCCCGAAATTCCACACAGAGAGGGAAGGAAGAAAACATTCTTCTTTCATGCAACACAAAGCAGAAAGCCTTAGAAGCCAAGAAAACACTTAAGAGAACAAGGATATTTAGCAACTTGCTGCACTAATTCCTGTGCATGTGAAGATGACTTATCCCAGACTCATCCTCACCACAGTTGGCTGGAAATAAATCAAACCAACTTCCTTTACTAAGTTTCCAGCAAGAACATGTCAGCCTGTACATTTACACCTCCTGCATTAATAGTTCCTCTTTATTGCACTGGCAGCGTGCTATGACAGCAAGTGAGCCTGGTTGACAGACAGCTGTTTATAAAGCAGTCTGAATCTGCTACCTCCAAAAGGAGTGGGCTGGCTAGAAAAGTTTCATAGGTCCTTCAGGGTGGTAGGTGAATTGCTGAATAGCTGGTGGATCATGAGCTGGCCCCTGGCTTCTCTCTACACAGCACAAGTATGTAATTCTTTTTGTTAAGTCCTTTTTCATCTTCAGCTTTGAAAATTCAAGAGAATAAAATAAATCAGGACTATACTGAGTAGCTTTGAATTCTCTCTGGAGATAAAAGTCTCTAAATACCGAGCAGAATTATGGACGATTTGCTTCTCAGAGGAAGCAACTTGCTTCTGAAACTACTTATACATTTTTAATGACTGTGTGAGATGGTACACTGCTTTGTTGCTATCATCACATCTTCCGGATATTTCGAGGTTTTTGCAGAAAAATTCTTAGACAATACAGCAAAAGCCAAAATGCAGAATAAAAAGTTAAATCACAGAATAAAACTCTTTCTGAAACTGCCACACCAGTACTGAAGATATCCCTGAACACCAGCCACCTCTATAGTCTCCCTCTTGTTCCCTCTGCCCAGCCTGCCAAGGACACTCAAGAAATCCAGGTGCATTGCTATTTCTGTTCACACTTCCAAAGATATCGCCACCCTGCAAAATCTGTTTGCCACCTGTCCTGCCACATCTGGCCCTAGCAAGCTGGGGAGTCCTGGAGATGGGCTGCATCCCAGCAAGACAGGGCACAGCATCTCCAGCTGCACTGGCACTTCGCTCCATGGTCCTGGAAGGCAGTGCCAGGACCAGGCTTTCAAAAATCCCAACGTGTGCTTTATCCTGAGCCGACCTCCGATGACTTCTACTGCAAAACCCCTACACCATCGTCTGCAAGCTCACTGAGAAACCACAAACGCACTTTAAAAATTGTCAGCAACTTTAATCTTATCCAGGCAATCGGGAGGCAGACTTCTACCCAAATGCTAGTTTGGAGGTGGCTTTGGTGTTGATGGATCGTTCCGTGCATCACCAGAAGCTTGATGAATGGTGAGAAAATGCAGCTCAAGCAAAGCTAGAGTAATCCTCACAGCTGAGACAACAAATTTAACAGCTGCAGAGCAGCAAGGAATTCTGAAAAACTGTCAGGAAATATCAACAAACAACTTAACACGGCCTTTTTCATTCTTTCGACAAGCAAAGAGAGCTATTTCCTTTTGCAAAGCTTCATCTGCAGAGAGGCTCAAATTTAAATGGAACTGACAAGAGGAAAGGAACCTGAAAAATATTTCAACAAGTGACTGTTGCTGTGCTTGAGAAAGTGCCTGTGTGTCTCAGGGGGAGGGGAGGAACTAAATTGCAAGCCTGCCCCAGGGATACAAAGATGTAAGTTCAATTAAATTAAAAAATCACACCATTTAATGCTACGAACAATATGTTTTCCTCTGCAAAATGCATAATTAGCATGGGTAAATCATTACCACTAGGTATTGTTGCAGTCAAAACCTCAGTAAGACTGAGAGATGGATCAAACATTTATGAAGAGAATGAACAGCTAGAATTACAACAGTAAAGTTTAAAAAAAAAAAAGAAAGATAAAATAAAATTTTGGATGGCATATAAACCCTTCACGCTGCAAGGCACTGGCTAACTCCCTGTGTTTGAGGGTTAAAAGAATCACCCCTTGAGGCAAGCCTCCTTACACTGCTTCTGGAAGCAGCTAGTACTAAAAAAGAATACTTAACAATATGAAGCACAGCACTGTTCCAGTCTAGCAATTTCTATGTTCCTATAAAAACTATGTCTCCTTTTAGATTTCACCAGCATTAAAGAGCCTGCTTTACTTTCAGCCACCATGCCTTTCCTCTTCCCGCATTGTCCTCACAATATTCGCACTGTGGCTTGCCAGGGATGAACTCATCTGAGGTGACAGACAGACCAGTGGTATCTCTCTTCCCCAGGTATCGGGGCGGGGGGTGGGGGTGGGGGGGGATAAAAGGACCTCCGACTCCATCACACCACAGTGACAGCACAGCTCCGTGAGGGTCATTCAGTTAACTCCAGAGTAGGTGATATTCAAGGGAAGGTGATATTAGTGATAAACACCTGCTCAGCTGATACATAAAATGGATTTTTTTTTTAAATTCTCCTAGCCATGTTCTTTTATCGCTCTCTTTTTCTTTTTTTCCCTCCCCCCCTTCGTGACTTCCAGAAAAAGAAGCAAGAAACTTCAAGGAGACAAGAATTCTGGAGGCAGTGAAGCAGAAGGACGAATGTATTCCTGACATTTCTCATTCCTGTGGATTATTTTCTTTAACTTTCTCTCTCCACAATCCTGAGTTCTCTCGTCTCACCCTTCTCAATCCTCCCCAGCATTAGCAAAGCCTGATCAACTTTTCCTATCATTGCTTAGAGATAAAAGCAATATGTACCCATCCTAATTCCTCATACAAGCTGCATATAGACTCAGCTATCTCAGTCAGATTTTCCCCAGCATTATCAACCACAGACCTGTGAACACAGGGAGACTTCAGCAGTTACAGTTTCAGGCTGAGGCACGGGACATCTCCGTTCAGTTATCCACTCCTCCACAGGCTTGTCACACCACCTATCAGGCCCCCCAAGGTCAGCCAACACTTGAAAGCTCTATTGGCACAGCAAAGTGAATTACGGGCGTGAAAACCCCACCTGCCCCCTCAAGAGTCATGCTTGCAAAAGTCCCATTACAGACGTTGACTTGATAGCATTAAAACTCATTATTTTATTCTAGGAACAAGTTTAAGCTGATTCTCTGCTAGGAAATTTTGCCAGTACAACCGCACTGGCAAATCCCTTCGGGCACACAGAAGGACCCAGTCTGCGTGCTGCTGTCCCCTGTCTTTCTGCCTTGCTTCACAGGGCACTGCGAGGCACAGCAAAGCCTTCAAGCGCTACAGCAATAAAGGAAGTCCTATGGCTGTTGAGAAAATAGACACCAAGGCGCATAACATGATGGACGCGCGCAGCACCATGAGCGAAACACCCCGATAGATGAAAGCGCTAGGACCATTTGACAGGGCTGCTTAGTGTAAGCCTGTCTCGCTCTCCCCCTGGCAGAGCCGCCTGAGCCACGCTTCTGCAGCAGGGAGCTGTGATGGACAAGCTCTGGCCAGCTTCACCGTATGACAAAGAGGACGCTGCCTTCGGCTGCCCCACAAGTTACTGCTCCTGGCAGCAGAGGCAGCAAAATGCCAGCTTCGCCTATGCCTCAGCCCCCTTGGGTTCGCAGCCCCGCATCAAAGCTTATAAGCGGTGATTTACACCACGCACAGAGCGGCCAAGCCAAGGAGATGGGGGGCACACATGCAAGGGGATTACAGGACCAGCACACTTCCAAACCGTCCCAGCACGACCCTCCTGAGTTCATCTGCCAAAAGCCTCCCTGGCTGTGACAATTCGCTTCTCACTGGGAAAAAACAACGAAAAGAGAAAACTAAGATCATGTGGGATATTGTCCCTCCCCGGTGCCCACAATTTATTTTTATTAACAAACAATACCAGTTAAAAGCACTGTGGTCTCACACAGCGACGTCTGCTCTACCCACTTCAGACACTCTTAATTGGCTTGAAGCTGTTATCTTAAAAGAAAAATCACGACTCGCCTGGGGGAAGGGGTGTGTCTGTAGGTGGAAGGAGAAAGGCAGATTTTCTGCCAGCTGAGAAGGACAGAAAGCTGCCATTAAACAGGGGCCAGAGTTGCCTACACCCGCACTGTTCCTCTGACCTAAGAGCTGTATGTCATGACATCACCTCAATCTTTTAACCATTGTAAGTACACTGCTAATGATACTTACCAGGCTGAGGGCTGTTTACCTTGGATAAAGTTTCTGGACAGGTTTGACTCCAAATCATCTAAAAAGAAGTAAGAAAAGCTTTGTTTACCTCCACACACCTGGCACTCACAAAAGCCTCAGTGGACGGCCTTGCACCAGCAGTTTCTCCCATATACAGAGGCCAGGGCTCTTGTATCAAACGTTACGCCACATTTATTCAGCGTAAGACTCCTACCCACTCTGTGGGTCATCGCTTCCATTAAACTACCTCTGGTGCAGGAGCGAGCGGCTAGTTTGCACTGCCTACAGTACGCAGCCAAGTACAAGCGAGTATTTTTGGAAGGGGAAATACAAACTGATCTCTCCAGCTGAGGTAGCACGGGGAAACTCCTAGGTGAGCAGAATCTCAATTGCTCAACAACTCTCTTCTTGCAAAGAGGCCTGTGGGACCCTGAATAAATAAAAACAGTCAGAGCTTTGGCTTCATAGAAAGCTTAACAGGGAAAAAGAAAAAGCCTTTAAACCAACAATTGTTTTACATTAAGAAGTAGATAAAAATGGAGTTCTGAAATTTCAGTTTTGTTCCTACAGAGAACAAACTCAACACAAACACGTGAACCAGGGACAAGCCACTGTATGAAACTGGGAACATCAGCTCTTTTGCAGAAAACATCCCTCTACAACACTCCTGTCTTACAGCAAATGTGGAAACACAAAGTAAAGAAGTTCCTTTCACTGGAGGGTACACACAGCCCCAAGTCAAACTGTTCCTTGAAAGCAGGTGGCAGGACACAAGCTCAGCCCAAGTACTCCTTTCTCTTGGGTCATGTATATGGGGGTGAGAAGAGCCAAGAGTAAAATAAGACTGAAGAGTCAGAACAAGTGCAAAAGCAACCCTGGTACCATTTCCTACTGTGCCACTGGCTCTCTCCTGGTTTGAGGCAAGTCAGCCTCTGTCTGAGCTCTTCCAAGGTCAAATGTTCACCTTACAGGGGCAGGCCAGAGACACAGACTTCAGCTAGCAAATGGCTGGAGATCACCAGGCAGCCAGGTATGAGAACGGGCAAGCCAGGCATCTACATTTTCCCAGTGCTATGCTGGGAAAGGACACATACACACCACACAATTTTAGCAATACTGTGCCTTTCCCTGGGCAGTGTAAGACCCAACTACCTAGATGGCATTAAACCTTCAGTTCTTCAAACTTGCTTGACTATTTCTCACCAAGCTGTGGTGTGACTGCACACGCTGGAAGAAAAAAACCAGTCACCAGCACCCCAGCTTTATAATGTGCCAAGGACTGATTTCAGAATGAACTGCTTTAAGAAACCCTTTCCAGGAGACCTCCTTACACTCAGTGTATACTCTTTCATTGCAGAAAACAGAACTGCTCAGAAAACCATTTTCCCCTCCTCAAAACTGATGATTTTTCCAGTTCTGCCACACTTTTTCACAGTTCTGTTTTGATAAGTATATACACTTTTGGAAATCTGCTTTCAGCCATTTGGCTCACAGCAACTGCATGTTCTTCAAGACACACCAGTCTTGCAAAATACCAACTTTTTCTTTTGAAGGAGATCTTCAGGTTTTGGATGGTTCCCCGCCCTGCCCTGCCCCAAGACTGATATTTTTCCACAAAATTTCCTTTTATCAAAAATGCTTTGATGGAAAATTTTCAGCTCTCTCACAAGAAAAGAAATCCAACAAGCACTAACCCCTATTTGCTGTTAGTGAAGAATTACTGCTACCACTGAGTCTCTTTACACATGAAGGAAGTTCTAAAATATGAATCAGATCTCTGAACATATCAGAGGTCGAGGGGGAGAAAAAGCTCTTAAATGCATCAACCTGATCTCTGGGCTACTGAAAGAAGATTAATCTATTTATTTCACTTAAAGTCTCTGGCAGATACAAGAGGAAAAAGAAAGGAAAACAAAGAAGCCTCTACCAAATCAACCTGCAAGAAGTGGTTTATGACCAAAAAGCTAGTTTTGCTGCTTTTTATAGCTGCCAAAACTGTAAGTGAAATGAATAGACTAATCTCCCATCTATCACCCAAAGAACATTTTGATACATACAAGCTCAAAAAGCCTGTACTTTGAGGCTAGGAGGAGGTAATTTGTGAATGGCTGAAAATGACGTTTCTAAGACTTGGTTTGTGTATTTTAATGGAGCAAGAATTTTTGGGTGTGCATTTGGAAGACAGTAAGCATATGCATTTGAAAGGAGGTGGGAATGAGGACAGATGCCAAGCTAAGAATATGCACAAGAAAGCATAGGGGTGATAGGCTTGAGAGCAGACAGAGACGGGGGCAGAGGAGAAAAGTCTGCACAAGAGAGCACGGAAACCTGCAAAACTAAAGGTATGCAAGGAAAACAGAGGAGTTAGGAGATGTACCTACATGCAACAGTAGAGCTGCACACAACAAGCAGATGCAAAAGAGAGCTGCTGGAGTAACGGAGCGGCTTGTAGCAATCAACAGTCTTACACAGGAAAGCAGAACCAAAGTCCAAACTGGTAAATGATGCTGCATTTAAAAGGCGTTAACTTGCATGAGAGAAGCTCTTAATCCTGCCTGTCGCGTGACGCAAAAAAGATTTCAAACCAGAAACCTACCTGTTTGATTAACAGTTTAGCACCGAAGACCATCCAATTAGAGGCGCAGTGCTACTGTGTTACCAAGATGAAACATCCAAGTCCCAGAGGGATGGAGGAGAATAGGCAGCTGTGGTACTTTTCCCCTGCTTGCTGCAACAATGCCAAATCCCACACCAAGCAGCAGCAGAGAAGTGAGGGAAGTCCTGGCCACGTAAGAAATACCACCCAGACAACTGCAAGTATACAAATGTTTCGGGAGGGGGAGCAGAATCTGCTAACTTCCCTCACTGGGTCACTGCAGAGGATGTGAGCCAGAGGGAATAGGCTTTTCATTTAATCCAATAGGGATTTTTTAAAAGAGCTCACAGGGAAATGGGCCCTCACCTTTCTGGCTCAGCAGGAGGAGCACCCTTGTAGCGGTGATGGTGAAAGGATAGAAGAGAGGCAATGTTTGCCGACCAAACGAAATTTCTTATTAGGCCTGTTGATACATTACCGGGCAAAAGACCAGAGAAATCTTCACACGCACATCCTCGGCAAAAAGCCGCTCAGCTTTTCCCCTCGTGACAGCACAGAAAATTCAGTAAGAGACATGACTTCTCTCCACAGTCTTGGCTCTGGCATCTCTCAGTTTCTCACCATCCTCTTCTCTCTGTCTCATGGCCTTTAATGTATTTATTCTACGGCTTGGAGAGTCTTTTGTGTAACGGGGAATACGGGCACAGAGCAGCTTGCCTGATGATACAAGAAGTGCTTTCGAACAAAGCACCGCTCAAGTTCCGTAAGCCTCAAGATAACTGCTCTACATCTGGCTTATCCTTTGTTGCTCAAATATCTGGCCACTTTGCTTCAAACACGGCCATAACATAGACAATTCCTGGACAGCTCCAGACTTCACATATGGTTTTGCCTAATTATTTACCATTTCTCCCTTTAGCAAGCCAAATGCCATCAGCCCTCTCACTTGCAGAGACCTTGCCCAGACAGTCACTCCTGCAAGAGATCTAGGCTCTTCTACACTAAAGGCCAGCAAAGATCTCTACAAGTGCTGATGGGACTTGCACTCCTGAATTGCCATGAAAACTAGCCTTAGGAAAGCCCTGAGTAAAACCCCACACCCAGCAAAGGATTTCAGCATTGATTCGAATGGAGCCTGCATTTTACCATCACTGTGAAGAGTTAAGCATGGGATACATCTCACAGACATTTAACGAGCCTTTACTCCATTCTTACCAGAGCCCAAGTATTCCCTTCCTATCTGCAGTGTGATATAAGCAGAAGAATTACACCACAGTTGTGGACTTTATCCAGGGGTTCAATGTGCAGCAAGCAAAGCACACTTGGCTTCATTAACACAGCCTAACATACAGGCCTACAAAGGCACAGGACATTGCCTCAGTATGAAAAACAAATTTATTGACAGAACAAATTCATTCTGACCACCTTGCTTTTCTGTAGATCCAAGTTAGCTATAATCAGGCTGTCTGTGCTCCTGACTTAGCAGCATTCTCAAAACTGCTCCCAGAGCACTCATCCTCATCAGCGATATCCAATTTCCAAACTGAGCAACCCTTTCCAGAGTTGGCTTTTCAGTTGTTTTCATCACTGGCTTAACATCAATTCCAGTTAAATGGGGAAAGTACAAAGGGACTAAGTTATGCCCACACTGAGCACTCTGAAAACCCTGATCACATCATTCTCTTGCAGCTATAAGCATAAATTGTCCTCATTAACCAGCCTTAGCCCAACTTTAGTGTTTGCATCTTGACCTATAATCCATCCAAAATCTAGCACCATATTCTAATGCAGCTCTTATCCTTAAGCCCAAATTCACAGCCTGCCTGACCAGATGAGCCAACAGGAGTCATACATCTGACATCCTGAATTTGCTCCTTCTGATCCAGACACTTCTGGTTTGGTCTCAAAACCCGAGAAAGCAAGGCTTACACGGCTGTGCTTTCAATACTCGTTGATGTGCCCATCCCTAATCAACCTGTAATACGATGGCCAGTTTCCAGCCAAATTTCGTGGGGATGCAGACTCACAAAACGATCAGTTTCTATGAGTTTCATGAAATTAATAGTCTAGCAGAGGAGACAAAGATTTCTCCACAGAGGGAAGGACTGCAAGTTTAGCTTAACTCCCATTAGGCACCAAGGAATCCACAAGGGAAAGATGTTATGCCTGCCTGAAATACAGGGAAAATCATCAATTAGAGCTTACTAAACTCAGCCACGAGGCATAAACTGTACGCCAGGCTGCCTTAACTCCCCAGCTCACAGGAACCACTTGGGTTTTCTCTCCCTTCCTTCTGGGATTCACTTCAGCTCAGATACACTCCAAGCAGAGGAAGTTTTGAGTGGCTGTGATTCAGCGCAATTCATTCTGAACCAGTTTTGAGCCCAGCAGGCTTCCAACTATTCCAGCTGCCCAGTAGCCATCAGCCCAGCTGATTGTTGCTAACTGCTGTCAAATGGCAGCCGGGCAGCCTCTGCATCTTCTCCTGCCCTCAAAAGAAAAGCTATCAATACTGAACTCCACATTACTCCTTTCCAAAAGGAGCTTAGATACTGCTGGTAGGAGAGGGACAAACACCCAGAGGGACAGATAACACTGAGCATTCTGAAGGTGAATGAAGGTGGTCACTCCTTCAGACCTCCAGCCTGAGCTCCTCCCCCAGCCCCACGCAGAGCCGCTCTTCCTCCCCGCCGTCTCTCAGGCTGCTCTGTCAGGAGTTAAATCACTAACATTAGGGGGCCATTTTCTCTCTGTCACCCCCAACATATGCTGTTGCTTAACCAACAAATCCTCAAAGAGTGCAGTGAGATGGTGACCCCAGCGTGCAGATGCCGTTATTAACAGAACAAGGACAGCCTGGTGCGTGCAAATAGACCCTTAAATTAAAACCAAAACCAACTGCCATCACCTCGATTGCTTCCTGTTATATGAATAGTCCCTGCCCTGAAGACATGTCGCTTAGGAAGCTGTCTGCATCCACCACTCTGCTGTCTTCGCTCAAAAAACTATTCTACCAAAGCAGCTCTTCTGCTGAGACGACACGCAAATTGGGAAGGCTATTTCACACCTGGATTTCAGCCACTGATCTGAACGTCATCTGCGGGGACCCACGGGGTTCATGAAGGACTCTAATTTCAACCAGTGACGCAAGCATGCGTTGGCACAAGTGCCTGCAGAGCGCAGAAGATGCCATGTGGGAGGAAGGTGGTTAGATACTGACACAAGAAGACAGAAATGGTTAACCACACAGCCCAAACTTCTGCAGTGACACCACGCAGGAGCCTGGCCAAGGGCACAGCACAAACTCCTTCTCCTTCAAGAACAGCTTTAGGGAGGAAACGCAGCAAAGAACGATTGGTGCGGAAAACCTTTGACACACCAAGGAAAAAAAACCAACAACACTCTCAGCAATAAACAGTGCATAATTTCCTATTACTGAAGTGCTGGATTAACTCTGGCCCCTGAACAGCCTCAGACACAGCACCCTACAGGACCTTGTCTGACAGCACTGCCAGGGAGCTGCTCATTAAGGGCTGAACAAAAGCAATGCCCCTTCAGATCAAGCTTCTCCCTGAACTTGCAGTGCCTTCTCCCTCTATCCTTCCAAGCAGGCTGTACGACTCTGCAGTCACTTGAGCCTCCTAAGAACAGAGTTCATTTCTCTAGACAGTGGGTGTAGGTGTTTATCCCAACGGCTCCCTCTCTGGGACCCTTTCACCCATGAGCTGTGCAAGCTCAATGGCTCCCCAAGCCCAGCAGCAATCACTCAGGACAACAGGCTGCTGAAAACAGAGGCAGCTCATCTGCCTGTTCCGCCGGGTGCAGCCAGTTAGATAAGCGCGCGTCGTTTTTGCCCTGGCTCCTACCTGCAACTGAGCATCCCCCTTCTCCCATCCCCATGGCTACCAATGCTGCCTTTTTGGCAGTTATCTGCCAAACACCCATCTTCACAGGCAGGAGAAATGAGCACCTGCCCTCTACTGCTATATAATGCAGTCCCTGGGAATGAATCCCACTGTTCCCCCCATCTCACCTATTTATCCAAGTTGGTTATGTTTTTCCCACTCCTTTGCTATGAAATTCCTTGGCCGTGTTTATCCTCAGAGCACCCCTGCAGAGGAGGGCAGTGCTGTTATCCAACACACAGGCTGGCACACACCAGAGAGGACACAGCAAGCCTCTGGTACAGCGCACACAGCCCCCACAAAGCCCCATGCAGTCCAATCAACATCAGGACCACTTGCACCATTGGAAAGGATGGTGAGAACAGACATAGTGAGGAAAGGTATCCTGAAGTTTAATGGGAAAAATCTGGTGCTACACAACCCTTGGGCTATAGCAAACCAGGCAAGACTCCCAGTTTCATTTAAACACTACCATTTCTGACTGCCGTCCTCTACCACAGCCTGGAAGTGCAGTACATTATCTGCAGCAGTGAGAGCACCTCTGGGCAGCAATCTGAAATCTCTGCCCTTCAGGGCATTTTAACTTAGGCCACTCTGTTCAGCCAAAACCTTTCCTTGATCTCAACTTTGTCAACCTTGAACACCTTCCTCCAGCCTCAGCCCAGCAGAAGCTCAGTGAGGACTCGCCGTGCACACAAGCAGGGCCCACTGGCTCAGCAGTGAGATCCATGGCTGGGGGCACAGTCCTGCCCCCACGCTGCCTGCAGCTTCCTACACCACCATTGGGCCACCCTCCTGGAGAGGGGCATATGGAGATGGAGAGGGGTATCTCAAAATGGCATGTGTGGGGAAGCTGGAAACACTGAGCATGCAGAGCTTGAAGAGGCCACATTTCTGCCTAAAAGTGAACAAGCTGGAGACAGGAGAAGAGTATCCAAGTCCCAGGGAAAGAATGGACGGTCTCCAGATACTGGAATTTATGTCAACCTGGAGACTAGACAAAGACCCGTTAATTCCTGGACTGTCCAAGAAAGAATTGGATGAGTGACAACTTTAGCATTATGACTTCAATGGACCATCTCCCCAGGGTGCCAGGGAGAAGATGCTCTTTCTGGCTGTACTGTCCAAAATGCCAAGAGAGATCCAAATCAACCACAGCCTGCCATCTTCACGTTAACGGCCAGGAGCCCTCTTCATCCTACGTACCTTGTGACGGCTGATAAAGAGAGCTGCCTGGCAGCACTGAAGTCTTTGCTCTTCCTTCACCCGCCTCCTCGCAGCTCCCTGGCCTTCTCTTACGAGACTGACTGCCACTCATGCAGGAATTGGTCTCTGGGGAGGATGGGGGGCACAGGATTTTCAAATCCCTCTTTTTGAGCTGACAGCAGCCTTTCAGCCCAACAACAGCTCAAAAAGCTTGTGAAGAGAGATATTTTTATGAGAGCTCCCCGCCCCCCGAAATCTTTCCAAGCTCCTTTTCTGAGGCACTTTGAAATAATTAAAGTCTTCCATCAAATTACGCTGACGATCTCTATGAAAAGCCTTTAATTTCCATTCGCTTAATGTAACTCCATCCACCAGATGAACTCTGTGGGGGGCTTTTTTGTTTTGGGTTTTTCTCTTTCCATCTCTTTTTAATTTTTTTCCCCTTCCTAAAATATCGTGCTGGGAAACTTTAATTTGATTTTAGCCTGACTAGAATTTTGGGCTGTGCCACATCCTGTCAGCCGATCACAGCTGCAGTAGTAATCTCAAGCTCTCTTTAACTTCAGTGTGTCGCATTTAATCAGCTCATGGTCGGCAGCAGCAATCTCTGAGCGTACAGCAGGCATGTGAGTAAACCCTCCAAGTTAGTAAGAAACCTAAAGAGAACCAGAGTCTCCCCGATCCCTTAGTCCCTCCTACAGGCGTGCTGAAATACCAAAAAGTGGTCCAGCAAGTGTAGGCTTACAGCAGAGAAGGGAAGGTTTCATTTTTTATCTAAACAGGGGAGATTGCCAAGTTGCCCTTTAGCTCACAAAATAAACGGCAGGGATTTTCCACAGGGCAGAAATAGTTCTTTCCACCCCAGTGACTTTTTCAACCGATAAACTCCTTAATGAACAAGAAGTTTCCCAAAAGAGAGCCAATATCCTCTTTCAAGTGACTATCAGCAGACGTTGGACAAACCGTGACACAATGCCACACTTCAGAGCAAAACCGCAGGAGCTGCTGCAGTCAGATGCAGCTCAAGGATGCCACCGGGGAAGTGCAAACGTGCAGAGGATTTACTTGCGTGCGCCAAAGCCTCTAGCTGCAACTGAAGGAACCAAGCCTAAGAACAAACTCAAAAAAATCTGAATTCCCCCGTCACTATTGCTGTAGCAGTTTAGTCACTTCAAAGCCTATTTGCCTTTACACAAATGAAGAGAGTCTGCTCCCCAAACTGTTCAGGCCATCTGTGTGCTGCACGTTAACATCTCGGGAGGGTGAGCTCACCGGTGCTAAACACAGCACAGGGAGCCGCAGAGTGCAAAGGAGAGATGCAGAGCCCGCTCTCTCCCACGTGCGTCCGGCTCTGCGCCCCAGCAGAGGCAAGAGGCAGCCACCTACACAGCCCGGGCTCTCCGCAGCGGTGGCAGACTGCCTGCGCAGACGAGAGACGCAACTCTTCCCCGGGGCGAGGAAGAAGCTGAGGGAGCAGAGCCAACACCTTTGAATAGCACCAGGCAACTGAAAGGAAGCCAAGGAAAATTGCGCATCAGGAGGGGCAGCTCCCAGAGGGGACTCTGCTAGGAGGGCACCTCAAGCTCCTGTCCAATGCAGCAGGAGTTTCCTAATTTTTTTGGCTTTCTGCAGAGTCCTGCTCCCACTGGTGCTGATCTGTCCCTCTTGTTGGGTGGCCAGCTGCCTCATGGCCAGAAACACTTACTCTGGCACTAGAGTAGAAGCAGTGGTGTCACATGAGGGAGAGAAACCAAGGCTCAGATTAAACCAAGTGAGATGCCCACCGCCAGCCTGCGCCACACACGGCAGAAGAGAGGACTGAGAGAACCAAACCCAGCCTGGAGGATGAGAAAATGCCCACAGTTAACACGTGTGCTTAAGTGAGAGTGGCACAGCATTACCTGCAGCCAAAGAGAAAGAGAGCCAGGCACACACTTGGCAGATATCTGGGTGGGTGCGAAATGGCTTATCAGGATCCATGCAGGGTGGAAAGAAAGAAAGGAAAAAAAAGGGAAAAAAAACCCAAAAGCTGCAAGAAACAGGTTTCAACTGCTAATAGTTGAGAGCCACAGGGCAAGGAACAGAGAAAAGGCAGAGGGACACAAAGCTGCTCTGTGCCCTAGGAGAGAAACTGGAGAGGGAGAAAGGAATACAGATGCATTTCAGGAGCAGCCAGTGTGTTGGACTCTCTCACTGATACAATTCAGCCCTTAAACTTGGTTTGACCATACTAATCTGATGATTATATTCCAGATTACCCCAGAGCCAGAAATAAGAAAAGGGATGCCTGTGTGCCTGCAGTCACTGCCTAGCAAAGAATGGGACCAGACAGCACTGCATGCAGAGATGTGACCCTACAGGGAGCACGGGGCCATGTCCCAAAACAGCCGCAGGGCTCACTCTTTCCCAGGGCTTTTTAGACTGCTGCTGAAGTTCTCACATCCCCCCGCCAAAAAAAGCCCTAAAAAATTTGTGACACCTCCGCCAGGCTTTGTGAGCAATTTATGAAAGTTAAAGCACTGGCATGTGGTATTCACAGCAGCTGCTCACCAGAAGGAAGATGATGATGATAAACTTGTGTTTGATTTTGTCATTGTAAGCACACAGCAGATGCTGGGAGATAGGGTTAAGAGTGCTTTATGGGGTCTCACGGAAGCTAACACACAAGCAAGCAAGTATGCATGAACACGAAGCATAAGCTTGCTGACCTTCCACAAGAGCAGGGCTTGACTTAGTAATCAAAGCAGCAGCAAAGTCCAAGAGCTGGAAAAGGCAATGGCTCCTATGGGGCAAAGCATGACACTATTTCAGGACACCAAAATTTCATCCCCAGTTCTGCTGCTTGGCTAAACTACTTTCTCTTGTAACACATTAATTTTACCACCTGTACCTAGTGAGAATAACGTTGCAGACCTCTTCAGTGAAGGGCTTTGAGATCTCAGGATGAAGAGTTCTGTAAGACTCATATATCATCATTAGCTCTGGCCAGGAATAACCCAGGGGCTGGAAAGGTGGAGCAGCATTTTTCCAGCTGCGTTTGAAATCTGTTTCCCGCCCTCCAGCCCCAGTAAACCCACACCCTGATCCTCTGCCTAGCTGGACTTTCTCATTTATTTGAACCACAGCAGGACTCCAAATGAAATCCTTGAGGCTCTGGATAAAATCCTTGTCCCCAAATACTATACTCCTGACATCCAAACCAAGACAAACCCTGCTCCGCACAGCAAATCAAAGTCAGGAGAGGAACGTGAAATAGAGCCCAGCCCTCACAATGCAGTGTTGTCCTTACTAGAACATGCTGCCATTAACACTTCACACCTTAAGTTTTTAGCCAGTGCCCACAGAAAAGGCTAATATTTAGTAAAATGAGAAGATAACATCTTTTAACAACATCCTCATCTCCACTGAATTTTGTAGGGCTTTTTGTCCTGTGGTGCAGTCAGCTCAGCCATTCCTATTCCCCTCCACAGTGGGACAGGACATATGAAAGTCACTCTAACAGTTCATTGTAAACACAAACCAAATGGGTTATGCGAGGCAACTTTCTTCTGCAGAGATGCTCTCTCTCACACCAAACAAAGCAGTCACCAGTGATTTACCAGTTCAAGCAAATCTAATAATTCTCCCTCTGACAGCTCAGGACAGGCAACACAGCGCTGGTATCATCAGGTCACTGTTCTGCCTCAGAGCACCATTCAGAACAGTGCTGGGATGAAGGTAATTAACGACGTGGTAACTAATCTGTTTAGTCATCCGCTGTGTCTACAATTCATTTCTGTCATGTGTAAATAGAGTAACAAAGATCAGCGGTAAGGGCTGTGAAGTAGTGTGCTATCCCACAGCAGATTTGCTGGGGTTTAGAGAGAAGTCTAAGTAGCCCTCTCTAAACAGCCATGTCCAAATAAACCCGATACTTGCCACCAGCAAAAGTCAGAAGGCGGCAGATGCAAGGAGCCCTTCTTAGCCCAGCTTCACGTACTGCTTCTCTTCACAACCCCTCAGTACAATTATCCGTCCTCACTTTGCAGAAAGGAAAACCAAGACACAAGGAGACAAAACAATTTGTCCAGAATCACAAAGGGAGCCCATGGTTGACAGGACATTGAACTGAGATCACTGGATAACACTGCAAGCCCTTTAACATCCCATCCTCCCACTAAAATAAACAAAAACCACTACAGGCAAGATTTTGTGAAATGTAGCTAGCAAACTTCTTTCAGTTTTGGACCTCCCAGTATCTGCACGCTGTAGGAGTCCAGGAGGCCCAAGGAAAAAAAAAAAAAAAAAATCAAAGCATTGTCACTGCATTCAGACACATTTTGGGTTTGGCAGTACCTGATCCGCCTGCCAACAAGGCAGGTTTCAGCAAGTACAAAGAGTATGTAATCTCACGTGCATACTCCAGATGCCCCATCAAAATGGGACCCAGATTTTTGCATGCTCATGGGAAAGAGGCATGAGCTTCATGGTTTCATTCCTATTTTCGGCTCTGTATGGGACCGGAAGGGACCAAATCACAGCTCAACAGTCTGCAGGGGAATCCACTTCCCAGGAAATCCACCACTAGAAATAACAGATGCTTCTCCAAGGGTTCCCAGCTCAGTGTGGTAGACCCAAGGGGCGGACATTCTTAGACTAACAGCCAGGGAAATTTTAGCAATCCCTCTAAAATTGCCTCATGGAGTTTTAAGGGTTCACCCATCAGCAATGTCTGACACAGCAACTGAGATTAAAACTGTGTGGGTGGGTACATGTTTGTGCCTGCTAGTGAGCCTGTAAAAGATAACATGCACAGTGTGATAGTTTGGTCTATTGAATTGGGACTCCAGAAATCCATTTTTAGCTCTGTGACTGGCCTGTTCCCTATCCTTAAATAACTCACTGTCTCTTCTTCCTACTGTTTCCACCTCTATAAAACTGGAATTATTTCCTACTAGGTCTTCTTGCCTTGGTATTGCACGGATCTATCCAAATGAGCTTCAAAAACGCCATTTCAGTTATGCCATACACTTGCCTGGAAGTCCCAACATGGATTCAAAGGTTGCTTGTAATGACTCTTTATCAGCTACATGGAGAGAAGATGCCTTCAACTCTTTCTCAGAGGGCACAGGAACATATGCATACGCTGACAAGGTCATACCTCCCTTTGTAAGGAGACCTGGGAGCTAGAGCCAAGAAGCACCACAGAAAAATGAAATATCACTATTAAAAAAGAAGTAAGCTTCTCATATATATACGCACACAGAGCTCAGCTTCAATGTGGAAAACCTATTTGTTTGCAGAACATAAGCTTGTAGAAGCTTGATTCGACAACGGGCAAGGCACACTGGCCCTGCTTCAGCAAAACATTCGGGCATGTGCTCACCATCAGAAAGCTCACTTCCATGCCTGGCTTTTAGGTTTGGACAACTCTTATTTCAAAAGGTGAGGGGCATCCAAGCATTTGCCTGGGTGGGAATCACAGGGCTTGACACCACAATATGCCAAAATCCCAACACTGGATTGACTTCAGCCTGCGTAGGCCTTTGCAGCACATAGGCAGAAGACTTGAGAACAGCCAAAAACACTCTAAGAAGTTACTGGTCTCCTGACACTAAATTCAGATGCTTTCTTCTTCCCTGTCCACCTCCATTTCTATCACCATTTTATTGTGAATATTTGTGGTTTAATTTCTGCCTCTCTCCAACTTTTTTCTTTTCCAATCCCACTAAAACCTGGCAGGTTTTAAAATCCCTGCGTATCTTGATGAGAGGAGGGCTGGAACGACTCCTTCGGGGACAATGGATTAGATTCTCCTGCAGTGTGCCTACAAAGTCAAAATCAGATTCTTCCTTTTTATAGGAATTCATTCAAAGCCTATTGATCCGAGCCTTCGTTCTGGTCTTAACAGTCTCCGAGTTGGAATTTTTTTTGTCAACGTTTCTAAAATGACATTCAGGTCTGTGCCCTTATCTGCTCAGTCACCCAGCCCAGTCCCATTTGCCTCCTCCTTGCCTCAGTGCTGTTTCCCACATGCTGTGCCTGACTCCATGACAAAAAACACATACTGCTCCATCTCCCCAAATGCCACTGCTGGCCCCCTGCCCCCGATTTGTACCTTTGCTCCCCACCAATGCCACTGCATTCAGCTTTTCAACAAGAGACAAGATTGCTTGTGACAAAGATGTGGTTCCTTGCAGACACTACTGTAGAAAGTGGGTATGGCTAGGAGGATTATGGAGGCTGAAATCTCTCCTTGGGAGTCATTATAAGCTATTACTAAGCTGAACCTAGGGACTTCTTATTACCTGGGTTATTGTTCTGGAAGCAGCTCTTGCAGTCTGCTAAAGAGGTTGCACATGAGGACTCGCGTTTATGGATTATGACAGTTTGGATTTACTCTGCATTGGTGCATCAAGGTGTGAAAGAGAAACTTCCGTACGTGAAGAGTTGTAAGAGTGGTCACTATGGCTCCTGTCTGACCATTCCAGCACACTTGAACTGCTGATGAAGTCATCAGATCATTCCATCTGATGTCAAGATCACTGAGCAATGGCATCAGCAATCCTTACACGCTTTTGAGAGCTGGCAACCAGGCCAGCACAATACAGACACTTCCAGAGCAGAGGAGAATGGCCACCAATTGTGCCAAAGAAAGAGGGTTAGGAAATCTTCGACCACGAGCGACTGACCAATTCAGGACCTTACATCTCTTCCTTTAAAATGGTTTCCCTTATAGGAAATAATCATTAATATCAAGGATATACATGATACCCAAGCCTTGGCAGCTCCTGCACCATCTCCTGGAGTTTCCTGCACCATCTCCTTTTTCCAGTCCACTGTAACCCAGTCCCAGCCAGTTACCCCTTGTCTGTGTTCCCAGATACAGCAAGTATTGCCCCAGGCCACATCAGGTTACACACCAGATGTGCTGCCCATACTGTGAAAAGATAACCCTCCCCATCATGTGTCTCTCTAGCAACCTGCAAGCTGCAGATAAGCAAGGACACAGCCCCATGTCCCCCAAAAAACTGGGATCTGAGCACAAGAGGAGAGGCAGGCAGACAGACAGATATGCAACAGTGAGCACAAGGCAGCAGTGAGATCACCAAGACGACTGGGAGAAGCAATAGCCCCAGATTTATGTCCAGGTTTGAATGTCTGCTAGAGCAGAAGGTCAGGGGAACAACCCTGCTTGCCAGGGAAGAGCAGCAGTAAATCCTGCCTCCTACCACAGCTGGCCTGGAAATTACAGAAGAAGGATAAAATTGTTCTATTACACAATCCTGAAAGATGACATGGTTTTTCTTGGTACCATCGCTTTAAATTTCAGATCTTTCTATACGGGACTACTGAAATCTGTATCTGTATCTTTTGGGCTGTGTTACTAATGGAAGATTAATGAGACCCAAACAAGGAAGCCGTTTAAGATACAGCCAAGCTAGAGTAGGTTAAGATCATATACACAGCCACAGGATACTGCTCCTAAGGCAGGGAGACAGAGCCAAGCAAATCAGGCAGAATGTACCATCAAGAAGCCCGAGGGCCTCAATTTGAGCCTACTATCATACAGACAAAACAGAGAGATGGAGCTGGTTTCATGCGAACACATGGCTTAATGGTGGATAAAAAGGGTTAGAGGGTAGCAAGAACAGGAAAATTATGTCAAGTCCTGAAGAAAAAAGGCATTTTACATGTTTTAATGAATAAAGCACCTTTCCATTCATCACCATGCAGAAAGTCGATAAATACTGAACTTGCAAAGTAGTAATTACTATGGGCTGATTCCTCCCCTCCGCCCTGCTTTTTTGGGGGGTTCTTTATCGCCAAACCAGTGGGAATAGCAGCGCCAGGAGCTATTAATAAGAGGCTGCCTACAGCCTGGCGGAACTCAGCCATTCTCACCGGGACTTTCCACTCATTCTCAGACTTTAATTTTCATCAAAAAATAATAAAAAAAGGTTTCAAACACACAGAATGGATTGATACATACATGTTTCCTCCCTGCCCTCCCCCCCTTCCCCTTTAATGACTTTGCCCAAGGAGAATAATAATTCAGTTGTGGCCAAGAATGGCATTTAAAAGTGTTTGTTGTTTTATATTCATTCATTGTACTTAATTATAGACGTGTTACAGCTCGCGTGATCTTCCCTTCCTGGAGCCAGTTACATAATCAGCTACCGCCACACGCTTCCACCTACGACAACAATATTACAGTATAAGGGCCGTATCACGCTAAATAGTTATTTCCCAGAGCTTATTACTGTGAGCAGTGTAAGGGACACAAATATGCAGATGCTCATCGCCTTTCATGGTCCTCAAGAAGTCCATGAGACCATGAGAAGATGTAAACAGCATGCCTGCTCATAGACAGTGGCTGGAGCGATCTGCATGAGTTGTGAGGCTCTGCTCCCTGGGCTAGCCAGAAGGGCTCAGAGATTTCAGACATAGCTTCAGCTGCCAACTGGTGCTAAGGTTTTTATCCGTCATGTGGTTGCAGACCCACTGACTTCTCTTGCAATGTCCAATACTCAAACCACGCAACACCAGTCTCCTGCCTTCCCACCTGAAGGGCTGAAGAGACTCTCTCAGGTTACAACTTCACTGACTCTGCAGATTTATGAGAAGTTCGACGGATGCCACACTTCCACGTGAGCACATCTAGGCACTGAACCAGATAAATTATTATAAAAAAATCACATGCCTTTCCATCATAAACAACCCCAGCCAAAACCACAAGCAGAGTAAACAATTCCAATGTCACTACGCAAAATCACACTAAAAGTAACAATCCTCCAAACCCATATTATCATATGAAATAGCACAGGAACACCAAATATTTAGCATTCTTCATTTCCTTCTGGTTTCCGACCACGCTTGTTGTGCCTAAGGTTTGTTTCTCAAACAAGAGACTTATTCTGGTTTGGAAAGGGAAAGCAGAAGCTGCATGGAAGATGCAGGACACCAGGAACTGCAACTTTCTTGCAAAATTACAAGCCCATTCAAGTATCGGCAACAAAATTGGAAAACCTGGCAGCTTTTGAACTCTTCTAAAATGCACAGTTGCAGAGTGAGCAGGATATCGCTGCTCTTCTACAGCTCAGCTGACACCTCCCCCAAGGCTGCAAGTGGGTTGTAAGTCAGGCGCCCAGTGCCAGCTACACTGATGCTGGTCATTACTGTGCCAAAGACAGGTTACCTGGCCTGCGATCACTGCTGCAGAGAAAGACCTGCCCTGTTTAAAGCCCTCCTGGAAGCAAAAAGGTTTTGAAATGTGGCACGGGCAAGAAGCCGGGACAGTCAGATAGCATGCCCAAGTCCCAGCTTAACTCTGGAAGGAGACATGCCTTTGAAGGGTAGACGGAAGACAAGGAAGCATGTGCACAGGTGCTCCAGAAGTTACGGGTGACAGCAGCCCAGTTAAGACAGCAGTTGTCACTCCAGTACCAACCAGGGACAGAGGAGACTGATCGTTGCTTGTCACATGGATGCACTCAGTGCACCCAACTGCCTTACAGATTAGTCAAAAGCTTCAGCCTCCAGCCATGCCAGAGACTTCACAAGAGCAATTTTATCACGATAATTAAAAAAAGCATTACAAGGATTCTGGAGATGGCCATCGGTCAAGGAGCAGAGGAGGGGAAAAAGCTTTCTCTGGAGTCTAACAGGTTACCTTTTTCTTAGCCTTCTCTCCAATAACAGATCATTTCCACCAACGTCAAGAGGAGATAGCTTCAGGAACCTGTCACATCACTGGCCTTTTGCATCATCCTCTTAGCCTTTCTTTTCTCTTCATGCCTTCCTCACATCTCCATTCACTTTGTGCATTTTGTTTCAGCTATCCAGTCAAAAGGAGATGGAAAAAAGGATTAAGACATAAAAGTTTATCAGTTGGTTTAAAATTATGCTTTGAAACATAACCCTCTGGATTGGAAAGCTTGTATTTCGATGTGAAAAGGGATGGTGGAACACAGGAAACACACCGCAAAATAAACAACCTCATCTCAGAGCATATATTTTGTCTTCATTATGCCCCTGAGAAGGTGTTAATATACAACGCACAATGTATTAATCACCCCTCTAACTTCCAAATGCGAAATGCATCATTAACATTCATGTTGTTTTCAATTAGTTTGCTGTATGGGAAGGAGGGGAACAAAGACAGGTTCCCTCACTAAATTTTGTTTCATTTGCAGAGCATAGGGATCATAAAAGGCAGCTTGGGTGAAATTCCTGCTCTCCCTACCATACACAAGGGCCTGCTGACAGCAAGATGCAGGAAGGCTTTTAATTGATGTGGCTGTTAGAAAAAGGCAATGTTATGGATAGTGTTTTCAGGCAAGCAGGTAATTTAGAAGTGTGAGTTCCATTTTCAGGAGTGATTCAAGTACTTTGGGACAGATTTTCAAAGGATACCGGCCACCAAAAGAGGCAGATAAGTACCTAGTGGATTTTTAAAAGCCCCTAAACTAATAAGGCCCCTGAAACCTACTGATACTTTCATTTAAAAAGAAGGGCTTTGAAGCTTTTTTGATCCAAAGTCTTAGAAGTTCTTCAGTACAGACACAAGATCTCCTATGGAGAAAATCTGTTTGTTTATCATTTGTGAAACTCTCATCTTTCACAGACTCCTTTGCCAATGGATGGAAGGTTCAATGTCACTCATTTAGGGCACCATGCCTTGGTGATGACCTGTCCCTAAAGGCAGCTAAGTGCTTGCCCATTAGGAGATGTTATCACTTAAAGTTGAAAGGATTTAGTTTCTGGGTGCTGACCACTTCTGAAAGAAGATGTGTACTCTTCAGAACTGCAAGGGCAACACCACTAACAGGTTAGCTGTAAAATTTTCCATCCAGACAAACTCTTATGAGTCTCATGGCCATTCCTTCAGGAACTCAGCTTCAGTGGCAAAGCTGGAGCAGTTCAAAAGAGCTTGTTGAAAAAAATAGGTGAACACTCAACTCTTTTCCTAAACCAGCTCCCACGTACAGATCAGCAAGGACCCCTGTGGCTGTCCAGGCCCCCTTCCAAAACAACCAGCCATGGGCCTTCTTGAGCCCATTCTAATTTTAACTAAAGCCTGTCTTTCAGGAAAAGCATCCAATCGCAATGTGAAGTTGCCATTCATGGATAACTGACCACAAGCCTTAGGAGACGTATTACAGTTTCTAATTACTCTCACTGTTCAAAAATGTCTGTCTTATTCTAGGCAGAGTTTCTTGAGCTCCCGTTACTTGCAAATGGCTCTTACTGTACTGTCTTAGAGAAAAAACTGGAGTCACCTTGCCAGTAGGAAGAAAAAATAGGATTTTGTAAAGAGAAAGTCAGACACCCTGAGCCCAGGAGGATGACTCACATCTAAGATATCACCTCCAGAGGGAACACAGTCTAATTCCTCTGTGTTGACTTAAGAAAGAGATGAGACGCCTCAGTCAAGGTAAGTGGAAAGGATCCAGAGTGAGGTATGTGTATGAGCATTGAGCTCTCCCCCAAAAAATCTAACCCCTAGCCAACACAGACATGTCACCACTCAGCCTCCACAGAGCCCAGCTGTTAAAGTAGTCCCGTAGAAACTCCTTGGCTTAACACAGGAATTCAAAAGGATGCACCCAAGGTCCGACAGCTGAAATAGGAGCCCATGTTCTGATTACAAAGATGCAGCACTGGCTCTGCCGCATCCCAAGCTGCCATCCCTACCTGCAGAAGCAGAGTCACTGTGTGCTGGTGACTCGATACAGAAGGCAACAGGATTCAGCTGTTTTCCCCAACGTCAGAAGCAATAATCAAAAAACTCCCACACAGATCAAGGCAAAGACAAATACTGAGCCCTTTCTAATTAACAGGAGTTATGTGCGTCTTCCTTTAACTGTGGCAGCAAATTCCACTTAATCCCCCTCATTATATCACGTGAGCTCTTAAACAAAATATCCTTTTGTTTAAAAGTGGCACCGCCAGTAACAGACAGAGCTGCCTGCCTCAGTCTAACATTCAGCACAAAACTGTATCTCACCCATTCCCTCCTAACCATGATCCTCTACAGGTAGTTACTGCACAGCAGCCCATGGGGGATAAGCCAAGCCAAAAAGTTCCCACGTGCTGCAGACCTGAAACCACCCTGTGGAATAGGTTGCTATGGTTGCCAAGATTTAATCCAAATTGATACAGGTGAAAAAAAGAAAAATGTAGTGATTAAAAATAAATAAATAGACAAATCTGGGCCTTGTGCCATGAAAAACGTGAAGTTGTCCTTGACTCCAGTAGCAAATGAGGCATGAAATGTATCAAAATGTGATATTGAATATAAGGATGTATTTAATATTTTACAACACTGGAAATCTTGTTACAAAAGAGTCAGATCATAAATCAAGCTCAGAGAGGCCAGTTCTTCCCTTCTCTCCCCTCTCTTTACCTCTAATTGTTCTTAGAAAAGTTTGAGCAGCTGAATCATTTACTGGAGAAAAGAAAGCTGAACATCACTCACAAGAAAACTGGAGGTGCTTCATTTGTACATCAAGTGCACTAAATTCTCGTTAATCACCTATTCTGCTTGAAAGTCTCTGCTAATTTCTGAAGATGTCTGTCCTCCACATCTATTCCCTGCAAGCCTTCAGAAAGGGCATAAAGACTTGCGGCAAACTTCTACATAAAGGAGATCTCTGCCATCAGTTAATTTAACCAATTGTGTTAATTGTGTACCTGGGCTACCTGTTATCAGCTTATCACTTATTATTTGTACAGAGAGAGTTGTCACTCTGCTCTGCTATACTGATTTTGCCCCCTGATTTTTACTTCTTCATTGGATGCTAACCATCAAAGCTGGAGAATGCCTGCACCATCCCATCAGCTTTAGAGCCGGGGGAATTCATCTGGCAAACCACAGGTTCTGCAGATGGGAACTCGTCTGTACGGCTCCTAGGCGAGAGATGAAATACATATTTCACTCCTTTTTCTTCTTATTGCCCAGACACACATACACTTTTCATTACTGCTTTTGTTTAAGCACACTCCTGAAAACAACTTAACAATGAAAAGGGAAAGTGATTTTAGGAAGATTGCGTCTACGGTGGAGAAATGGATCATTTTTTAAGATACCGCATGCAATTTAACTAGCCCTCTGGTAACTGCAGATACGGTACTCACCAAACACAAGAACTGACACATTTAAATCCCATCCACTGGTCATGGTTAACTAGCAGTTTTAATTTAAGTACCACGCTCACCCACCCTGTGCACCAAGTCCTTTTTGTCACTGTGTTAATGGACACGTTTATTCACACACTCCCAGAAGAAACCAACTCCCAAGGGGAAAAAATGCTCCCTCCTCCTCTCAGAGTCCAAAAACGGTGCCATCGACTCCACTAGGGTCATATCAAAGGTACGTCTTCCAAATTGTTCTTTACCCACCTATATTTCTAATCTGCTTTCCCATGGCAACATGCTCCCCTGAGCAGCTGTCTGTCAGCCTCGCACAACCATAAATGAACCCACTAGCCACCTGCAGCCACATCTGACAGAGCCGGCTCCCCCAAATACTTAAAGTTTCACAAAAATAGCTGACAGACAATAGCCAGTCTCAGCATCCTCACGGACAGGCAGGATGCCGTGCAAGCTCATTTCTTATTAGAGAATTTACACACAATACAGCTTTTCTGAAGCTTTTTCGTGGCCAGGGCGTTCAGTCAAAGCTCGCACTTATTTAGTTATCAAAGAATCCAACCATAAGAAAGAAATCCATAGGAAACCAGGCTTCATTACTTCCACTGCTGATGATACTACCTCAAAGACAGGAAGAAAAAAGAAAAACATTGGTCCTTCAAGTGACGGAGCTTCCAACACTTACCTTGAAATTTACTGCCCAGAGTAATTGAATTGCTGGATTGCAAACTAACACCTGCTCAAGGCTTAAAGAAGTTCAGCAAAGACAGAGGGAGTCTTTGCTCAAATCACCACCACTGCAGGCCAACAGACCCCTGTGCGCCTTTTCCACCGGAGAGCAGCACAAGCAGTGTCTCCCGGGGAGCCCCTCCAGCCCGCAGGAGACACCCTGCACCTCACAGACTGCTCACCAGCTATTGGAGAAAATATAGAATTGTTTGTTCCAGGATGAATAAAATGCTTTGCTCCGATTCCAATATTTATAACTTTAATAAAAAGATGAAACACATTTCAAAACAAAATTATTTCTTAATGGAAAATAATCAAAGCATGTTTTTTATAAGATGCCAAACGAGCACATTTACTCTTTTCTAGAATTTTAGTTTTAACGTTCCATTTTTCTAACCATTTGTTTTGTGATGAATTTACTGAAAACTTCTGACAAGAAGTTGCTCGATTCCCCAGATATCAAACAGCGCTTGTGGAGCCCCTCTGTATTGTAATCACTACGCCAGAAGCCCGAAGTGGTTTACACAGTTAGTTCCCACTGTAGGCAATGACAATCAGGTATGGCGGTATCTAGGCTTATTTCCATTTGTTTCCTTTCTGGGAAAAAAACCCGGAGCTAGACGCTAGAAGGGAGGAGGCTGAGATCCGAGGCGAAGCCGCGAGCCCCTCCACAGCACGCTGCCGCGCAGGTTCTGGTGCCTTCGCGGTGACTCACCTTCCTCCCCTCCCACAGCTGCTGTTTTGCAGAACTGCCGCACCTTCACTTCACTGCCACCCACCACAGCCTGCAACAGGCTCCTTTCAGCAACAGTGCTAAACCTCCTTGCAATTTCCTGCCTTCAGTAACACCTCTGTAAACCTAAACCCAACCTGATGCGCAGAAAGGTTCGACGTTTCCTTGCTCTTCCTTAAACCTCCGTCCTGCACCCCCCGCTTCTGACAGCAACAGGCTCCTCTGCCCAGCATCACTCATTCCCCCCTGGCTGGACACAGCTACTCCAACAACCACCGCCCTTTTTCACTTAAATTACACACAGAAGCCGCTGTGCAGGGAAGCCGTATTTTGCAGGGGAGAGGGAACAGTTTGCTGACTGGCTTTACAGCAGACCCATTTGTCTGTCCGCAGCCTCGCCAAGGGATCATCCACAAGCCTCAGTTCATCACGGATCTGTTCTCTCGGAGGAACAGCATCCTCTCCCCAGAGACCCAGAAGATGCCACGTATCAGCTCTACCACTGCTTCTAATCCAGTGCTCACGCAGGTCTTGCTGGAATAAAAACCACCCCACTTTCCTGAAATTCCAAGTGCCATCTGACATCTTTATTTCTTCTTTTTTTCTTCCTTCCCATCTCCAGAAGACATTTCCATCCAACGTTCTCTGCCTCAGCAACTCTAAGTAAAACATATGAAACAGTGTCTTTATTCACTTCTTCAAGAAGTAATTAGAAGCGAGAACAGAAGTCAAGAATGTAGACATTATCCTTCCTAAAGGAAAGCAGATTTCTAATTAGTGAAGGAAGCAGCTTCTGTGGGATTCTTTCTCCAAACAGCTGTTACCGAGGGATCATCTGTCTTTCTTCTTTTCCCCTTTTGCAGTAAAAAGTTCATTTATTTTAACAAATATAACTGTTGCAGTACCCAATTAAGGCAGACATAGCAATACTAGAATCAAGGGACACCGCAGCAAAATAAAGATGACTCGATGAACCCTAAACCACTGCAGGAAGAAGGCAGCCAGCACCCTAGTATCTGCAAGGAGCCACACAAAGCCAAACGGCAGTTTCTGTCTCTCCCCTCAACACAAAGTGGCTGCTGGCACCCCTGCTCAGCCCTCCACCAGCTGATTTCTGTGGCTGGCCCTTGACCTCACACACACATGCGCCACTTAAACCATCCTATTTTTTCTGTGCCCCACTAAATGAATACAAGAGATGGGAAAACAGTGCAAGGACTGGCTCAGCTCAGAAGCAGCTGAGGGACAACAGTATTCACAATGTTGTTGCGGCAAGGGACTTTTTTCACCCATTACTGAGCAAATGCCTGTACTGGCATTCATCATACACAGTTAAAATAACTACATAAAAATCCTCATACAACCATGACATCAGAAAAAATCTCGAACTGTCAGAGTCATGCGGTCTCCAGCCTGAACACAGCACAGCCAGGACAGGTGGTCACTCTGGCCACCCTTTGCCATGCCCTAAAGGCTGGACCACACTGTTGCTTGCTGAAGATGTTTTATGAAAGCACCCAAATCAAAAAGATTCTCAAATATCAGACATAGGAAGACAACATTTTTCCAGCCATCTTTTTGTTTAGGCCCCAGTCTAAAAGCTGCAGCCAGGTGCATGAAGTGCATGACTGACTGTCCCTCCTCTGGCCCTCTGACAGAGGTCAAACAACTTCCATCCAAAGCAGCAGATAATGCTTCTTTCTACTGGTATAATTTCCTTTCCTCACTTCTAGGACATGACAAAGTTGATTGTTTTTAAACCATGCAAAAATCAAAGCTGTGATATTACTTCACACACACACACGCACACACACAAGCTCGTCACATCAAAAAAGACATTTTCTATTAAAGAACATTTTTCACAACATACCTCCTTTCTTATCAATTGTGTTGCTTTTCTTCATTATCATTTTAACTTGGGAAAGTCTGACAAGTTCTTGTGAAGGGGGGCTCTGTGGAAATGTAAATCATCCCCTGCAAGGCTGCAGTGGCAAGGGCACCTTTTCACTTAATGCTGAAAGGGTCTCTCAAGCAAAACCCAACCCAAGTAAGCTTGCACACCCATGCTGCTGTGATGCACACATTACTGCATAATTACAGATGAAGATTAGTTCAGTGGACAACTCCTCTATATGACTGTTTATGTCCAAGGATAATAATGACACAAAAACTAATGGGGCTAAGCAAGTTCTGAATTAATTTAGGCTGGCATTCTGAAGGCATTCCCACCCATTAGAGCAGTAAGGATCTAGAATAGCCTTCCCAAAAACTAACAAGGGGGAAAAAACAATAGTAGTTTTCAGATGGTGCTTGCTAAGCTTCACCAAGGCAGGTACCTGTGATTACAGGGACTGCATGTCTCATAAGGTCCCTGTCCAGGCTTACATCCAATTTTCCTTCAACACATCACGCAGAGAGAACAGAGCAACGCGTACGTATGTGTCACACACACAGTGTTTTCAGCCAAGCCCTCCACTTCTTCAAGATGAAGGTGGCTGTGGCATACACAGACATATTGTGCACCTAAGATACCATATAAACAAACACACCTACAAAGGCATTTCATGCTGAACTGGTTTCTCTCCAATCTGTATGCCACAGCTTCCTAAAGAAGCCCTAAAGCACTGGAACAAACAACCCAGCATCAAGTGCTGAAATTTAAACGATCACTTAATAATTCAGTCAAATTCAAGCTGCTTCTCTTCTATCTGGACAAACCACTCCCTCTCTCTCGGTAAGGCTCGGGTCCCTTCCTGGACTGCACTTCCTTGCCTGAGAAGGCAGGTAAAGGAGCTTGCAAGTGTGAAACAAAGGAGAAACACAAACCCCTGAAGGACACTTGCTATTGCCAGTGCAATGCAGACCTGCCAAAATAAGCCCTTTGCCCACCCAAAGCTAGGGATTGGGTCAGACACACAGCTGTGAGAGCTCTCACATTTGACTGCTGGGAAAGGTTACACAAACCGTATTCAGTGGATGACCTCAGAAAGTCCATACACGCCTAAAGGCATCCAAGCTCCATCACACACGTGTTCCTGTTTACAGAGAAATGCTCATGTGCCCACTTGGAGAACGGGAGGAAAGAAATTAAAAAAAAAAAAAAGAAAATCTGTAAGAGGAAATGCAGTCAGAGAAGAGTAAATGCAGTCGGAGATTATTCCCAAGCACTCAGTTACGTATGAACTAGTACAAACACAGAAATAAAAAGATGAGATCTGTATCAATGCTCTGGGACTGGCACATCATGGGTACCACCTAGAAACTGATAAAGTCAAACAAGGGGGAGGGCAGAGAAAGCCACAAAACAAAAGCAGCTATGTGCGAAAGGCAGAGCAGCCTAAACTGCATGCATCAGAGATGCTCCTCCTCTGCACACATACACGCACCACAGATGTCTCCTGCCTCAGCCTCAGAGAAACACTGACACTCTGCAATCATGCAGCACCGTTGGCAGAAAGGGTCAAGAGACAGATGCAGCTAGAAATTTTCCAATAGCTGAAATGGTGTTTGGTCAAAGGAATGTCTTTGAAATCACTGATGCATTGCTGGGAAAGAGCACAGAAGCAGACATTTCAAAAGTAATTCTTTGCTCACATCACACATCTCCTGCAAGAAGCCAGTACCCGGCCTCCCTTCCTCCCTGTCTTCACAGGCTGCCTCGACTCCAGTCCTTGTTATTCAGCATATTTGCACCAGGTTTCCTTTGCACTTCAGTTCACATTATACCATCTCAATCCAGGGTTATAAACCAGTCCATCATAAACATCAGCTTGATTACAGAGACTGCTGCATATAATAAATGTGTACAATGTATACATAGGAAGCAAAAGACACCTCTATATTTTTGGTTTTGTAAAGACAAATAGCCTCAATTGTTTAATCAATAAAAATGCCTCTTCAACTCCTACTGTTATTACAAAGCTATTTCAGCCAGAGTGAAAAAGAACCATTGCATCTATATTCCTGTCAAAGGAGACAGTGGCTCATCAGCTAGCGAATGAACTACCTGGACAGAGCCTCTGTGCTACTCTCAAACTCCCAAATTCGAGCACTAAGCAAGCTGAATCTCCACTGCATCCCAGTCTCTCCCTAGTACCATGGTTTCATCCAGTTTAAAGCACCGCATTAACATAAATGGGGATTCTTCCAGGCAAGGACACCGCATCTAAGCCGAAAGCACAGAATCTGTAAATTATTCAGCAAATGGCAATTACAGCGAAAGGGGGACGTGCTGGCTTTGAAGGGTCATGTACGTTGACATCAACAGAAGAGCAGCTGGTGGTCCCAGAGAGCTGGGGGTAGGGGAGCTAAGGAGGCAGGAGGCGATTCTGTGCAGGCAAGCTCTGCAGCAGGTCCTGGGCAGAGGGAGGCTGGAACAGGTGCCGCGCCAGCAGGGAGCACTGGTCCCGCAGCAGAGACCACAGAGATCCAGCTGCCAGGAAGCCTTCTGAGAGGCAGGCAGTGCTGGAGCAGTTGTTCATAATTGCCAGCAATGTTCTCCTGGTACGAACAGCAGGGACCAGCATGAAGTGAGGTGTGCCACCATATGCCTCACAACTTGCTCAGTCCAACAACTCCAGCTTAGAGCTGTAGGGAACTCTAAGCTCAAAGAACAAAGAAATAGCGTTTCTTATATAGCTTGTTCTCTTCTTCCCCTTTCGCACATCTTGTCTTTAGGCTTCTTGCTTCTGCGGACACCTGCCACCTTCAGGAAGAATGAAAGGTTTTCCATGACGGGATACACAAGATCCGTTTTAACCCTCAAAACCTGAACTCGATGCGCAGGTTAGAAGTCAACTTCAGCTCGGAGGCAAGCAAGCACAACTCCCAGTGGCTCCTTGAGGAACAGACCCTGGAATGTATTTGGGCAAAGGCTCAGCAAATCCAGAAATTCTTGTACGGGAAGGCAGCAGGAGAAAATGGCACCAGGCAAAGCTTGAAGCCAGACCAGAGGGCAAAGTGCTGTCCCTCTCAGGGCCAGAAGCAGACACAGAAACAAGAAACCACACCTCTCCACACGTACACATGGACACACTTTAATCTCAGTGGGCAGGTGCCCACCGTGGGGGGATGAACCCCTTCAAATCCAGCCTGTAGCCAAAAGAGATACCCCAAGTCCCAGCTTCACACTGTAACTGTCAACAGCCTCCTGTTCAGGATCCAGCTTCAACTCTTGTATTTCTTCCATCATCTTTGTCTAACCTAGAACCTCCCCGTGGTGGCAGGGGGGAGCTCCTGGACAAGGGTTTCCCTCGGACCCTTGGAAAGATGCAATTTGCTTTGACTAGGACACCTAGGACTACTGCAGTAGAAAGAGGAGAAAACCTAGAAGTCAGGAAGATGCCACATACTCCCACACCACAATCAACTCTCTTCCATATCGCTTGCTGCTTTGCAACAAAGACCTTTTTTTCCCCTTTTCTTTTCCCTTTCCTGTCCTGGAGACTGTAAATTAACTGTCATTTCCCTAGTATTTTGTACACTGTTCTTTCTGGCTCTTTTCCAGATCTCCAGGGTGCCATATTTTTTTTTTTCCTCCTCCTTGCTGCTCTCTTTTCTTCACCTCTCCAGTTCACCTCGCTCTCCCCTGAGGTTTCTTAACCTCCACAGCTCCTGGCCGATGGACTCACGACCATCAATGCCCAGCACGGCTGAGCTCACCCATGCCCCTGTCAGGTCGCTGTCTCCTTCTCCTTGCTCTTTGCACTCTGGGAATGGAGCTCAGTTGCCCTTTCTTCTGCAGCTGGCAAGCTCCCAGAGGAAGGGAGGGGAAAAGAGGAAAATATATCAACACCGCCCACAATATCCCAAAGATTCCCTGTCAATCACAGCCCGAGCAAAACTGCCCTTCAGCCCTGTCCAAGTTGAGCTGTTGCTGGCTGGGGAAAAGAACTCATTTTACTTATCAGTGAGGGAAGAAAGATGAGAGATGTTCTGGAGTCTGAAGAGAAAAATCAGTGAATGGAGAAAGAAAAGATTCTTGCGGAAAGGGAGAGGAGACATTTGCTTGTCAGGTACAAGTAGAAGCTAAGGGGAGAAAATGGGTTGAGAAGTGAAGAAGGGACAGGAGAAGGGGAAAGCCAGACTACGAAGAGGAGATACTGCAAACTATTCTGCCCTGTACTTCAAAACAATTTTGAGTAAAGAGGAGAAACCACCACGAGCTTCTTCCTTCTGATGCAAGCAAACAGAGCTTGAAGTACTCTAACATCAAAACCAGAGGGGGGTGGGGGAAATTGTATTCTCTCTATCATTTGCACTCCCCATCGCCCGATGGACACATTTCTGCCTGATGTTAAACAGATGAAGGCAAATGCCCGCTGAGGAGCACCTTGGTAAATATCTGAATATTCACCATATCATTCATTCCTACCGGTTTCCATCTTACTCTCTTCAGCGTTGCCCACCTTGGCACCTACAGGGCGGGCAGAGGGGTTCCCAGCTCCAGGCGCTGCTGGCTCAGACAGCCCTGAGGGAGCAAAGAGGAACACAAATGCCCCAGTGCTGCTGCTACAGCCGGGCAGGTGGCCCCAGGATCACTGCAGCCGTACCAGCAGCTTGACTCTGGGCACACCAGCCTTTCATGAGCTCCCCTCCAAGACGGCCCTACAAATTCCCACACAGCAGCCTACCTCAAAGTACTTCTAATCAACACAGAAAACTCATATGAAAGGAGAGAGGGAAACAGAGAGGTTAGTAGCAGGCCCTGGAAGGGAAGAAAGTGAGCAACGTAGTAGATTCAAGCCATGGTATTTCTGCAGGGGAGAGGAAAAATAAAATGTAACCTCATGCCTCTAAAAAGGAAGGAGTGGATAACACTTAGCTTATGAAGACTTCTCCCTCTGAAAAAGTAATCCTGACAATACAAAGACATACACAAGAAAGGAACAACCCTCTGCAGAGGAGCACCCATGAAGGAGGAAGCCAAGTTTGGTCAGGGAATATGGTTACTTTACCATAATAATGCCCCCGCTGTATTTTGAGAAAACCTGTTTTGTGTTTTCATCTACTGCAAGGCTGTAATATCCCCACAAATATTCAGTCAGCTACAATAAAAGCCACATCACAATAAACCAGCCGAAAGGCCATTATGTGAAACACACTTTCAATAAAATAAAAAAAAGAAAGAAAAAACAATAAAGCCAACACTTTCAGAGTGAAACCTCAGTACCTCTTGCCCACCACTTTCATGGACACACTTGTAAATTGTCCCAGTTTTTAAAGACTTCTCTGTTTTTCACTTCAGGAATAGTTTTTTGCGGGTCATTAGCAACCCTAAGGGATATGTGCTTTCCAAAAGCCTGCATTCCCAGGTAGTGCATCTGGATGATGGCGGAAGAGGGCAAGACCTTATTTTCTTGACCGGTATACTGACATGGATGCACACCATCCTTAACCAGTACAGAAAGGAGAATGGGGCATGTGATTTTCCTGATTTTTCCTCAGTTGTACAAAACCATCACAGCAGGATGCCTTGAAAGGTAGCACCTCCTGGGGTGGAGGGCCAACAGATCATTAAGCTGAACGTAACACTTGCCAGCATGGACCCAGCCTCCCTTGGGACATATTAGTGGTCTCCTTGGTCTGGCTGTCAGGGCCTGACAGCATCCAGCACCAGGTACCTGAGAAAAAAGTGCAAAGGCAGAGGAGAGACAGCTTGTCCTGAGTTTAAGTTTCTGCTCAGCTCTCATTAAGCAGAAGTTAGGTCATATCCTGAAGCATAAGAATATATAACTTCCCATTCATTTATGCTTTTATACTTACAACTCCGTAAAAAGTCTGATAAGCCACATAAATATCTACTTTCAGCTTCAATTATACTGTGTGACAATGAATACCAAGGGCTATTTTTCCACAATAGTTAGGAATTAACCCACGTCAGCAACTCAACTTTGACTTTAAATTACCTTGCCTTTCCTGATGGTTTTGCCTGAATGATCCATCCACACGTTTTGTCTGCTCATCATAGAGGAAACTTTGCACATCAAATGCAGCAAAAGGAATTTTTTTTGTGAACTTGTCTTATCATGTAGGGCTTGGTCTCCAGACCCCATTAGCAAACCTCCTCAGATGCTAACACAAATCACCCCACACAAGTACTGCAACCGCGATACTGCTGCACGCTGTTTCAGAGCATGTCTCCCGTGCACCTGGCAAACTGCAGATGAGCTAGGGAACCCAGGGGAGTTCAGTCCACAGCAGACGGGAGCTTCAGCAGCTTCGTGTCCCCTGGCACCACGCAGATCAAATTCAAGCAGCAACCAGGTCGCCTCCTGCACCAGCACGATCCATCGCAGCATCGCTGTCCTGTGCTAGGTTTCCTTGCCCAGAGCCTGACCTTCCCTAGGTCCAACGCAGCCACAAAGGAGACAGCAAGCATGATGAAGTGAAGATGTGCATTGCACACCGGCGAGCAAGAGATGCACACTGATCCTCCCTCCGTGCTGTAGGACTCCTCTCTCTTGTGTCATCCCAATGGCAAGCTCTGCCCTGGCACCTGATGCTGAGCCCCCTGTGGCTACTGCTATTCCAAGCACACCTAATCACATGGCTGCAGAGTGGCAGAGCTGCTCCTTCTCTCCTACAACATTACTCCGATGCCCTCCCTAGCAAGGCTAGAAAGTTCACTGTAAACACCTCATCTTCTACAACAGGGAAGGGCAGCGGAGGAAGAAAGAGGGGATGGGGGCACTACAGTTCCCTCGTGTCTCTCTGCAGTGCTCCATGTGTCAGGAGAAGAAGCCATTACGGCCTTTGATTATTCCTTCAGTTTAAAAGTTATTGTCACAAGTTCTTAAGATGTCAACAATGAAAAATCCCATTGTTCTCCTAATTAATTCGGCAATCTCAGTGAAATAATACAAGCTGCATTAGTAATTCCAAGCTCACCCTTCGACCACTGGAATCAACTAATTAAATAACAATCAGCACTACCGTTTGCATTTAGAAGATGGAATATTCCTTTTTATTGCTGCAATTAGGGAATGCACTCAATAATCGGAATGAAATACAAATTTACCCAGGAGCCCACTAAATTATGACGATTCATACTTTGCTTTCTTTTCATCCTAGAAAAAAAGATGGCAATTTTCCCCCTTCCCTGCTTCCTCAGTTAGAAAGGCCACTCTGGAGATGGAAGATGGCAGGTTACCAGCTGCAGACAGCCCTGCTGTGCAGGCGCCATCTTGTCTTCCTCCCGGTTAGGATAACCTATGTCTTTTTGATCGAGGTCGCTCATAATCATCTCTGGCTGCATCCTTTATTGAATAAGTCAGCATGGGGCCGCAGACACATTCACAGAGAGATTTTGGCTGAGTAGGGAACTGCCCTGGTGTTACTGGTACTATGCAGCACATGTGCGCTAGGCTGCCCTGCTGCCATCACCCTAGCTCAGATCTTGGGAGAGGCGAGGCGAGGCAATGACAGACATCGCTAGTGACAGTGACAATGGGCTGAAGAGACAGTAGGCCTGGATGCTCACCCAGGGTGCCTCTCCATCCCTGGAGGTGTCACCCTCTACGCCACTGCGTCCACAGCAGCAAATTACAAATCCTTGCTGTCCTCTCCAGAGTGGTACCTCCAAGTGATAGCCAGATCACATTTCATGTTAAATTTTAGGCACAGAGCAAAAACAGTACTTATAAAAATACCTGGGGGATACAGTTATGCATTTTAAAAGGGGATATACGGACATAACTGTCATGCTTTGAGTCTCTCCTTCTTCTATACTACCCCTGGACCTCGAGGCCAATGGTTATGAGCTCCTGCACCTTTGCACAGGGCAGTGCCAACACTTGCCTCCGATTTCTTCCAGCTTTGTTCCAGCTGAGTTGGAAAAATCCTCTGTGGAGACAAGGCAGAGTCCTAGACAAGTTACTGCATCCTCTCTAGTGTGGCACTGGACTCTAGACTGAAAGAGAGTATGTCCTTCATCTGGTGAGGAGCACCCTGTTTGTTATTAACCTCTGGCACTCGAGTATTCAGAAATCCTCAACCAGAGGTTAATAACAAACAGGGTGCTCCTCACTAGATGAGGTTGTGCACAACCTGCTGGCCTTCTGAGCCTTGCTATTCAGACTCTGCCTTCCCAGCCCTGTTTAAAAGGTAACAGCAGTCTGAAAAATGGGATGGTAGAGCAAGCATCCCTGTTGGCACATTAGTTACTCTGACCAAATGAGCCCAGACTTCTCTGTTAAGAGCACATCATGCCCTCAATCTCTCTCCCCTCTTCTTAACTGCCAGTCCTGCAAACTCAGATGGGAGCTGGAGATTCATACTGGGTCCTATTGTTTTTTGTCATTATGAGTCATAAAGATCACACAAGCCAAATGTGTTCTGCAAGGCCACTGGGCCCGGGAGGATCTGGCTCTGGGCTCTGGTTTTGGGGACAGAGAAGTGCAATTGCCTTGCCCTTCAGCTGACACTTCATTACCACTTCTGGTGATGCCCAAGCCAGAGCACATGATGGCTTCTCCAGCTGCTGTGCTGTCTCTGCAGGGCTAGCAGGAGCAAGGAGGAGAATAAACACAGAGAGGTCTGACTAAAAGCAGACAGGTGTCTTAAGAATGAAACCATACTAAAGTGACCATGAAATGGTCACCGCCATCAAGAAGAAACATGCACATCTAAGAGAACTGTGAGGTACCATGGCTGAAATGGAAATGGCTATGCTCCACTAAGAAAACCCAGGCTAACCACTCTCCCCACAATCACAATTAAAGCTTCAAAAAGAGCGGTTAAAGATGTCTTAGCAATAAAGTTTCTTCTCCTTCCCAAACAGGGTAATCGGTACCCAGACTGATGCCTTTGCAACAGCAGCTCCACCTGACAGCAACCACTAGACAAGTCTGCAGACAGAGGAGGAATGTGCCATTCCCTCCACCATACCGGTGTGGTGAGAACACACAGATGACCAGACCATGAAGGGACTTGTTTATATTGAAATCAACGTGACTTCAGCATAAATTTGAAGTTAACCTTATGCTTTAGTACTGTCTTGGTGGGATCTGAAGCGTTTTCCCCCAGGACAGAGAGAAGCTGCAGCAGAGCCAGCTCTGGGACCAGATCTCCTGGGCTCCTGGAAGCCAGTTTGGGATAGGATGGGAGTCTCCAAGGCAATCACTCCAATAAAGGAAAAAGACACCCACTGCATAACCACAGAGATAACTGGCAGGGACAGCAGCAGCAGGAGGAGGTGTGAAAATTAAATTGGATAAAAGGCAGGTGTTCAGGGAGGAATGGAGGCTGAGGGGAGGGGGAAGGCAGGAGAGGTAGAGTAAGCAACTAAATAGAATGGTACTGGTATTGTACTGCTGTCACTGGCACTTCAAAACATTTGCAAAATGCTCGTGTCTGCTTCAAGGAGAAGAAATAGAAGGAGCTTTAAAATGCATAATCAACCCATCATCAAGAGTCAAAGAAAAACTACATCTTCACTCTACTCTGGCCCTGCTGCAGAGGCAGAGGTCAGGCAAGCTGCACTCCCAGCCGGGCAGAGGCGCATTCAGTTGGGTTTGGGGGACCGGAGGACAGGCCGGAGCACAGCAGAAGCAGGAGGCCTTTCTGGGACTGAGGGAGGTGACGGCAGCAAAAGGGGCAGAGGGGAAGGAGGCAGGAACACTCCTGCTTCAAAGCAACAGAACAGAACCACACGTCTTAAACTTTGGGGTTTTTTTTTTTGCTTTGATCAGCTCCTAAACCTTCCAAGAGCTTCACACGAGAAGGAAGGAAGGAAGGCGGCAGCAAAGTGGGGAAAGACAGCAGCCACACTCCGCAATAGAGCCAGGTTTGACCAGAGCTCCTCGTTGCTTCAAAGTGCAAGCTCAGAGGCCACATTGCTCTCGTCAGCCCATGCTCTGCTACACCACGATGCAGGTATGACCAAGGGGGTTTGATAGCATCCCTGTGACCCTGAAATCTTGCAAAGCCCATTCTCCACCAGGCAAAGTATGCCGTGTTTTATCAAGCCATCAGATTGTTCCCAGATTGCCTGCAGAGCTGAGAAGTCCAGGGTACAGGGGAGCCATTGCATCTTGCCAGCAGGGTCAGAAGGGGAGAGTAGGTCTCTACTGCCGCCTGACTGAGGCATGATCGTTCCTCACGTAAGGAATATTTCAGATGAGGCAGCATCCGTGCTTCAGAAATAATGAACTGTGATTACACAGGATGGTGGCCAAAACACATTATAGCTAGAGCCGGGGAGAATTTCTCAAATAGTTTTTGTCAAGAGAATGGCCTTCTTCCAAAAATTGGTGATTTTTGCAATTCAGCCCCCTCACCAAGAAGTCTCCAATTTTTCCCACAAGCCTCTCAAGTAACACACTCAGTTTCTGTCTCCTTTGTTAGGGGTTACTGGAGAAAAAAGCTCTTACCAAAGGGGGTTAAAAAAAAAAAAGAAAAAAAAAGAAAAAGAAAGAGCAGAAAAAGAGCAGAAGGGAGAAAAGAGGCCGTTAGAAGGAGGAATGTGACTTTTGTTTTTCACGTCCAAAACCGCAACTATTTTTCCACGTATATATTATTGCCATTTTGGGGCCTCCTCCAACTCTCAGGCATTTACTCAAGCCTACAGAGAGCAGGAGGCAGGTGGGATAATTCGGGTTCCTCTGTGTCACGTGTGCTCTCCGGCTGGGTCAGCCCCAGGCTGCGGCAGAAGAGGTTCCTCTGCCCAAAGGGACGAGACCGCAGGGTAATGGCGATACACATTTCCAACACAGCAAGACAGGAGACTCCCTTCTGAGGAAGGTACCGAACGTACTCATGGTCAGAAGCTATCTCTGCCCTATATTTACACAGAAAGTGACAGAGCAGACAGAGATGGAGGGGGCTGACAAGCAGCAAGGACATGACCCACTTTCGCCTCTTCTCCCCAGTGCAATTGTTCCCGTGACCTGGAAGGCCAGTGCTTCAATTCAGAGACGCAGCAGTACTTCGAGCCTGCTGATACAAGCTAATACTCCACTTGATTATACTATTCCTATATTTTTACATATAAAATTTTACTGCTTTCCCTTCCACTTCAATGGCTTGAAGAAGTTTCCTGTAATAACTGCTCAGAATCTCTCTCCTCTGCCTGGATGCTGATGCCCAGCCTGGCCCTTCTCTGCTACTGGGCTACACTCTTCCACATTTTCACCCAGAAAAGGTGTCAATAGACAGAATCAGGTTTATTCCAGATGCTGTCACTGACTTGCTATGTCTTCCTTAGGATATTTCCATTCCTTTGTTATCTATTCACTACTGGCAAAAGGTGCAGCAAACAGCAGAACTGCAAGAAAAAGCCCATTGCTATGCAAGAAGCAGCCCATCAAGGGTGCTATGCACATGCGCTCATGTCTCTGACCGCTGCTTCCCTCCTCCAACCCAATGCTTGCATCACCAGTCACCCTCCCCCTGCTCCAGGTGCTCTGAAGCGGAGCCCAGGCAAACATACACTTCCTTTAGCTCCAGGACCAGTTTCAACTCACGCTGGCATCGCCAGGACTGAGGCAGTGCCACAAGCATAGGCTGCCTCCCGATCAGCCATGCCTGGCCTCTGCATGAACATGGGCAGTTTTCTGCTTTGGTTTGTGTCCTCTGTTATGCAGAAAGGCTCACAACCTACCCCTGCTCCCTGCCTCACAGCTCTGGGCATCTATTAATTACCCAACCATAATGAACTAAAGCAGTTTGTAGCAGAGCTGTTACGTTCAAGTCGGGAGTCTTTTATCTTATGAATCAGTGACCTGAACATTTTGGCACAGAGCACAAAAATCCAAAGGATGCAACACTAGTATTGTGCTCCCAGCAATCCCTCCGCCTATGAAAAAGTTTTCAGATAAATGGGACTTCACCTGTTCACATCATCTTGCTTTTAACAGTAAAGCCACCCAGAAATGGCTAGAGGCTTCTCCCATAAAAGGAGAACAAGCAGTTGGTCTAATTGGAGAGAATTCATCCACAACACACAGTTTGTTGTAAAGCTGGTTTTACAGCTACCAAAGCTGGAAAGGATTTCAAGATTGTTTCCTTTTTCTGCTGCTTATATGAAGTCTACGGGCCCATGAGTTTGCTGGATCTCAGTTTTTACAAGGCAAAAGATCACCATCAAAATTTATACGTTGCTCTACAAGATTAGAGCACTGTCCTAGATCTGGTCTCCGACCAAACTGGAAGAACAAGGAAAAACAGATTAACCTGTCCTGAGGGAGAATTATGCGTAGCCTTTGCCATGTCCAGCATCAGAAAGATTTCTATCCTTAAAAAAAAATAAATAAATCCTGCCTGCATAATACTTGCTCTTCTCAGTTTTGGTTCTCCCATTATCCCTGCAAGTGCCCAATCTGAATGACTTGGAACTCAAGAAGATCTTGTAGAAACCAGGTCTGCAGGCAGATGCTGCGTTACATGGAAAAAGATAAATTCTTTGCTCACATGGAAAGTCAGAAACAGAGCAGAGGACCACACTCCAGCAGAGGCCCCTGCTGTCCACGAGACCCCGGCCAAAACCCTCTGACAGGACAAGAGGGGGATGCTAGCGCTACTGACCCTGCCCTGCTTCTGCAGAGGATATGTAATCCCTGGCACATCAGCCCAACACGTCTCCTCTTTGCAAACAGCTGTTTAAACTAACAAAAGTGGAAAGTAAGAGAAACTCTCAATTCATCTCCAAAACTAGTGAAGATGATACAATTTAGATCAGAATAAAGTTCTTCGGTCCTACAGCAGGGCAGGGAAAAAAAACAAACCAAAGCAAACCTTCAACAGTAACTCAAACTGTTGCATCCAAACCCAGGAAATCATGATGCTTCTTTTTCTGTTTTGTTTTTTTTTCCAAGGGAGAAAGACAGGACTTTTATTTTTTTCCTGTTAAAAAAATTGAAACCCAAACTTTTTCCAATGCAACATCTTAAAAAAAAAAAAAAAAAAAAAATTCATTCTCAGGGGAAGGAAAGCAGCGTACAGCTACAAGGAGAAGAAAAAGAAAATCAGAAGCACAAACCATACAAAAGCTGCTTCTGTCATTGATGTATTGAAAGCTCTAATCACAATCCCATAAAACAGTTAACTTGATTAGCCAAGCATGTTTTAGGCAAGATTCCCCCATACACTGTTCCTTGTTTCCCTGACAGGGTTTGATCTGTCAGATGCTTTACATTCCCTTTGCCAGAGAGAGGGTGTTTCAGCCAGGCAGGGGTCGTGACAAATTCAGGAGACACTGCACCCCACTCGCCTCCTGCATTTCACTCACGCTCTCTCACTAATAAAGTTTGCCACACTAATACAACACCAAGTTTTAGCAGTTTCTTTCCCCATATGCCCCAACTCATGCAGTTGGTACAACTTGTCTCAATTCCTGCCTGCTAATTAAGGAAATGGAAGAGTCTGTAGATGATGAGGGAGACATTCTCCTCGGATGCAGCATCAAAATCTCTGGAGCAACTTTGTGCTTACTGCGACATTACTCTTACCCGCATGCTGCAAACCACACCATTCCAGCCTAATGAGGACACACATTTATCCTGCTAAAAACAAACAAATAAGCAAACAAAACCCCAACCCCAAACCTTTCCCTCCGGGCGCGGGGCAAGGTGCCCCCAAGCACCGGGACCCCTGTCTCCAGCCGAGCCCAGCACCACGGACAGAGCTACAACCGCCGGCGGCGGGGAATGGGGCTGGAGCGGCCTCCAAGCCCGAAAGCCTGTTTGCTGGCTGTATTCACAGGGACACGCTTGCAAGAAGTTTCTTTCCCTGTGTCGACAGTATTTCGTCTGGAGGATGGATGTTCTGACGATATACACTGAGCTGTCAGGGAAAATGAGCTTCTCGCCTAACTTTTAACACGTCTCCTGGGATGCTGATGCTGGAGGACAACATCCTCCAGGTCTTGCTGGATGGATCGACAGCAGCACAGAGGCAATAACCTGCTACAAATCAACACCAGTACTTCGCTCTTGTTTAGGTCAGGCTAACTGCACAATGCAGCATGGTCCACAAGTGCCCAAGCAAGCTCTGCACGAGCTGCTTGGCTACAGCCATGCCTTCCACTTTAAATTTTACATGCCTTTGGTATCATGTTGACAGCCCATCAACTGGGAGGCTGCTGCTGTAGAAAATGACCAGCATTTCTTCAACACAAAGTGAAGAACACTCCGTACATAATTAAACCTGTGCAGCTCACTGCCACAAGAAACCAGCAAATGGCAAGGACTGAAAAGACTGACACGTTGCACAGGAAAAGACCCGGACGTTTGAAAGGACTCGTTAGCAAGTGTGGGAGAAACACACACCTTCCCTCTTTAACCAAACTCTGCCAGGCAGGAGCAAAATAAACATTTTGATTAGCCATTACAGACAACTTGAAATAGATCTGACAGTCCCAGAGTATAGGTAACAATCCAAAACACACATCGGTTGGATTTGGTATGGCAACAACCGTATTTTTTCAGTCCTCTCACACATTTGGTGAGAAACTACCCCTTTACGTACACAAAGAGGGGATGTTCTGCACAAGCAAAACAAAATATACACACAAGCAAGGACGTATATTGAAATCCCGGCCTTTTTGCTCTCTCCTCCATCTTCTGGCTACCCTCACAGCCATCACCAGACATCTGCATCATATGCAGCCATCAAGATTATTAATTTTTTTTAAGTCTCATTTATTTTAGCTGCTTCCCTGAAAGCTAGCCCCAACTTGAAGCCCTTCTCCTTCTGCTGACACAAGGTCTTTAAAAAAAAATGTGCCTTATTGTTGCTGTCGACGTTTATAAATTCTGCTGTATCCATCTGTCCAGTTAATTACTTTGTGCAGTAGCCTGCTAGCTTCCTAAAAAAAATGAAAAAGGACCCAATTATCATTCTGGGCAGCTCCTTCGATCCCAGAGAAGCAGCACATCCCCAGTGCCACAAACGCCTTTGTTACTGTTGTAAGCTGACAAACAGGCAGAAAGAGAGAAGCGCTTTGCAAGACTTTCTTTATTCTGGCGGGATGAGGACAGAATTTCCATCTCCCGCTTATGCCGAGCCCTCTGTCTCAGTGACAGGTCTCGGTGCTGCCAGCAGGTCTCCCTGCTCTTACCCCTTCCCCAGCATCTCCCCCCTCTATCCATCCCAAGTTTCTCTTGCACGCTTGCCTCCCCAAGCCTTCATCTCCTTTCCATGTCCACTGGGGCTCGGCCACCTCCAAACACCAGGGACATGGGGCAAGTGACTCGGTGGCCCCGATTAGGATGTAGCTGTGCCCACCACTCCCTCTCTGCGGGGTGCCTCCTCCCGTGCTCCCCACCACACACGCACTAACTAATAAGTGCACGAAGGAATGTCGGTGTCATTCAGCAGAATAAAGGCAGGAGGGTTTTGCTCCAGCTCGGCTTCAATGAGAGCATTTTTCCTGGAACAAGGGACTGAATTCAGCTGCTTGGTGCTGTCTGATCGCAGTTTGTTGCCAGAGTAACGGAGGCACTGGAGCTGCCAGGGCCACGCTTCAGGGGAAGAAAGGGGCTGCTGCCTGGCACCCTGCTTGCCACCACCCTGCAGAGGGCTGGGGACATGGGTAAGGGGTCCCCTGGTCCCTCTGCGGAGCGAGCTCGGCCCCCAACGCTCCCGCTGAGTGCGAAAAGGGAGGGGCCCCTGGAGATGCAGAATCAGCTCCTGGCATCTGCTGGAGATGTCCTCAAGTGACTCTGGACCAGCCACTTCGTCCCCCTGTGAAATGGGGATACCATGCTGCCACTTTGCCGCCCTGCTCCAAGCCCACCCTTAGGACCCAGACAGAGCTTCACATCTCAGACCAGAGTCTCTGACCTGACCAAATCACCTATCTACCTCTCGCTGCAGTCCCAGAGGTTATAACGAAAGGTTTTCCAAAGGTTTTTTTCCCCATTTGAGGGCCTGGACATACAACTGAACATGATCGCAGTAAGGATGCTTGACAGGTTAATGCATCAGCTATCTCTCCGAGAATGTACTTCAGTCTGAAATAAAACACAACGACGTCTTCTGCTTTATACAGCAAAACCTGGCCTTAGGGATCCAGCAGACCAGCAAAGGCTGAACAGAAGTGGTTTTCTTAGATAGGGAGGACATAATTTGTGCTTTGTACATTGAGAGTGCTAACACAGCCCTCTAAGACAGAGAACGCAGTCTCTCCAGATCAAATAAAACACCCTGTGATTTTCCTTTTAAAGGGAGGACAAGTCAGAAGTTACCCCATCACACATCTAATCCTTAAGCTCTACAGTACACTCCAGCACTTAGCAGATCACCAGGAGACCCATGCATTTCTCTCCTTTCCCTCTCCCCTTGCTTATATATTTGTAAATTGGTTTTTCATCTGTAACCTACTATTCAACTCACTCCACAATTTATCTTTGTAGAGATTTTGTAGATTAAAACAGACAGTGAAAGGACACAAATATAGGCCCCTCAGTCTTCTCAGCACTCTTACAGAACTACAAAGACAAGGGAAAACACTCGTAAGTAAGTCAAATAACTATAGACACAAGCAGGCTCAGCACTGTATGGTAAGAGCTTGCTGTTATCCTACACTTGCAAATGAAGACCACAGCCGTGCCATACCAGGGCTCTTAGACTTCTCTGAATATGAACGAACTCTGTCTCTCTGCCGATTCCCTCACACAGTCTGTCTGAAGTCAGGAGACCCAGCCAACCCTGCCATGCACACTGACTTGCTCCCTTGATGCCTGTTTTGCAATTTTAATTTCTTGTCTTCCTACACAACAAAAGATGTATCATGCTCTAGTCAGAAACATTCAATTTTCCAAATGTATTTTTTTTCCTTCCAGGGCCCTGAAAGTCTTGAGGTATAATGTTTTCATATAACACCCATCCCAATTCACATAAAACCTGCTTGAAAAGAAAGGACTGCATATCATGGGGAGCAGAACTACTCCCAGCGTGTACAAGAAGGGGTGCAGAGGTGTTAATACAGTGCAAAACTGGTTTATTCCTGTAAAGTTTGGTCCTGCTTTTGTTCTCAAGAATCATGGGATACAAGTGAAAATCTTTTCCACTTTACCACTACTACCTCAATCATCCATGGACTGTAAAAGAACGTAACTCATCTCAAGTCCCCAACATGTATGACTCTACTTTTTGCTTAAAGTTTGGCCCATGTTCAAGAGGTTAATGTGACTTGCCCACGGTTACATGGGAGGTCTCTGGCAGAGCTATGAGCTAAACCTAAGTTTGTAGCAGCCCAGGGCTGCTGCTCATGTATTATTGTCAATACCTGGCATGGACCCTTCAGTGGTCAGAGGGCTAAAAATAAGGTACTAAGAAAGAGCAAGCTAAGTCCAAATTCCCTGCCTCCAGGGGTCTTCATGCCCCAGAACCAGACTGTGCCAAGCAGAGGTTAAGCTAAGCGCTCTCTGTACAGCCTCAGCCAGGCACGGGTGGGAATTCACCCGCTACCCTGTCCACCACTGGGGCAGTTCAGGCTGCCATGACACCGACGAAGGAACCGTGGGAAACAGGGAGTAAATGAAGAGCTCTGTTAGTCCCTCTGTCTATCCAAGAAGCTCAATCCTTCCAAGCCATTTGTCTAATCTGTTCTTTAAAATCTCCAGTGACAGATACTCTGCAAACTCCCTTAGCAATCTATTTTAGTGCTTCACTATTTTTACTGTTCAACAACGTTTCCTGACGTCCAGCCTCAATTTTTCTTGCTGCAATTTATGCTGTTGAGAAGAGTTCATTCCCTTTCTTTGAGATTGTTTCTCTTTGATTCCTGTGGGCATGTGCTCAGTGCCGAGATGGCCACAGGTTTCCATGCTTTAATAAATCAAACATTACAGAACAGAATTGATGGGCCATCTTATTTGAACGGCCCTCTGCAAGGCCGGTTCAGAGATTTGCTGTCATTGTATCGCCATCCAAGCCTATGCATATGGCACAGCTAAAGCAACAGCACAAATAGGAGCTCTGTGTATTAAAGTCTCAAACTGGCAACCAAAATTGAAACAGTTAGAAACAGCCACTAAAGGCACCGGCCTGATTTTCCCTTATACACCGGCCACAGAGAAGGCAGATCCCAGTACTCAGATTTGGGCACCCAAAGAATCAGTTTCTGTTTCAGACAAGCTAATTACCTTCAGATATGCAACAGTCGAAGGGTTATTTTTGTGCCTAAACTGCAGATGCTGGAGTTCAGCCTTAAGCTCCCAACTTTGAAACATTGGCTTGTGGCCTTGGGAAACCAGAAGGAGAGGAAAGCAGTGCCGTGCCAGATAGCTGGGACCTAGCAACCGCCAATCAGGGCCAAAGCAACACAAGCTAGTTTTTAAACAAAGAAATAGATGGAAAAAAATCGGAGCATGCTGGGAAGCAAATGAAAGAGAAGTTACTCTCTGAGTAACCACAATGCAAATGAGACAGGCATAATCTCACACCTGTTGCTGAAGCAGAATTGCTGAGCAGCCTCTCTGCTCCTAACTCCTCCTTACACATGGAGATTTTCCTTGTTGGTCCGGCTGTACGCCCCCTTCCTTCTGCACACTCAGCTCTGAAAGGGATGCACCTCTGCCGACCCGGCTGTACTCCAGCCCCATAGCCAGATCCGACTTCGACAGTTTTGAGTGTGGTCCTGCACAGAGCCCAGCTTCTTTCTTCCACCCCTTCCATTTCACCACAGACCATGAAACAAGCGTTGTGTGATGAAGAGAGCTATCTGCATCTCATCCGTGAAGAAACGGCACTGCTTTGCTGACCCCATCATACCCAGCCACCCAGCGGCAGTCCGTGGTCCTTGTCCTTCCCCATCAGCCCCTACTGAAGACTGCTGAGGTCACCGTGTGCTCCAACACAGGCCAGAGCTGTGGTCCTCAAACTTAACCATAACACCAAGCAACGTTACATGGTGTGTCCTGCGATTTCTTCGTCTGTCTCTGCGCCCCAGCATAGCATCCCACACCAGGTCAGTACAACTCCAAGGGCACACAGACAACCCAGCCCGCACCCAGCTGCACCACGCAACTCATGCCATGGCTCAGCTGGCTCTGCCGCCCCTGCGCTCGGGTACAGCCACCAACACAGTGCTGCTGGGAACTTCAGCAGGGCCCAGCTGACTCCACAACAGCAACTGGATTTTCCACTGCACCAGAGCTCCCTTACTGGCCACAGCGGGAGGAAGAACAACTCCTCAGCATGTACTCACACATTCCTGTATTTGCTGTTTGTGCAGCCCTCACCACCTCTCTGCAGCACTCTTCTGTTTAATGACATCTTTGCACAAGCCTACAGGATTGCTCTAGCAATTCAGTTTGTCCTGCTCATTTGTAGCAGCCTCCCAGCAACCATCCCTGTGCCATGCTTTAAGGACAGGGAGGATTCCCTCCAGCTCCCTGCAGCAGACACCAGGCACTGTACTTTTGGGCAGTATCTCAATACTGCTGCTAAAACAGTCAGTCCTGTCTTCTCCCGCCTAGCTTTCCTCTGCCCAGCTCTGCAAGGACCATGGGACTCCAAAGCTTATCATCCTCACAGACAGATGGGAAAAGAAAACAAGGCAGCAAACTGTCCTCCCCATTTTATGTTCCAGAGGCTTGCTTTCACACATATACACTAAACATCCCGCCAATAACTGCTTGACTGCAAATAGCTAGAATCCAGACAGATGCCTCCATTATAATACTTTCCTCCTCTTTTTCTTTCTTCCAGACTACTCTTCAATGCTGTTACACCCTTTGTGTCACTTCTTTAGCTCCCTTTAGTTCACGCAACATTCTTTTGCCTTCTTCCAGGCACTTCGCCCAAGAAGAATGGCACAGCAGGCCTTAACTAATCACCTGAGACATTAACAACTGCCTATGCAATTATTTGCAAGCCCGGTTTCCCTGATGAATTCCATCCTGTGCCTCTGCAGGCTGCATCCATTTGTTCCCTGCCTTTTGCTCCCAGATCCCATAAAGAACTTTTCCTTGTCATCATTAGGGCTGGTGCCTTTTTGTATTCACTGACTAACTGGCCCCAACGGCAACATGTTACCCTGTGCCTTCTAAAAAATTCCATGTTACTTCATTTCAGTTGCAAAATAACAATACCCCAAATACAAAACAATTCTGAGCTCTCTTGGACAGAAGTGGATACATGACATGAAGGCATACACACACACAAGTACACCTCATTCTGCTACACTGGACGGGTAATGCAGAGACATCAATCAAGCCACACTTACATGCTCCCTGTTGTTTAAATTAAGTAGACACAACCACACCTAGGAGAAAAAAAAAAAGCCAACACATACACAGCAGCTGGCTTGACAATTCTTATCCACTGAAAGCCATTTCTCCAATAATTAGAGGTTTTAGATGCTCTAACAAGGCTAACACCAGTTCCACCCACAGGGCAAAGTTCAGTAAGAGAATCTGGAAAAAAATGAACAAAAATGTGTGGTGAATTAAAACTCAAAAACCAGTCATCTCAGTGGGAACATCCAAGTACACAAGTCAACAGCTTCCTTTTTAATTAAAAACAAAGTAATCTCAATCTGTTTCCACTGTCTTATTTTTTTAAGGATAGGAAGATTTGAAATTTTTTATAGAAATTAAGTAACAGCTGCTTGTCCAAAGCTACCTGTTTCCACAATCCCAGTTATTCAGTTAGGCAGGGTGACATACGGTTATACGGATCGAAATTCTCACACGGAAAACATCCATTAAGAATATACATATCCGTTGTTCTTGGAAAATGGAGTGAAAGACCACTCAAACTTGCAGCACTTGCTGTACCTAACACTGTCAAGATCCTAAAACACCATGAACCCAAAGCATACCACAAGTGTTAGTGAACCCAGCTTGTCTATCATTATAAAACTGAACTTCATAGATGATTTTTAGAACTGAATTCACTTTTTTTCCAACCATTTAATCCTTCGTATTGGGATCCCATGCAACCAGAGTCCCTCGCTGGTGCTCAGAGCTCTGGTTTTAGGTGCTCTACAGCTACAAGACAGCGGCTGCCCAGAAAAGCTCATGGATTTGTGTCCCAGTTCAAAAGAGCTTCCCTGTTCATAAAAGGTATTCAAAGCATAGCACCTGAACTCACCTGCTCACGCACTTTTTTGAATCAGGACTTCAGGGACTGATTGCACAAACAGGGGAGAAAGAGCAAGAAGCAGGGCTGGGTTTCTTTGCTGAGGACCAGATTAGGATCTTACCCCCATTCAAGCAGGGTTCAGAGGCTCCCACAGCCTGGCCATGCATGCTTGGCCTCTACCTCGAACCAAGCTGATGCCATGGCAGAATCAAAGTGGTGAAGGGGATCTGAAGTCTTTACGTAGAGACACTCTGGCTCTGCTCACCCCTGTGCTGTTGTAGCCCATCTCACTCAGGGTCAGGTCATTCAATTTGGCTGCTAGTGCTGGCGCGCGTGAAGCAGCTAGTGAGACCGACAACAAGCAGCCAGAAGGCAATAACAGTTGGCTGTTTACAGCAGGGGGTTGGGAGTTAGCATTGCAGTTTTGTGGGATGAGCGGGGTTAATTTTGACAGGTCAGGAGATGCGTGTTCAACTCTCAGTTCTGCTCCAGGGTTTTTCATTTTGTCCCAGGCAGATCCCATCATCCTTCTGCCAACGCCTCTGCGAAGGAAAAGGGTAGGTACAATCCCCTCATCTAGAGTCAGTCATTTTTTGCAGCTCTGCGCAGTGGCCAGTGCTGTTGCACCAGCCAAATTCCAAACCTCTGCATCCTCTGCTTGCTCACCCATGGGCATCAACACTGAGCAAGCGCCAGTCCATCTTTTCCTCCTTCTCCAGTGTCTCCATTGTAAATTCAGTGTCTCCCAACTGGGAGAAAATGCCCACATTTTAGTCCAGGGCCTACTGCTCAAGGTACCTCTGGTACAAAATCTTCTACTCTGTCATATGAAGGCATGCCACCTCCAGCAAAAAAAACAGCTGCTGCTGCTGCTGCTTTCTTGCTGCGCAACCAGCTCAATAGATTGTGATTCTGGGTCACTGGGAAGCACCTTTACTCCAGTGCTCCCATCAGACCAAGAGGGGTTTCCTGCAGAAACAATACCCCCATGACAGGCAAGGCAGAGCTGTCCAGGCACAGCAGCTGTGTTTTAGTAGCAGGGGCGAATTATTTGTATTTAAAGCACTGTTAACTTCCCTCCTCTTTTTCGCTGCTCGTATCCTGTCTCCCTCCCCAGAAGCATTCCCAGGGTCGACTGACTTCTGAAATACATGGTGCCAAGAAAGCATCAGTTCAACCAGCAAATGTTGGGGCATAGGGACATGACCTAAACAGATGGCATAACAGACTCCAGGTCATCTGCTGAGCTTCTCAGTGTGGAAGACAAAGCCTTACAAAAGAGAAACACAGAAAGATAAAAATTATGGCACCGGCTCAGCAATGAACCAGAAATAACTCAACTGTCCCCAACACAGGTGTAGGTTCCTGCATTTGACCTTGCCAAAATGTTCAGGGCCAGAACTCATGACTGTGGCCATTGCTAAACAGAACACCAATAGTGTTTGCATTAAATGATCCCAAATAGGTCATCAGTTATGCTGGGAACAGGGAGAACATACAGAGACACCAAAGGCATCCCAGCGGCGATAGCTTGGGAGGTAATGAACCTGACACTGCAAAGCCAGGTCAGTTGCTGACAGTTTCAATGCTTCAGATTTTCACTTGAACAGAAGTTCATCCCTTCACCACGAAAGAGACTAATTTCTTTACCAGATTGGAGCTCTTTATTAAAGCACAAACACCCCAGAAATGGAAATAAAATGAACTAGAAACCTTATTGCTACTGTTCCAGGAAAAGGTAGCACATTTTATCAAACCCCTGCCATCCATCACGAGTGTTAATGGCCTCACAAAACACAGCTCTCAATCAGGGGCTCCCAGGATGTAAGATGGGGATGGTACTTTACCAGGGGATGCACTAGTCTTACTAGAAAGATGAGCTCACAGCACGCCATATCCAAACTGAAGACACCACACCAGCACTCCTGAATCATCCCCTCCTGGGCTGGGTATGGGGGGAGAAAGGAGTCACAACTTCTCAGCTTGCAGCTTCCTAATGAAAGGACCAGCTCTTCAGTATGGAATTTTGGTGGGGGGAAAAAAAAAAAAAAAAAGCCCCCCTTAAACCAGCTTGAGTCTCCACTCCATAAAAGGTCTGCAGCAAAACTCTTCATTAGTCATGGCTGGCAAACTTGAAAAGAATAAAAGGAACCAATGAGTAATGCAACACTATAAAAACATAACAGCCTCAATAATGGGAAAATCAAAACCCAGCACAAAACCTCCACGTAAACAAAGCTACAGAAACAGGAGCGCTTGAGCCAAGGTATATAGCTCAAAAATTCCATCTGTATAACTGCATTTTGAACATTTCATTTGAAGCGTTGCTATACACACCAGCTTGGAAATGGTGGGTTTCTAGTCCTGACATATGCACAAATGCATAGATACAACCATCATCTCCACTGTCTTGGGAATCCCTTCTAAACACTGCCATTCCAAGAGGAAGCAGGTGAGGGGTAGTGGCTCTATCTAGCATATGTGACAGCTTTAAAAGCTGCATTTATGCAAGCAAATGGAGCATATCAGCTGCACTGTATTAACACCAGTGTCTGCAAATGGGACTCAGGTATTTTTGTTGCTGTGACTGGAAATTTGCTCAACGTACACTCAAGGAGAAAACTGCTTTGAGTTGTACTTTCAGAACAGCATTTCCACCTCCTGTAGCATTAACCCATTTTAATCTGCCTCACTCTAGGAGCACAGCCTTGTCCATGCTTTGCATGCAGAGAGAAGTGAGGAGAGGCTTTCCAGTATGGTGGCCCCCACCAACCAACCAGCAAGTCTACTAGCACAGAGAGGAGAACAACTCAAACTGCTGTAACTGGCAGCAGGATGAACCCTGCAGACCACTGCTAGCAACGCACAAATTCCATCAGTTACCTCAGCTAAGGACTATAAAGAGCTTTAAGCCAAAGCGGATTTGATCATTCAACTCATGATTTCTGATATATTGCTAAAAGCCCTGGATCCCCAGCTCAAGAGTTTGCAAGAGAATCTCCACGTTCACTTTAACAGGCTAATGGAAAGCAAGTTTCTGGTTCTTGTGGCCCTGAAGAAAAGTTTAAAGCTGCACACCACCAAAAGCTGAATAGGTGAAATGAATCATAAAAATAAAATAATAAAAAAGGTGGCACTGTTTTCTCTTTGAAGTTTTAACCTCCCTGCCACAGGTTTCTTCCCAGTCTTGCCAAGCTCACCATACACACACACTGCCATATCTGCCTTCCCCGTGCTAGGGCCAACTCAACCGGAGCCCAGTGCAGCCATGGCCCCGGCACAGCCTGTCCACTTTCCAAAGTAAGGCTGGTGTCGGGACATAACCATGGAGCCGGGAGGAGGAGGACACCGGAATACACCCTGGGCATGAAAGAGAAACCAGGCTGAATTAATTGCTTGTTTCTAAAGCTGATTTGCTTTTTCACTTTTGGGAAGTGGCAGCACTTACATTCTGCAGTCCAGGTGATCTCATACAAGGAGCCATTCTCAGAGGACACCAATCAATATTTGGGCTGACCAAGCTCATCATCACAAACCAGTGAAAGACAGTGATGTGAATGTCCCACCTGAACAGTCGCTTTGCATTCACTTTCCAACATCTCTCCCTGCCCTGCAGCCTCTGGAGGAAGACCACAAAGAGGGAGCCAAAGGTTCAGCGCAATGGAAGGAGAAGCCGAAGAAACATCACTGTGATGAGAGATTTAGGAGCCTACAGTCCTGTAAGGAGTCCCCTTTCCTTTCCTGTGTCTGCAGAACGGTTCAAAGAAGATGTCAGCAGGATGCACAGAGCCACTCCGTAGCACCATTCTCGGACATGCTGGCAAAGCTCTGCAAGCCCTGATACACTGCAAGGGGGAGAGTCACCTGCACCCCAAATTTGGAGCTGGAGGGGGAGGGAAAGCAGTCAGGGAGGACACAGGGACTCTCAGGACCACCTAGCAGCAAACCACCCTTTGCTCAGAGCCTATGACAAAGTTCCCAGCAGCCCAGGGTGGGCAGAGCCATCACTGCTATCGGGGGGCTGACATTAATACTGCAATAATAATTATATAAAAATTATGTTTTTAAAAATTATATTAAAATAGAGGCTGAGCAGGTAATCCCCAGTCCCTCTAAGATTTTGTCTGCGTGACTATACTCATGAAATTAAAGCAAACTAAAGCAGAAAAGTATTTGAGGACAAATCTGCTTCCCTATGACAGCTTTTCCACAGAACTTAACGGGCTCTAACTTACATATTTTAACACCATACCTTTAAGTCATTTTCCTGTTCTTGAATGCCACTTGTAGAGATCTCTTAACTTGTGCTATCCTCCCAACTTTGTAACAGCTGGAATAAACCCTGCAGGATTTTCCTCTTGACATGATGATACTCCCAGAGACCTACGAGCTATAGAGTGAATTCTTATACAATATGATAATTGACTCAGTCTCCAAAGGATAAACATGTCAAGATACAAAAATCATTTTTTTCTTACCAATGCAATGAAGATGTGATTGAAAATGTCGTGTTCTGGGTATATGAGCAATGTTCTCATAAATCATCATCTAAAATAAATTCTCCTATCATTTGTACTAGTTAGAAGATATTCCAAGTCAGACAAGGTGAAAGCAGAAATTTAAACATATTCAGCATGGCAGAAAGAATATTAATTTCCCTCCCCCCTACAGAAATGTTAAATCATAGTCTCTCACCTAGGGTTAATTAATCTTTCAAAAGTGCTCAAGTCCACCAAACACACAGCAGAAGGATCTTAAAGACAAGCCCATGGCTTCAGGAAAGCCCACTACAAATCTAAAGATTTTCTGCAAAATCTGGCAGAGAAGAAATGATTGAATATGCAAAACTGCACCGTGTGATGCCACGAGTCTCATTCTTTGAGGGAAAAAAAAATGCAATTACTTTGGACACGTCGGATCACACAGTGGATACAGAAGAGGAGCACCATTTAGCACAGGGGATTACTGGAATGTGCTGCCAGCTCCTTGCCTTGTGTTACAGAAGTACTTGGAGGACTCAAGGACTTGTGCATCCAGCTGCTACGTCAAACCCTCCTGCTCTCCTGCCTGCCGATGCGCTGCACAAGGGCTCAGCCAAGCTCCTGCACCAGCCCTTGCCTTCGCTCAGCAGCGTGCGTATCCTGCATAGGAATCTTTCCACACCTCCCCAGGGAGCCTGAAGAGCTTCACTGAAGTGCCGGAAAAGGCTTTGACAAGTCTCCAGTGAAAAGCATTACATGAGCACACAGAGAGTCTCATTGCTACCTATCGGTTAGCCCAAACGACTTGTCCATGATGACCTGACTAAGGAGCCATTTACGAGAAAGACACCGTAACAGAGCTAGGGTTTGGTTTTGCTTTCCCCCCCACTCCCATAAAACACTATTCACTTCCGTAACTGAATCTTCAGCAACAAAGAACCTCTAACGAATGAAGCAATTTCTGGGGAAACTTGGACCCTAAATCCATGCAGACAACAGCTCTTGGACCGAGTTCAAATGCATCCCCTGCTTAAATTCTTGTCTCAGGCCACTTAAAAACCCTGAAGTATCAGTTGCATTAAAGGTACTTGGGAGAGAAGAAGGACGGCATGCAGGCTGAGATCACTCCCAAGTGGAGGAGATTATGCTAATTATACCACTGGTAAAATGGAATCACTGGGGGAGAAAAAAAGCACAGTCAAGACAGTTAACTGGTGCAAGAGTAGCTATACTATTTAATCAGTGGTAGGCCATCCGCCTGAAAGGAGAATAACAGATTACATCAAGGTAGTGACAGATAATCAATGAACACTCAATTAACAGTTACAACATTACTAATTTAAGCAAAACGTGGTTTTGCAAATGATAATCTCTGCCTCTTACTGACACAACCCTAATTTGATTTTCTTCAGTGCACCAACATTAAAGAAAAAAATTCAGATGCCACCATCTGACAGGAAATACCCTTTGATTCTGCAAAGAGCCAAGTCAAAGGGGTGGAAGGAGACAAGAGAAGGCTGAAGGATGACCACCTGGGAACACCTTCCATCTAGAAGGGGGGGGCAGCACAGTCCTACAAGAGGGCACTGGCTCAACAGCCCGGAGGTGCAGGCTTGGCCACCCCCCTGCCCCAATCACTTTTGAAATGCACTTTGTTTCAAGGTGCAACGTGCCACTGCGTTTTCTTGCCATTGCTCCCTTTCCACTTCTGCCTTGCTTTGCAGCTTTAAGGTTGGCAAGGAGCTAGGTATTAGGTGAAAGTAACCTTCCCAAGCATACCACGAGCCCTAATTAACAGACCAGCCACTGACTGAATGGTAATGATACCTCTTAATCTCTCTCCCCGAGTTTGCTGAACATCTCAGGTGGTGGCATAAGGGATTTGTGGTTGCAGCATCCTCTGTTTCTGCGCAGGCACATGCTGGAGGCTTTGAAGGTTGGTGTGTCTCACGGAACAGTAAGAGGAAAGCGGGTCTGATGAAAGCAGAACCCCTTCAGCCACCCTGAGCACGTCCAATCACCAGCCTTCTCAGAAGGAAGAAAACCAGGGGAAGGGCAGGGGAAGAGGGAGGAAGCTTGCTGGAGAAGTCAGCTGGGGAATGAAGACAGGCAATCCAGGGGTCAAAGAACCGTATTGAAACCTTGTGCACAAGAAACTCTGGGACTCTGCTCTACATCATTGTCCGAAGCCACAGAACTTCCTCCTACTGTCAATACGTGACTCCATTCACCCCAAGCGTCCTACAGTGGTAACTGCAGATTCCTAACCACCACCTGCCCTCCATAGGGAGCAATCCTGGCCAAGACATTTCAAGCCCCAGCTGTAAAGTCATGCTAGAAGCAGGTCAGGTTTTGGACAAAGCTTATGCTGCCTGTTCCTGTCGTAACAGCAGTGAGAAGAGGGGATTCTTTAATTGTTGTTCGAACAAATGAGTCGTCCTCACAAGCAAAAACTCAGCAAGGGTGACAGTATAGCATATACAGCACTGCGCCATTATGGCCTGAGCCTCTGGCCACGACCTAGAAATGGGCTCAGCTGACACCAACTCAATCCCTTCTAAACTACAGCCCAAAGCCCTGCTGGATTTTGCATCCCCCCCACCTCAAAAAAAAAAAAAAGAAAAAAAAAAAGATTCCTGAAAGATTTGAAGGACTATAATGACCATTTTGAAAATCTTGTTTTACTCACTGACTTACGCTGAGTTTTCCCACACCAAGCCTCCACAGCCCGCAGCTGACCTAAAAGAACTCCACAAGATGTATCATTTCAATTTAAAAACAGCAAATGTACCAAGTCCTGGGTAATTTGTGCCTGTGCTTAAATATAAAGCTGTACAAAAATAAAACATGCCTTTTTCTCATCTGAATTTATCTAGCTTGAGCATCCAGCCACAGAATCATGTCCTGCCTTCGTACCTTTGGCTAGCAGAAGTCTCTTCCCCTGGTTAAGTACTTATAGACAAAAATCACTCCTTAACCTTCTCTTCGTTAAAAGAAACAGATTGAGCTTCAATCTCTCCCTCCAGCATGCTTTACAGACCTCACATCATCCTTGTAGCTCTTCTCTTATCTCTCACCAGTTTGCCAACATCATCTTTAAGGTATAGATACCATGACTGCACACAATGCTCTTCCTACTCGTAGTCATTATTTCTTTGTTTAGGCAGACGAAGATAGCATTAACACTCCTGAGAATTCACAAAACAGCACAAGACCAGCTAGTTATTGATAAGATAATGAAATTAAGCTCCAGCTTCTCACCTTGACTCCCAGGGGTTCCTGTTTCGAAGTGTGGGTTTTACTCCCTACTCTTGTTAATGTGGATTAGTAAATTATCATATGCCAGCCATGCTGCAAGAGCTGTCTGTACATTCACCCTTTTTCCACTATAAATGCAAGACAACTTGACTAAACTTCACGCCCTTTCTCAAACCCTCACATTTGTCATGGTATGGGAACACGGGTTACCTTGGCTCAGATGACATGGGTAGCTGGTAATGCTGCAGACACCCCAAAACCAGAACCTGATCCACCACCCATGAGTGAACTTGTCTGCTGTCCCGATCCCAGGCAGAAACAGGTCATTCATTGCCCAGACCCAGCCACAGGTCCCAAGCTGAGCTTTGTCCTGCTGCAGGAAAGCCAGCTCCCAGGAGCCAAACAAGGTCTACCAGTCAAAGCCAAGCAATACCAGTGTATCTGCACTCCAGGCTCCTGCCAGAATAAATCTACCACAGAAGGACCACAGCATTTCACACCCCTACCAACAGAGCTACCCCTACAACACAGCGCTGGTTCAGATGGAGCTCAAGGCATACCTCAGATCCTGCTTCTGGAGGCACACTCCTACTTCTCTGACACCCATGGGGCAAGGAGCCTGGATCTTCGAGAGCCAGCAAAGCCCCTCTCCCCACGCCTGCTAGCCACGAGGTGCATTTTGAGCAATGCTGCCAGCACGTCGCAGCCTCACGCCACGACACTGGCATCTGATGGCAGATGGAAGTTGCAAACTCATCGAGTGTTTGAAAGGATCTGGAGCCAGGGATTTGCTTTAAGAAGCTTTCTCTCTCCCTATCCCCAGCCCTACTAGTTGGAAGCTAATATGCCTGGATTTTTCACCAACAGTCAGAAGAAAATTTGTCACAGAAAATGTGCAAGCACTGACATCTTAAGACAAACAAGATGTAGATTTCTCAACTGTTCACAGCACATTATGGAAATACATTCTTAGGGACTATTAAATATGGGGATTATTGACTAGAAGAGCAGCCGCTCAATGGACTAGCTTGCAAATATGTCTTTAGACAGTTCTTAAAATGCAGATTAATTATCTAACAGACCAGAACTTTTTTTTTTTCCTACAGACTTTCTAATGATCTGTTGAATAAACAAACATCCGGACAGTTTTGTTTGCATTTCTGTTGGCTGTGATGTTCTTCAATAACTAAATAGTGACTGAGGAGACTTAAATCTTATTTAACACTCAGCACAAACAGAACAAAAGGCATGTCAGTTCAAATGACTGAAAGACATGTCTCCTTAAAGACCCTTGGGAAGTCCAGCTACCATAATACCAAAAGGCCCTGTTTCCCAAACACAAAACTTCAGATATACCATGTAGCATTAAATTCTTTCCATGTTTATGCCATTAGGTTTCACTAAAGAAACTGCAACGCTGACATCCAACATTTAACAACTAATATTCCCATCAACCCCTTTTTAAATAAGCAAGGCATATTTTGCTACAGAGATACTGTTCAGGGCTCTCTGCAGACCCGGGAAATCACTGTTGCCCAGTCATGCTGGAGTTATGTTTGGAAGATCTGTACAGCACGACAAGGTTGAAGTTGCGGGAACCGCTGCACTGAACTCTGCTGCTGCCCCCACCTACTAAATCCTGCACTATGATTTGAAGCCTTAAGTTAGAATTTAAAAATCCCATCTTGATTTTAAATTTGCCATTGATACAGGATCAAGCACAGTGGTCATTTTCTCAGTAAGGGTAATTAACATGTTATTTGTAGACCGTGTTTTCAGTTTCCGACTACTCAATTTCTTTATGCATTTTCTGATAGGTTAAAATTCTGTTGGATATCAAAACCAATGCAAAGCAAGTGTGAAACATTATTATTCCAGTTTCACACTCACTTTCCCTTGGTGTGAACAATAATGCAAACTGCAAGACAGTGATGAATTGGACCTGGAGAGGACCAGATGCTCTGTGAACATTATCACAGTCTCTGCCCCAAACATTTTTCAGTCTAAAAAGAGATGCGATAGCCTGCTTTCAAAGCTGTCCACGCACACATACGATCTTTTAATACCAGATGTTAACCAGATCACACACAAGGTGGAACAAAAAAACGGAAAATAAGCAGAGACCAAAAAAGAAAACAGAAAGGGCAAAGAATGAGTGTGGGTAGAGTAAAACAGATTTTGATCAACCTTTTTTGGGTGAAAAAAGCCGATTTGGCACATGTAACAGTTTGCAGATCAGCACTGGTTTCAATGAACTGTGTACCAGCGGTACTATACTGCACTAGCGTGTTTGCAGCCAGGCTCTGTCTGTGGCTCAGTTACTTCCCAGCCTTGCCACTTCACATTAACAGCAACTCTATCAGACACAGCAATTTCCTTCTTCATCATAGTCTGTAAAGAGAAAGCACAGGGCCGATGCCCAACGTGAATCCCACTACGGACTCAAACATCAGTGACAACTAACCTTGCAATCCCTCTGTCTCTGAGCAGGGCCAGAGAGCCATTAAAAAAATCCTCAGCATCAAAATGCAACGCATTCTTCAGAAAAACATCAACTTCTGTCATTGAACCAAAAACTCTCTGGCTTTCAGCAAAAAGTTAAAAAAAATTTAAGGCTGAACAAAATGTTGCAATCCATCCCCTCCTGATGAGGCCCAGGCTATCTTTGATATCAGATTCAGATGTCCGTGTAGGAAGGGGAGAGAAGGGTGCAGAGCCACAATCATGTAGAAAGAGCTGATTTTCTGCTGAAACAGCTGAGGTGTGATCACACAGTTCATCAGTCTGCAATGTTAATGACGTAAACCACTTCATCTAGAGCCACAGGAAGGACCCACCGTGACTCTCCCAAGGGAGGAGATGCAGGGAAACTGGCATTACGCCGCACAGAAAGAGCTGTTTGTCACCAGTCATCCTCCTTCCCCCCCACCCTCACCCCCCCCCCGACACACACATGCTACGACAGTCCCAGAAAGGAAAAACCTGCTTTTTAAAAATAGCAAAATCTTTAAGGAGCTGAGCACATGCCTGAGTGGGTGGGAAATTAGTATTATTATTACTTTGTGCTCACAGGGTCTAAGACCTCAGATGACTTGTTTGTGCCCAGAATGAATTTTTGCAGACTCATTATAAACCCTTGCAAAGCAGGGTTTCTAAGGTCACAGAAGAATTTCCATTAACTGTAGCCTAGCTAGGGATTGCCAGTATGATCTATTTCTCTCATTTATGCATATGCAATAAGGCCAAGACGAAGCTCCTTTGCTTTATTTCCGCATCATTGTGCTGATGCTGAGCTAACCAAATAAACAAACTGAAAGGCGGGGGGGGGGGGGGGGAACAGAGAGACTAAGAAAAAAAGGTATGCCTGGCTCTGTCCCCTCATGAAGGATGCAAATAAATTCTGCTGACTTTGAAGCCAGGAGATCTCAGCAGAGATGAAAATCCTCTTGCGCTGGATGGCTCACCAGGTGCTAAGTTGAGACATCGCTTGGGTATTGCATTATGCAGCCGCTTCCATGCAAAGGATGGTCAGAATAAATACTGTTAACCTGCCACCTAGACTGAGACCTGGCTCAGGGATTTGCAATCAAGCAGAAACATGAGCCCTCTGGGCTCTCTAATCTCCCTCTCGCCACAGAGAGACCACAGCCTCTTCAAAAACTGCCCTTCAGGCACTTCACAGTAACACTTCCCCTTCCAACACTGTAAACACTTCCCAAGTCTCCGGGAAAGAGGCGCTGCGGATCTGGGTAGGAAATCACCTGTGTAGATGGAGAGCTTGTATCTTGGCTCCTTCTTCCTGATAAATCAGTAACGTGGTCTCCATCTCCTTGGAACACCCAGGGGAAGGTCCCACCAGACGGTCAAGGAAGAGCTCACCAGGACTCAGCAAAGTTCCCCTCGATTCATTTTAAAGCCGGCAAGTCCAGCCGGATGCCGGCACAGCCTGGATGCCCACAGCCCCTTCTCCAGCCAGAGCAGCGCCCTGGCTCCAGCAGCAATGCACCCCTCGTCTGACGTGAGCAGCTTTGGGAAGAGCTGACTGTCAGCTCTATGTCACTGCAGACACCACCCTCCACAGAGCCCCTGGACCACGCAGTGCCCGAGATGGAGAGGGCTGTTTGCCAGATCAGAGCACCTCCAGGGGCTCCCCTTCTCCTGCGGTTTGCCCACGCAGCCACAGGGCCTCGCCAGCTGCACACACAAACCACGCGTATCGCTTCACGCCCCTGCACATCTTCCTGGTAGAACCCTACAGAGCACCCTGGCTACTTCACATGGGAAAAATTCGCTCAGGTGTTTCCTTTTTCTTGTGCTTGTATTGCTCAAGTCTGAGATACACCCTGACTGCTGCTACAGTAGCCGAACTGGCACGCTCAAATGCAGCAGCCTTGTCTCTTAATTCTTCCAAACGTCTAGCAGCAAAAGCAAACCCTTTCTGTTGGCACACTCGCTCTCCCTAACCTAGCTCTGATCCATTTCCACCTCCAAATCGTTAAAGGTAACAAATAAGCCCAGCCTCACTGTCAGGAACCTTCACATAATCACATATCTATGCTCTGATCAGCACTCCTCCATTACACTTCTATTTTCTACAGCTTAACTAGGAAAGCCGGCACCGAACTCTGCCCCTTACCCTACAGCTATTGATTGCCCACATTCTTCTATGTATTTCCTAAAATATCTCTTTTGGGTGGATCTAATGAAAAATCCAAATAAATTGGGTCCATTGGTACATCTTCAGTTCCCATTTTATTAGCCTTCCAAACTGCAAGCAGCATTAAGAAGGTAGGCTTCCCTACTGCACACCTATCCTCTTCATATAAGCTATGGTGATTTGACCCCCAAGGTTAGATCCATCCAAATATTTGAGTGATAATTAGGCCCTCACAGCTGACACAGAACAGAAGCAAAACAAAACTCACCTGCCCGATACCCTAGCTCTTGCTCAGATTTCATTTCTGTAAAGGCATCGTGTGGCAAAACTACTCCTGCTGTATCTGGCAGTTCCTTTTAACTGCCTGGGTTCCTGCCGTGGTAACTTCCCAGCGAGGAGGAGAAGTCTTCCCTTTCACATCAACACCTGCTGCTATTTCACACTTTATTTACTTCAGGGCCCTCGGATGAACCACCCCCAGTCCTACTGATTCACAACACCTAGGTTTCTTCCTTTGGTCCATTACTTCCTCTTTAAACAATTCAATCACTGCTGATTTACTGTAAATAGGGATTTCCTCAACATCCTGGTACAGGGAAACGACTCCACTTTTCCATCAGCCACCTTTTCTCTCTGCCACAGCTCCTCACACCTCCTGGGGCTCAGTGAGCCTCCGTTCACTACTGCTGTCCTTGGAGGCATTTCGGCATCCTGCAGTCGCTTAGCTGTGTCGGACACCACCTACGCAGCACTGCTCATGCCGCACCGCACCCAGGAACACAAGGAGACTTTTCCCAGCCCCAGCAAGGTCTCCCACGGAGGCAGAGCTATGAGCAAACAAAGCAGAGGACAACGTTACAGCTGACAGGTCCCGTGTCCACCTCACCTCGTTTGGCACAGTCATAGAGAGAAGCTGGTGTCAAGAGAGCTGTGTAAATCACAGCTAAGCCTCCTTTCTCATCTCTCTTGTAAGGCACCTGCAGACACATCGCTGAAAAGCTCCCAAGGAGTCCCGTGCTCACTTCTTTATTTACATCAGCTCCTATTGACACTAGTTGAGCATTTTAAGGTACAGCAAACATTTCTGGGTGTACTACCTTGATAGCTTTTGAACTGCTTGAAGCCTGCCAGCTCTGTTCTACCCATCAGCCACTCCCTGTTGACCAACGTGGAAATAACCCTGTTCAAGCTGGCCCTCACTGCATTTTCCTTCACCTTCATTAAGAGTAACTGGCACAGCCACCCCCATCTACTGTAGCACACTGTCTTGCACGGGCACCAGAACAACACGAAAAGCACTGTTATACTAACACTACAAATTGTCCTTCCAAGCCATGTCCCAAAGATCAGATGAAAAGTTATTATGGATATCCTTAAAACTGTTCCATTACTTCCTCACAAGTTTTACACCTTCTTTTATCTCTCCAAGTCCTCCATTTTTCTTGTCAGAGAACGCACAACAGGGTTAATAGTTCCCCTAAGAGGGTACAGCCAGGCAAACTGGAGTTTGTAGTCTCCAGTGCGCAGGCACGACCACAGCCTGTTTTCTGTACAGAGCTGAAAGCTAACTCTTCCGTTCCTGTCCAAAGCTTCCATTATGGAGTCACTAATATCCCACTGATTTCTCTGTATCATTCCTTTGAGTCTAAGAGACACCCTTCAAGCTGTTCCCATCTTGTTAGACCACAATTTCAGTGTGTTCCTCCTATTCACACACAGCAAGAGGTTCCTTGTATTAACAGATACCTCAGCTTTGTATATGCTGCCTTGGAAGCCTCTTGCCCAGAGCAGAAAACATTTCTGAGACAACTTGCAAAACTTCTGTCCCGCCTTCTGCCTGGCTGCCTAGAAGCACGAAAACCAAATAAAATCTGACCCGAACAAGTACTGTGCATGAAGATGTTCACCCAAAGTCAGTGAGAATCAATATCCACAACCCAGGCACATGAACAAGCCTTTAAAAACAGCAAGGCACTGACCATCTATCTGCACATGCGTAGTCCTGACTGAATACAGAATAAAGCTGAAACCACCTCCAAAGAAAATGAAGTTTCTTGGATAAGGGAGTTCTGCTCTGTCTGTATGGCCAAGCTATGTCTGATTCTAAGCATGCATCTGCTCATTCCTGGTACTTTACCACTTGTGTCACCTCACGCTCCTCCTCTCCCCTGCTTTTCCCTCCTTCCTCTTCCTCCGCTGACACGAAAGCCCACCCTTCCACGCTCCCACGCAGGCATCTGCTCCCCATGCAGGCTCAAGCATCACCCACTCTACATGCACACCCAGTAAAAGCACACAGCTGCTCGTCCAGCCAAAGAGGCCCAAGGCTTTTCCTAGGTCTCCTCTGGCCCTATCGCACATACAAAACCAGCTGCTTCTCCCAGAGAAGTCTAAAACAACATGGTCAAAGCAGCTATTGTGGCAGAAAGCAGAGATCCTACATTGCAGTCAGATGCTTTCCCACCAGAACTCATGCAACCAGCCAGCATCTAACTGAGGATCTTCCCCAAGTCCTGGGTGAGTTTTAAGTTCACTCGCTTCTTTTCCATCAAGCACAGAAATCAGCGTGAGCGCGCGCACACACAGTAGAAAGGGGATTTCCTGACACGCTTTAGCTTTCAGAATAGATAGTCTGGAAGCAGCGCTGCACGTACCTGCCTTTCTGCTCCTTTGATGAGCTCTCTGAAGACCCACTCCCTTGAATCATTTGCCATTCACCCACAGATTGCTGCATGCTCCTTGGCATCTGGATATTTAGGCCTTTGCCAGCCCACATGACTCCTTGGCTTATTTTCCTTGCACAGCTTGCAAAAGAAATCTCCAGCAAGATAACTTGCAGGCAGCAGCAGCACTGTCTCTGTGTCTCTCTGAGAGATGCAGGCAGCTCCTCTAAACCCCCCATTTAGAGCCAGCCTTTCACAGGAGACTCCCCTCAGGGAGCTGTTGATCCCTTTATCAGCTTTGTTCTCTCCCCTTCCCACTTTCCCAGGCAGGACTTTGGGAGATGCGCTGGCCTGCCCCCATCCACAGCCCTTCATTTCAGGGTTCCCCTTCCTCAGGCACCCTGTTCCCACCACCAAGAGCAGAAGCACCATCCCCACAGGAGCCAGCCCACAAAGGGTTAAGAGAAATGGCCATTTAAAGAGAAAAAGAGCATTCTGGTTTGCTATGCTGACACTCTAAAGCCCTCCTTCTGCTCAGCACAGGCTGTCAGCTCCCTCTTCCCCACGTCCCAGGTACAGGTCTCTCCTCTCAGGGCGTTAATTTATGCCAGACACAGGAAAAGAAGCACCTGTAAACCAGGAAGAGCCACACAGCAACTTTCCCAACTTCTGGCTTTGCCAGTCAGGCCCTACCCTGAAATGGAAACCAACAGGGAAAGGCTCAGCCACTTACCATCTATTTCTCTACCCAGATGGTTCCCTTCAAATACACAGCCTAATATGCATAAATACTAAAGCAGACTCGCACCGAGACACTTTAAAAATGCCTTGGCACGGTGGGAGTCTCGCTGCAGATTGCTTTCAGAGAGCACACTTCTATCCCTATGCAACGTGAAGACTAAAGCGAGCCATGGCAGAAAAGCACCGAGTACAGTTAACATCCACCTCCTACCTGTGAGCACACACGTCCTAACGCCCAGGAACTGGTCGCGGAAGCAGCCGCTGGCTGCTGCCAGCGGCTCTACAGGAGTGCCAGCAACTCCATGGGGACACTCACTCGCTCTCTGATGCCGTAAACCCTCAGCTGCCTGTCCAGGGAAGCAGGGAAGGCTCTGCTCTCGGCCAACTGCAGCCGTCGCATCCAGCTGGGATGTGGTTGCCTAACGTCTTCTGGGAGAAAAGGCTGCCTGACCTCAGAGAGGCAAAAGGACTGGTTCCTGCTGGGGGCAATCAGGGCAATCTCCCGTTGCCGCGGCGCGGGGCAGGGGGTGCCCGCCAGCGCTTTGGCAGGAACGCTGCCCAGGATGCGGTGGCAGAGCGAGCCGTCCCTCAGCATCTCCCGCTAGCGGAAGGCCCCCAGAGAGGCAGGGCGCAGCTCTGGATCCTCCAGCAAGCAGCATCTCGCCGCAAAGGAGGCACGCGTGGGAGACGAAGCAGACCTCGTGTACGTCAGGTTAACTTTCCCGAGGGTCACAACCTTGAGGTCTCAAGCCTACCAGGCTGGGAAAGAAAGAAGCCCAATAGGAGATGAGAGCTGAACGGCACTGGCAGCACCTCTCACTTACGCAGAGCGCCCAGTCAGAGCTGCAGACTATGCCAGGTTTTATGCGTAAATCACACAGAATAAAGTTGGGCCTAGGAAGAGGTTTCTGCATGGAGTTTTCCCCCACTGCCCAGAATCAACACTGCTTGTTCATTAAAGCAGAGTCTGTGTCAGCATCAAACCTGCACGTCTGCACATACAATGAACACCTTGTATATTCTAAGAGAAATTATTCACAAGCACAACTCCGCTGAAGTGCGTTCCAGAACAATGAACCCTTTCTTTCCGAACCAAAGCGTGACAAAAATACCTGTTAAACAGCATTTTCCTCGCTGCCTATGACTATAGCACGCAATCTGAGAAAACAGCAACGCACAACTACACAGAGAGCGTCCATCCCAGCCAGCCCCGCTCCTGTTCTCCCCTACAGATGTCCACTACACACTTCCACATACTAGAAACATCCCGGGAATCGTTCCCAGATTATCCATAGGAGTTGTAGCCATACAGAGCCCCCCCCCCTTCCCCCCCACGCCGCGCCACACTCTTTCAACTTCAGCTCTCCTGAAAGCTGGAGTCTGACATTTTGCAACTCTCGCTACGCTAAAAACACTGCGGCCGCCAACAACCCCCCCGAAGGGCTGGTAGGGAAGCCCTTTAGCAAGTGCTGCCGTAAGACCGGGCGGACGGCGGGTACCGCTGCCGGCAACCGCTGAGCGGCTGCCAGATTTCGGCTCCGGTTTGCACCTCGCTCTCGGGGGCTGAGGCTGCTCGGGGCTCCGAGCGTCTCCGGCCCCGCGGCTCTGCAGCGGCGGGCGGGCGCGGCAAGCGGCTCTCCCCGGGGGCCGGAGCGGGCAGCGGAGCCGCAGCCGGGGCCGGCATCCCGCGGGGGACCCCCGCCGGCGCTCCCGCCCCCGGGGAGCGGTGCCGCCGGGGAGACGCGG
>JAVKLA010000081.1:4703077-4757046 GCA_034782735.1 Sagittarius serpentarius
GGGGCGAGCGGGGCAGCGCGGAGCGCGATGCGGGGCGGGGGGCAGGGACGAAGGGAGAGCAGGCGCTGGGGGTGGCGAGAGGTGGAGGGCCGGGGGCCGAGGGAGGAAGGAAGGGCAGGGGCAGGATCGAGGGAGGGCAGAGGCAAGGACGGAGGGGGCGTGGAGGGCCGGGACGGAGGAAGCTGGGATGGAAGGAGGGCAGGGGACTGGGGAGGGAGGGGAGGGCGCAGGAGGGCAGGGAAAGGAGGGCAGAACGGCAGGAGACGGGGGATGGAGGGAGGGCAGAAGCCAGGATGGAGGGGAGCACAGGGAGCTGGGGTACAGGAAGGGCAGGGAGGAGCAGGGCACTAGAACTATTGCTTCCAAAAGTGACCAGTTTTCCTAAGCCTAGACTGAGCACTCCAGGAAGGGACGATTAGATTTTGGAAAGGCTGTGCCTTCTCCCCACACCTCCCAAATCCATAACTGCTTTGGGAGTCCCTGCTATTAAGCCAGGGCCCTGACTCTCCCCCTGTCCTCTCCTTCTACACTGTTCGAGGACACAGGATGAAATACTTTTGCCCACAGCTCCTACAATCCTCGTCTTAAATGTTAATCTTCTCCTTGTGCCCTGAACAGTAATGCACGCTGGGCAGGGAACATCATCTAGCACTGGCCAACTGGCAGGAGCGGCACAAACAGAACCTGTCCTATAGTGCAAGGCTGAGAAATGCAGCACCAGACAGTCAGTTTTCTAAGCTGTGTCCCTGTAGGCTGTAACGCTCCATCCTTCTCTGCTACACTGCAGTTTTGTTTTCCTGTTTGTTTGGTTTTAATAGCCAGGAAAGCAAAGCTTTTAAACCATCAATTAATTGGACTCTTGCATTAGGAGCAATGAACTATTATTTGACAGAAATTCATCTTCCCCTCCTGCTGAGAAGAAATAAGCTGGAGGAAAAGAATCAGCTTCAGAGAAGGAAAAAAAAAAATAAAGCCTTTGCTTCAGAGACAAATTACTCGTAAGATACACAGGTAACAAGCACAGGGTGCTTTGAGCTCATCCCTTTTACACATCATTTCCCTTAGGACAACAGCTACAAGTCAATTGCTTTGTGAATGATCCCTGTGCCTTCGCACCGGTGACCCTACCCAACAGGCCATTCTAAGCGTTTATTATTCTCAGAATAAAAGAGCATTTCCCTACATCTGGGCTGCATTTGCTTTTAATTTATGATTGTGGCCCTCAAGGTCCAGATTCACAACTGTCTGGGCCGTAGCTCAGTACTGCATGGAGCAGTGCTTGCTGCTCATGGCCCGAGTACGGCCAGAGCAGGTGGCCGTGGAGGTCTGGCGGACAGCAACATGCAGACCTAGGATTGCTTGCAGACCAAGAGCAGCCTCTGTGCAAACTCCAGAAGTGGGAGACAGACAGAGCCTACCTCTTAGCTCAGCACTGGCCGCACCCGAGCCAGGCAGGGCTTCCTCTGTACGTCCCTCGCAGGCATGACCCCGCCAGGGACTGCATCCTCCTCACAGCTCCTGCCATCTCCAGCCTTTGGAGAGGTTCGCTTGCGCAACCACACTGCGTTCTTGCAGACACCGTTTGCTTAGTTTAGGTACATCTCTGCATGGCCCCAAGTCCTTCATGCAATTATTAGAGCCTCAGCCTTGCTGTTGTACTCTTAGAAGGTAACTTAAGACCTGGAAAGCTAATACAAGGCTGTCCTGGTTTCAGCTGGGACAGAGTTCATTGTCTTCCTAGCAGCTGGTATAGTGCTACGTTTCGGGGTTTAGCAGGAGAAGAATGTTGATAACACCCTGATGTTTTCAGTTGTTGCCCAGTAGTGTTTCGACGAATTCAAGGACTTTTCAGCTTCTCCAGCCCAGCCAGCAAGAAGGCTGGAGGGGAACAAGAAAGGACACAGCCAGGACAGCCGACCCAAACTGGCCAAAGGGATATTTCATACCATGGGGCGTCATGCCCAGTATATAAACTGGGGGAGTTGGCCGGGGGAGGAGCAGCGCTGCTGGGGCATCGGTCGGCAAGTGGTGAGCAATTGCGTTGTGCATTGCTTGTTTTGTGTATTCCAATCCTTTTGTTATTATTGTCACTTTATTGTTGTTGTGTCTTGTTAGTTTCTTCCTTTCTCGTCTATTAAACTGTTCTTATCTCAATCCACAAGGTTTACCTTTTTTTCCGATTCTTTCCCCCATCGCACTGGGTGGGGCGGAAGCGAGCGAGCGGCTGCATGGTGCTGAGTCGCTGGCTGGGGTTACACCATGACAAAGGCCTTCACCTCAAAAGCTCCATGAGCCATCCTCTAGCACAGTATAAATCAGTGCAGAATCACGAAAGTTAGGGCACGCTTATCAGCCAACAGCAGGTGAGAGCTAACTGAAAGAATGCAATCCAGGGGAGACAGCTATCCAGATACTTGTCTGTGGTCACCAGGAAAACAGAAGGCAGATGTGCTGCCTGGCCCTGCTGTCCAGATGGGCAGTGCGAAGCCTTCCTTTCACCTCACCTGCGAGGGACAAACCTCCAGCCCAGCGTCAAGGCGGTGGAGCAGCACACATGGCTGCACACCCTCCCTCACCACATCATGGGGACCAGTCCCATCCTATGAGTCTTGCACTACAGAGTAAAGCTCAGGCTCTCCTGCTGCAAGCCTCACCCCTAAGTCTGAGCAAAGATAGCTGGATTCCAATTATTTCCAACTTCATTTTCTCTCTCCAGTTTCTGAGACAGTTGTGTTTTATTTAAAACCTTTTGGGAGCTTTGCGCTTGAGATAATTCAGCAAGGGAACAAATAGGGTAGAAACTGCCTGCAAGTAAATCTGGTTTGCTTTAGAAATAAAAAGGATTCTAACCATGAGAGAGAGATTTCGAAACTGCATTCTGATACAAAGTGTTATATGAGGAGAGGAGGGGGAGGGAAGCCATCCAACTGGTTTTAAAATCAAGTTTGGTCATCTTATGAATGAGGTTATCTGACACAGTTGCCTGCAAAAGCAAGGGCGTTTGATGACCTAGAAAACCCTGTTTGTGGAAGGAACTATTGTTGTTTTAAGACTACAAATCCAAAAATTACAGAGGGTTGCGGGTCCCACTTACGCTCAGGGGCACAGAAAGACAGGGAAGAGACAGTGATACTTCAGAAAGCCAGAGAGGCAGCGTCTGCCCAGGGGCTCAGAGGCAAAGGACCCTCCGGCGTGTTCAGGGCAGAGCACTGGTTCTCACTGCACCAGACAACCCTAAAGGCTCCTTCTCTGGGAGTCACTGCTAAGATGCTCCCTAAGGTCAGCAAGGTACTGGGCGGAAATCAGACCATCTTAGAAAACCAGTTAATTGTCCAAAAGAGGAGCTCAAAACAATAATTGTACTATTGCAGGTCCAGCTCAATCCAGACCAAAACATGCTTTCCCCAGCAGCAGCTTCACTAGCTGTGCCCATGCAGGGTGTAAGAAAGTCTGCAGTGATCCATATGGATCAGTCCGTCCCTATTTTCACAAACAACAGGCTGTTTGTTCCATGGGATAATCTAACATCTACAGATCCAAACATCTGCGGGAAATAGCCACCATCAGTAATCACACCGCTTACCTCATAGCATATTATATATCTAAGTAATTAAATTATCTTTTCCCTCTCAGTTGCACTAAGAGGGGCTCTGATCTCAAATTGACGTGAAGTTGAGTCTTGAATCATTTAAACAACTGCTATATTTATCTTCCTAGGTGGCTATATTTCAGCAGAAGAGTAAATAACAGTACCACTGCAAAAAAAAAAAAAAAAAAGAGTCAAATGCATTAAGCACAGAGATTTCTGGGGATAAAAGGCATTGCAAAAGGCAAGATTTCTCATTTGATTGAAATATAAAAAATAAATCTAATATATATGTGCCAGATTTTTTTCTTCAAGGTTCATAACAACTTTCTGCTGGTAATAGAACATGTCCAAATTAGATAACTTTATAGATAAGAACAGCTTTGAAGGAACCGGTTAGCGGAGTAGTATCTTGTGGTAGTTATATAAAAAAGCCCATCTAATTATATATGTGTATTTAGATGGCTCAAAGAAGTTAGTAGGATGAGTTAGATAAATAAGGAACATTTTGTGGAACAGTTTGTTTGCTTTCTTTTTTATGCAAAAGAAAATGTGTGTGAATTTAAAAGAGCTAAAGTCAGAAATGGCATCTGTGATCCTGATGCAAAATTTGGGGGGATAACTAGTAATCCCATCTGAAGAGGCTGCTCCACACAGTATGTTGTATAACCCACCCCCCACCCCCCTCCCCCCTCCATGCACATGAAGATCCAAAGCTTTTCTCTGGGTGAGGATGTGCCCCTGGCAGATTGCTCACAGCACTAAAATGCAGCAGGTGCATACGTGGTTGCAGGATCTAGGCTATATGAAATAAGAAATGTAGAGGCCACCACTGGCATTTTGTTGGTTTATTGTTCTCCAGCCAGGAATGCAGATTTCCCAGGCACCCTTGGGTAAGAGATTACTTGCCTTACAGGCCTGTTTCCCAGACATGTGGGAGCCCTGCTACCGCACCAGCATTACTAACCTTTAAACAGCTACTGCCACAATGACAGTGATCGTTTTTGCTTGAAATGCAGCGATACACCCCCCTCCCCTTCACCAACATTCCTGGCTAGCACCATTAGGCTCCATCCAACAGCTGGGCACTCAGTCTCAGCGCCTTTCGAGGCTGTATCTTACATATTAACAGACTCCATCCTTACACTTCGGCTTATTCCCAACTTTGAAAGCAACCCACTCCTTTAACTACCATTTAATCTCATAAATGTGTGTGTGTGTGTATATATATATGTAGTTAGTCCCGAACACTTCCAACAGAGATTCATTGCATACCCACTCAGGTGCTGTACGCACAGTGAGACAATCCAGGAAGATCAGAGCATTTAAATAAGGTTCAAAAAAGCATGTGCAGTACCTTGCCATTTTAGAGATGGGAAACAGAGGGCTGAAGCAATGACAAGGTTCCACTAAGGTCACGCAGGCTTGCATAGCAAACCTCAGAACTAAACCCATATCACCTTTAGTCACAGCCCTGTACTTTCACAAGGAGATCTATCCTCTTCAGACAACAGTAAATATTGCACTGATTATTTGCAAAGTGTTTATCTTCATTTGCATCCTAGTTTTCCTTGCTTTTTGGTGTTCTCTTCCTTGTAATTACTGCCATAAAAGGATGTTTTCTCCTACATGTGTTCCATTCATACACCAAAGAAAAATAAAAGCAGCCATTTAAAAAGCAAGGCAAACCCCTCCCCCCAACCAAACCCCCCCCCACCCCCCAAAAAACAAACCTCTCTGAAATGTGGTGAAAGGAAAAGATTAAGAGACTTTCATGTGAGAAATAATTAACAAAAGGGAGTAATGAAGAACGAAACTGACTTCAGAGGTCTCATTAGCAGGTTGGTCCAAGGACTAAGGACACAGATCGGAGAGGAGGAGACCTTGGTTTAGCTGCTCTGTGCTGCGACATCATCTGACACACCCTCTGAACCCAGGAGGAGCTTTGCAACTTCCCCATCTTTGCACTGGGTTCAGCGAACTCGCCCTTAGATCTCCACCAATGTATAAAGCCTCCAGGCTTCAGGGAAAGAGCGTTGAGAGACACAGAGCCACGTCTTCTCTTTCCAGTTTCTGACGGAACTGTAGACGCCCTGGACTCACTTGCCTCTCAGGGCTGGACAGTCCAGGTACCAAGCTGTCTCAAGCAAGCAAATGCTTTTCAGAGTTGAGCTCTGAGCACCCCATTCTGATTTTTCTCATCAGCACAATGTACGATATTTTCCAGCACTAATACTTCTATGGAAAGTTAAGGAAGTAAAGCAGAGAAGACAAAGGCTCACACCTAGGATGGCGTGCATCGGCACAGTCACCTGAACAGAAAGATACAGATTTGCTGAGAACTCAACCCCCAAGTCTCTTAAGCGTATTCCAAGTACAGAGCAGAGTCCCAGAGGAGGAGCTGAAGCAAGGCAGCCACCCCAGCACACCCTTCTGATGGGGATGGTGGCACAGGAACGTGTGTCGTTGGAGGATCAGGTTTACTGAGAAGAAAGACAAGGCAAGACTGAAGTCCTTCCCTGCTCCTTTGCTAATACTGGCTAAGCTACTATGAGCTTTTCTACATATGTGACTGACAGGGGACGTCCACAGTCACTGCCATGCCAGGTGGGCTGCAGCTGCCACCTGCAACAGCATTAACAGCACGGAAGAAATACTTTTTCATTTGTTGTGGTTTTTGGTTTGTTTTTTTGTTTCTAAGGTGGATTGATACTGTCCGACCTCACATAAGCATTTTCTTTTTGCCAACTCCAGACCAGATGCAGAGCCCATCTTATAGAGAGAGACAGATGAGCAATAGCTCAGCAGTGACAGGGGTAGTTTTATTATAGCAGAATAAAGAAATTGCAGAGGAAAAAAGATGAGTTCAATATAAGATACAATTGAGGCTATTTGACTTCTGCTGCATGCATCCACTCGAATGATGATGATCAACGGGTCAGAGGGGCTTTCAAAACATCGCAAACCTGCTTCTTCCAGGACAAAAGTTACCAAAAGCTAAAAAAATATCAGTGTTTGGAGGCAAAATACTAGGTAAAGGGCATGCACAGCAGAACATAGAACAGGCAGTTCTATAATCAAGTTCTTGTGCTGAATAGTAAACACACCACCACCAGAACCTCTGGAGAAAAGGGAGGGCATCTTTTCTGCTCAGTACTAATTAGCCTTCAGAGTTTTAAAAGGAGATGAGAGAAGGAGAAGAAGCAGAAACCTCCAGCAGGATTTAAAGATGCAATGAAGATCCACAGAGAAGGGTTTAATCTCCTCATCACAAAGGTCAAAGGGAAACAGATGGAGTTATATCAAATACATCTTTATAGAACTAAAGAGAAAGTGTTCTTTCAAACTGGAGCTGATAAGAGGCGAACACAAAGCTTTCTCCTTTCCATGCTAATTCAGAACTGAGATGTTGTTTTAGCACCAGAAGTGGGATATTAATTGAAGCTTCTGGGAAGAGGAAGGAAGATGTGCTCATTAATATCCTAGTAGAACAATAACCTCAGATAATACGAATTATTGCAAAACCTCCAGAGAGCTGACAAAAATGTAGATTTACTCTCCCATCCATGGAGCTCCACTTAACACAGTTTATTCAGCAGCACTAAGTAAATATCAACAAGAAGGTTAAAATACTGATCAGGGAAATACTTCACGCTGAATAAGCTGCAGACATCCGGAAACAAACAAACTGGTGCAAGAAAGCGGCAGAGATATTTTGGGCATTTTATTCTGCCAAAAGCCCAACTGATGATTTGCAGCTGTGATCTCCCATCTGGTGAGGAAGAAGGGGAAAAATAGATGCTCCCTGACTGAAGAAGAAAGCCCTGTCAGTTTTTTGGTTTGTGATATGGAGAAATGCAAGAGGGATCTGTACAGTCATCTCAAGCAAGGAACACACTTCTCCCAGAACTATTTTCCAAGAAGTGGTCAAATCAGTTAATGGAGCTGGAAACCAATTCGCAACACCTCCAGCTCTGCAGAAGGGCTCTGAAGTCTCTCACGCAGCAGTAGACGTATTTTCCTACTTTGTTGCATCTCTTGCCGTCTGGGCAGCACTGCTCCAACCTTTCCAGTGTCCAGCTGAAAGTTGTACCAAAACTTTTGGCTTCCTATGCTTCTCCTTCAAAACCTACAATGACCCTCCTTTTTAAATAAAAGGTGTCTAAAAAATTTTGAAGATTTGTTAAGCCAACATCTTAACACAGACATAAGCTAGGTGTCAATCCCGTATTGTAGCATTACAGTCATGTGCTTACCGTCTAAATGTTGGATCACGCTTAAAGCAAACACATCCAAGCTTTCATTTTGTGTGAGCTGTGCCCTGCCTGGGTCTGTTTCTCTGGTGATACATTTACCCTCACGATAATCCAACCAAGAGGCAAAGAACACACGCCACGAACTGGACAACTTCCATTTTACGCCAACCTTCATAATTATTTTGGGAGAAGAAAAACAACAATCTAAAATCCATTGACTAGCTGATAAAAAGAAAGGGTAATTTATAGACAGTATTCAGCAAATACCAAGGCCACCCTTGCCAAAAGATGTTTCCTGGGAACAAAATGGAGTAAATTGTTGCCTTTTGCCATTTGGGGGGGTGGTGGTGGGTGGATAGAACTGCCATCCTGATTGCTCAAAAAGACCTTGGAATCACTGGGTGTTTGAGCAACAGTGGCAAATACCTCTGGATGAATACCCCTAGACCTAGGGTGAAGACCAGGAGAGACACTTCACGAAAAAGACTGGGAGGTGAATGGCACAGGAGATGCACTACAGAGTTAGCACTGCTTGCATCTCAGGACCCCAAAACACGCTGCAACTTCACTTAGACTTCAAGCTCTCTGGCCTAGAAACTGGTCTTGTGAAGTTCATAGCACAGTGAACTCCTCAGTCCCAGCTAGAACTGTCAGGCATTACCACATACGATATATTCACGGATAAGTATTAGCAAACACACCAACATTTCTGGGAGCTATGCTGCATGACCACAATACGTTAAATAACATAACCCAGAAACGACACAAACCCATCTGAAGTAAGACACTCTGAATCCTCTCTTGTGTCTTCCTTCCCTATGGCAGGCAGCAAGGAGAGGTTAATTCCATGATTGTGTATGTGTGAGAGCCCTAAAAGATGCAGTATGGTTCTCTCCCATCCCTAGCTGGGATTCAAGGGCATAGGCTGCAGAAGACACAAAGCTCAGATTTTTCTGAGCTATTTATTTTGAATCATTTATTTACAGCAGCACAGTAAAGGGAATATATAAAATAACATTTAAATAGGCAAAACATGAACAGCATCATTAGGAAAGCATAATAGAGCTCAGATTACCAATTATAATAATCTCTCAAGGAGCTTCACATACATACTGCAGAAGGCAAAAAAAAAAAAAAAGAGGACTCTAAACATTCAGAAATGTACCTGATGTAGTTTGTTTTCATCCTTGGTTTTTATTCACTTATCAGCTTGTCTATCAGAAATGTGACTGCATCACTTTCCAGGGAAGTCAAAAGCTGAAGACAGGAATATCACTAAATGATAGGGATTCATGTAAAGCATCCTCTGCAGATAATACAACAAAACAGAGGCCTTGGCACAAACCTCTTAGCACAGATGTTCCATATTATAAAATTTGCAAGTTCCCTCAACAGCAAGTTTGAATTTCACTTTTCTTTCAAATTTCTATTTGATCCTAGTGGAGGGAAAAATATCCAGCAAAAGAATGGAAATGAGAAGCCTCAAATGCTCCCATGCACTGATACGCAAAGCAGTACAATATAGCTTGTGTTATGCGACTGTCCCCATAGGCGCTTTATCCCACATCTTGTAAAGAGGAGGCAAGGGCAGCCAAGCACAAGGGTGAAGTTTCATCTTCTAGAAACTCTAACTTGGTAAAACAGAGCAGTCTAGAGAGGAAAAACAAGTCTCTTGTTCTGCACACATCGCTTCACACATACGCACCATCTTTGTGAACACTCCAGAGAAGGCAGTCTCCAAAAGAACTTGCTAGAAGAAACCAAACTGATTCAGAGGTATAAAGCTTAAAACCAAAAGACCTATATAAGGAAAAGATTCACTTTACAGAACACAAGCAATCATTTAAGCCCAATGGACTCTGGCTAACATTTGATATAAAGCTGCAGTCTTTTAGTTGGACAGCAGATGCTTACAGTTAACGCTTCAGGGGAAAAGTTAGTCCAGCAAGACTTAAACGATAAAAATTTGCAAGATACTAAGCTGCAGTATCATGTTGAAAGGCTACATACTGACAGTTCCTAACTGCCAAAACAGATTCAATTTTAAAAGTAAGAATAAGCTTATAAGTTAGTAAAATCAACTTATTTAATTTCACTGGATAATGGTTCTGGGTAGATGTAAAACTACAGTGCTAGAAACTTAAAAGCAACCCCTACAGCAGGTAGAGTGCTGGAGTGCAGGAACACAAAACTGACTTGAAATAGAAAGCAAAACTCACTGCTCTGGTTTAATTGTCAAACATGATCAGATGAACCAAAGCATTAATGGTGACAGCTCTGCTGGACTTTTTAAAGTATTCATTAAATTGCTGTTAGTGACACAAAGCGTGAAACACCAGCAAACAAAGAGTATTCCAGTGAATGCAATAGTGGGTGTTGCACCCCAGTAGGAAATTCACTATAAAGGGCAAAATTCCACCTCCAAACCACATTTAGCAACTGCAGAAACAAACAGAATGGCCACAGGTGCACTACAAGCTGTGCAAAACACAACCAAGGCATCACTTACCTTGGCGAACATCCTGAAGTATCATTCTCAGCTTGGATGAAGTCACAGATTTGTTTGTTTTCTCATAGTTGACATTTTGTGCTAATTCCTTCTTACTGGTCAACACTAAAGGGAAGGCATAGGGGCATTCTTCCCTGTACAATGAAGATTGCATTTGGCAAGGAACCAAACCCTACAATCCTTTAAAAGGCAGCTCCCAAACAAGCACCTTCTGCTGTTATTTCGTGAGCCTTCTTTTGCCCTGGTTTAGCGCGATACTCATTGTATTACATACCATATGCAGATACCCCCATTAGATTATAGCCTTCATATAACAACACTGCTGTTGACACCAACACAGAGAAGCAAAAGTACTACAAATCCAGAATGTGATGGGCAGAGAAGCACTGATTACATACTGATCTGGAACTTCACTTCTTTCAGGAGGCACATATGACTTTCAACTAAGACTAGATATTCACTAACTCACTCTGACCAGCAGAAATTTGCTCAAGGTACTTAAGCATCTGTCAAAGTCTCTCTGAACCTGGTGCCTTCAATGTCAGAATTTTTAAGACTTGATTAAAATCTCTTGAGATTCAGTAGATGAGGTGTGGGTTGTTTTCTTTACACCTGTGGGTATTCTCCTTTTTAAAAGGATCATCTTGGGCACAGAGCTTTGGAGAAGACACACAAAATGAGATACACCGCTAGAAGCAGCTCTTTAAGCAGAGACTGCTGAGTCCAGAAGCACCCATTTCTTCTTGCACTGTTTATTCACAAGGTTAGGATGGGGATGAGATATGGACGATTAGAGTGAACTCATCAACTAGAACCAAAGTTGCTCAAGGTGGCCCAAACATTTCTTCTGAAACTAGCAGGAGACAGCACAGCAGGAGGAGAAACAGTCAGTCCCTGGAACTACAGGACCCTTTTACCTTGACCAGACAACACAAGCAGGATTTTTGCTCACTTCGCCAGTCAGCGGGGTACAGGCAGTGCCCACAGGAGAGCACCTCCACTGCCGCCGGCAGGAGGCTCTCGCTCTCTCCTCAAGAAAGAGCAACTGATCAATAAGAACTGTGTTGACTGGGAGGACTGGGGGTTTCACATTTGCAACAGCAGCAACAGACTCTGAAAGGTCATTTGTACCAAATGAAAGCTTCCTGTGCCGATCAAGACAGTCTGTCCTGCCAAACACTCCAGGCAATTAAAGCATAACAGCCCCCCAAAAAATCCAGCAGACAAAACTTATTTCCTTTAAGCTTATTTAATGATATTTGAAACGCTTAAATTTTCTATTTCCCAGATCCTGAAAACAGATTTTTTTTTAAGTGACCAATATTTAATTCCAGAAACATACAACCTTATCAGCTAAGTCATAAAAGAGCTATTTTACAAACATACATCTGGATAATTAGAACAATAAAGTCTTTTTAGACATTCAAACATGATCAGTAAAAATACAGGATTATTAATAAAGATTTTTTGTGTATTTTTTAAAGAATACTTCCAGATTTTTTTCTTCTCTTTAAAGTAAATCTCTGTCAAGAGTACATGATTGTATGTTGTACAAAGAAAATAAAAATATTCTAGTATGAAGAGAGCTCCACAAGACTTAATTCAAAATAAAACAGCAGTGTTTTGGCTGCAGTATCCCTTTTGCAGTACATCTGCTTGTCAGTTGGCACCTTTGGGGGAAGGGGAGGGAATTAAGGGATTTCTTTGGGGAACAGAGCAAGAAAACAATTAAACCATCAAGCACTGAGATTATAATCAAGGGTCACCTGCTGAAGCATCAGACCCCTCTTCTAATAACAAGGATAGTATCTGTAACTCAGAATACCTAAGTTTTACAAAAACACTGGAAATGGGCATAGTGCTGTCTGAAAGCTGACCAAAACCATCTAGACTTCTTAGCCCTTGAGGTTTACATTCCTCATCCTTCCTTCTGATCCCACTTATAGGATATTAAAGAAATCTCCCCTCCCTACAAACAAGGTATGTTCAAGAAACCAGAGTGATCAAACATCGGTTCAGCATTTGCTCTTCTACCCTTCTACAGGAGAAGGGAATGCCTCATTGCAGAAAGCACCCACCTCATTTTTTTGCTTGCCCATGAACTATGTCCTCTAACAGCAGAAGAGAAATCTCTTCTCAGAAGGATATGCAAGAATGGTTGCTATACTACATCTTTGTTCCCAAGATGAGAAACCCTCGCTTATCTTGTATTTGGGGAAGGAAAAAAAAAAACCAAAACCAAAAACCAAAACACAGGGGAGGAGGGGCTGGGGCAAACAAACCAGAAAACGTCCTGCTCTGTTATCCAGTCTGAATAAGGGAATTTACAATCCATCACCAACCAGGGGCAAATTAAAATGCTTCCTTACACTGGAAACTGAAATTTAGAAAAGGGTAATCCTATGGCTTAAAGGGGAAAAAAAAGTGAGAATCCTGAATAGTGCATTTGAGTTCCAGCTCCTTCCACACAGTGAGACATGGCCTGAGGTCTGCCACACAGTAGATGTGCTAGAGAGGAAAAAGGAATCCCCCATTGTTTCAGATTATTGCTCTCAGAACATAATGGATCCCTGACCCCACCATCATTTTTCTAGAGGAGTAATGCCCTGTTTGTGAGGATGATCAATGTAGCATAAGAAGGCCAGCTGAAACAAAAACCAAACAGGACAGAGCACAGTGTGTCATTTATATTGCCCATAAAACTGCGTTTAAATGGGTTGGTCTTCTCTAACATTCCTCAAAGCTCTCTAGAATCTCATGCTCTGGAGACTCTCCATTTCATCTAGCACAAAGGCTTCCCTGCCATCACCATTAGCCTGGCACAAAGTGTGCATGGTTTCCCCTCATACATCTTAAGAGGTGACAGGGACAGAACTGCACCTGACCTCCCAGTGGATTATGTCCAAGGTAGCATTAGAGGATGGTGAGGAAAATTCCACTCCAGCAGCTCTGGAAGCATAAATGTAAAATGACACGCCAATATAAATACTCTGCATTCCCAGCTTTTTCACTGCTGCTACATCTATTAGAGGTGAAACATGTAGTCGTGGATGACGCCACAAAATGCTTAGGCAAAGGTGAAAAAGTCAGCAGCAGCATGGGCAGATTGTTCCCCCATGGCCTATCTGAACAGCTATATGCTTCTCATACAGTATGTTGTTCACCGTGAGCCTTGAAACTCACGCAGCTTGGAGAAAACCAGAGAACCAAGGATTTTTGTCTTCAGTCACAAGGAAAGAGTATTAAGCAACCAGGGTTTCACAGGTCCCATCTTTGCTCGTCTTCCAGCATACTCTTGAAAAGCCAGACTAAGCTCTCTCTAATAGAGTTCAGTGGTAATTTTCAATCAACCATGAAAGCCTGCTGGAAAGCTTTTAGACACCTAAGGTCATAATAGCTGCTCCTGTTTCTGGAGCGTGTAGACCCAGACAAGCATCATGCCAACTGATAAAGGGGAGTTAGGGTCCTTTTATTTAAGGGGAAAAGGACCTTAAACACCAAAGCTGGCTCTAGCCCAGTTCTCTTTCTGGCAGGATCAGGTTAAAAGATGGCACAACAGTATGAGGCAGCGTTCTAGTTTGGGGCTTATCAGAGGAAGTCTAGATGTTTATAACCAAAGGAACTATATGGCTGAAGGTGAGGAGGGGAGATCTCACCTACGTAAGAATGGAAATGCTCCGCTAATACTGACAGTATACTCATACAGGTGCAACAGGACAGGCCTTGGTGGGTCCCAAGCAAGAAGCAGCTCCTGCCAGCCTGGAAGAGAACACATTGGCTTGTCTTGGCAGTGTAATGCTCCGCTGGTGAAAAATGATACTTTGTGCAATTGGCTCTTAGAACACAAGAAACTCCTCCCTACTCTACAGGGGTTCATGGCTCCAACTTTCGCATCAGGCCCCAAATCATTTCTGCTCTACCCTCTGTCAATCTTTACATGAACTTATCCCTTGCATATTTCTAATGGGAAGAACGAGAACTGTTTTTTCCTACATGAGCAGACAAAGGATATATCTGATTTCTTGCCAGTAGCTAAAGAGAAAGCGTTTATTTTAAAGGAGCAGGGAGTATGATCTTTATGCTGAGCAAAGGCACGTTCTCAGCACTTCATGATGCAGAGAGTGAGGCAAACAACGCTATAGCAGTTCTGACATGTTAACTGGATTTACAGGTTTGGCATACTGTTCGGTTTGGGTTCGTTAAATAGTTTAAAACTTTGGAAGAGGGTGCAAAAGGGTGCCTTACACACTTGCCACTAGCAGTCCTATTCACCCTGTCTGTGATACCGGGGTCAGCTTGAACCACCCTATGCCTACAGAACTGCCTGCCCTAGGACCAGCTTCAGAGCAGAGGCACAGCCAGCTTAGGCTGTCGTCCAGTGTTAGCTGTGCTGGTAGCCTGGCATTTACTATCTTGTTCCCAGACTGGAAGGAATTCGACAGCAAAACCCATTAGAACAGGCCTAAGGAAGTACTAAAGAGCTGTTTCAGCCTTCTTTGTTTTGCACATCTCTGCTTCAGTGAGAACACATTGGCACAAATCAGTTTAAAAAAAAAAAAAAAAAAAAAAAACACAACAAAAAAAACCAACCAACCCAAAACCCAACCCCACCCCCTAAAAAAACCCCAAAACCCACCCCAAGCCCTCAGCAAGACATACTTTCAGGTACTAAAACTTACTGGCCCTATAATCAGCAGTACCTGTGGCTAACTCAAATGGCAGCCCTTACTCATTCAGTAGTGAATCAGGGGCAGATCTACCCCACATCTTTGAAACACTTCTGGGTTTGCATTTTTTCTTTTTGATCCAGAGAAGAGTTACGAAAGTGCTGCAGGTCCAAGTATTTTTATCATTTTACAAAGGAGACAATGATCAAAGCCAACAGAGTCAAGAAAAAAAATTAAACCTATCTTCCTCCTCTCCCAGTCTAATCTTGCATGTCAACAAAGGAGACCCCTAATGGGAGAGGGGAAAAAAAATTTGCCCATCTCAAGTGCCTGGCTATTTAGTGCATGGACAATTCTTGTTACACATGTGGTGACATGAGCAGTTCCCATGCAGTCATTGAATACAGATAGTTCCAGCCACAACCTTCATAAGTAGCTCTTTGCATGGCAGTTTGATTGCCAGCAGGGAGTGCAGAGCCCAGTCCAGTGAAGTACAGATAACACTTGCACATAAGCGCACCCTCTCCCCTCAGACCTGACCTTCGGCTAAGGAGCAGTGGCAGGCAGGGTGTACTATATGCAGAGGGCTAGAACTGTCACTACCCAATTAAAATAGAAGAAAAAGGCAGATTAAAAAATTAAAATGTGCTTTTGATACACGGAATGAAGTCAAATAAATACATTGATTTTTTTTTTTTTAAATGTCTAAATACATTTTTATATCCTACACCCAAAGCTCTGTACATTTGGTTTGGTTTTTCTGTTCTGAAAAGTGAATTTCTGGTAGCAAGGAGAGGAGCAGAATAGACTCCCTCACTGACAACATAGTGCAGATGCCCCACAGGAAAAGCACCCCATGCCCACTTTGCTAGAGTATGGTTCACGTTTGGATGGTCCAAACCCTCTTGTCTCAGAGTCCACAAGGCAGACAGCGGGTGCTGTGTCCTGATACTCTTCATCCAGTCTTCAGCCACTCCTGAAAACATGACTAGCTTTTGTCTGAAGGAAGGGGAGAGGAGGAAGGGGGGGAAAAAAAAAAGGGGGGGCGGTGAGAGGGGGTGGTGGTGCAATGACAGATGAATGCCTAACATTTTTGAACACAAGAACTAGCAGAAAAAGCGTGCTATTATGAGAGACAGTGCACCCATTTAACCTCAAGACCTTTGTTAGTAATTCCAGCAATTACATCTCTAGGATGCCTACAGCCAATTTAAAGGGACCCATGGCAACCACGTTAGACAGCATCAGAGACAGCCCAGAGAAAGAAAAAGCATTGTAATCATTTTACAAGTTCAAAAATCTTCCTTTAGGACTTCACATCAATCTAGCCTTCTTTGAAAGAGGAGTTGTACATCCTGAGATATATGTCTTTGGCAGGTAGGGGTGAGACAGCTTGCAAACAACCTTTTCAGAGGAAGGAACAAGCTCCTCTGCACATGTGAATCTCAGTGGATTCAACTGACCTTTCCTGAAATCAGCATGACCTCAGCCCTGAGAGAGCTGCTGAAGTAGGTGAAACCTTTTGCGTGTGTGTGAGAAACATTAATAATTCACTTTTTGTTCTTCGTTTAATGTCTGAAGCTAACGTGGTATATGCTACCAATTATAGAGAGTCTGGTTGCATACCTGAGTGCTCTCCTGTGGAGGCTGATCCAGTCAGCCCTTGGCGTCGGAGAATGGTGTAGTCTTCCTCAACCTCCTGAAAAACAAAAACCACCCCAAAACTCAAGTTGCTCTTTCTCTGTTTACCAAGTGAACAATGAGGGCTTCAAATGGGAAAAGGGAAGTTTCACTACAGGTGAGTGGACTGTAATCACCCATGTTGCACAGTGACCCACAATGGATCTCAACTCATTTATCAGCATCTTTCTTTATCAGGCCTTCCATTTACATGCAATATTCCACTTTCTTCTCAGATTTCAGTTAAATTAAAGGCTGGCTACTGACTTAACATGTTGGTATGTCTCATATATCAAGATGCTATAAGCCTTCTACAGCAATGGCTATTAGGTATAGAGAATCCCCATCATATACAAAAAAATAATTTTGAATACAGTGAGGCTGAAAACCTTGCTATTGGTCTACTGCAACTTAGCACCTTCATTTGGTATTAGCAGCAGTATGCAACCAATTTGATAAGTCTTTTTATGTCAGAAATTCATATTCCTTAGGCCAGTGGCCCCTTCAAACTCCACTGTTGCAGACTTGCATCAATTTTGTCCTATACCGCAGGCATCTCTCCAAATTCACATCAAAACAATATACATATCCACTAGGTCTAGCAGAACTACTTTTCTCTCATAACCCACAACTTATGCAAGCAAAACAGCACCAAGTTTCTGCTGCAAAAGCTTCCAGAGATAAGAGCCAAAGACAAAAAAAGGCATGGCTGCCTTTCTTCCCACTCAAAATTATTTTCAAGCTCTTTTCTAAAACAAAACCTAAGGAATATGAAAACGCTGATACTTCAAATAGAAACATACTATACCTTTAACTTTTCAAGGTCATCCTCTATCTTCTGAATATATTGCATCATCTGCACACGTGACTCTATAGAGAAATGAGGGCTTGCTACAAATGAGCAGGACTCTTCCACTCCTCCCCAGCGTGAGGCCATCATCTCCTCAGCAAACGGGGAGCTTCCTCCATCTGACTGGGTGTCCCGTGGGGAAAGGGGCTGCTGCTGTGTAGAGTCCAAAGAGGTGCGGCCACCTGCAGTGCACTGGAAAACTAGAGACGATACCTCCTCATCTGTTGAGCTCTCCTGCACTGTTCCATATCCATCAAGGATCAAATAATTTCCTGTTAAGAGAACAGCTTTTTACTAACACCTCCAGCTCAATAATCACCAAGAACCGCTGAACTGTAGACAGTTTAAGCAGACTTTAAGATAGATAAGTGGCGAGAGGCCCATCCCCTGACAGATTTTAAAATGGATAAGAAAAAGCATTTGTGAACACTACACAGAATAGTGATGATATCAGACCAGACTAGTTTGGTTCCGAATTGGGCTTCAGAGATCATGGCTGGTTTTCAGACTGCAGTTTGAGTATAAGATGATTAGATGAGCTAATCACCTACCTTCCTGTTTTTCCAAAAATCTGTGTTTCTATTATAATGTGTGAAAAACCTGCACTTAAACTAATGGTACCTGACAAATCAGACTGCTAGATTTCTAACCCCCATTTACTAGCTACAGTACTGAGGATGCTTTTACATGGGGTAGCTTTAAAATTTAGCTTGCTGATGCTATGTTAAAAGATAAAACAATTATAGACAGAAATGCTTTCACCATCTGCACCTAGCAATAGAATTATATTGAATAATTTCTCTACAGTATTACAGCAAAGCTAGCACGTGCAATCAGAATTGACTAAAACAAGGCCAATCTAATTTCGATATCCCTGCACAGTTAAGAAAGTAAACAGTGTAAGAGGTGACAAATAAATTAGATGCTTCAAGTTGTTGGCTCAGTTTTAATAATTTAAAATGCCTCAGTAGTTCAGGGAAAGAAAAATTATTTGCAATATATAGTTGGAAGGCAGCATTCAGATGGTCACAAATTGGCTTATCACATTGGTAGAATCCCATTTTTAAATAAAAGCATATTTATGGATAAGAGATTTCAAGACTAATAGTCATCCAGAATCTTCTTACTAGTAGCTGCTTCTACTATAACATGCGCATGAGACAGATAAACCTCAACTTGTGTGCTAAATTTAATGCAGTGTCACCATGTCGGCTGATCAAAATCACAGGGCTTTCCAAAACACAGACCGTGCAAAGACCCATGAAAAGTGCTCACAGCTGCTGTCTTAGAGCTAGTATTCTGCTGAGTTAACAGCTCTACAACCTTCTTGAAGGCCAGAAGAGATATACATTGAGATGCTGCTCAGGTAACCGCCAAATATGCCATACGTAGTAATAACAACAGAAATAATAAAAATAATAAGCTTTTAAGAGCTTCAGACTGGGGTAAGGCTGCAGGAGACAATTACAGCGCAAAGCTAAACTCTTAAGTTTCTTTTCTGAAGCTTGATCAGGAGACACTGTGTTGGCTTCTACAGAACAGCATGAGTCACGGGGGCTCTGTGAGTACAGACTAAGGAAGTGTTTTGCCTTCAGGGAAAACGTTTTCCCTACAGGTCCCAACAGTCAGTTGAGAGAGAAAGCGGTCCAGTGGCAACAGCAATCAAGAGCTTGCATTGTGCCCAGTGCCTCTGTAATTACAGTCTGTCACAGTGTATTAACCCCACAGTATTTCAGCTTCTCCCTTCGTAATATAGGGAATTCATTAGGTACATCTTTGCACAGTCCTTTTCAGGGCTAAAATGACTGTCAAGGTCTGAGAGTTAACTTTAAAAGTCTTATACCATATATGCAGGAAAGGAAGTCTCTAATGCTGCATCTGGACAGCTATCATTCAATGAGTGAATGAAATACACTCACCTGAGATCCGTATTTGCACATCTTCTTCCTCCTTCCTTTCCGTTAGTTCACTTTCAGATGGATTTTCATCACTGTGAGCTTCTCGAGCATCAAAAAAATGCTCCCCACTTTCATCAGCACCCACCCCTTCCAGCTCTGTGGTTGAGATCTCCAGATTCATACTCATGCTGTCTATTGCTAAGTTACTACTTGATCTGGCGTCTCTCACTATCAGCTGCATGGCATCCCCTGAAGCTGGCGATTCAGCTGAAGTCCGGAGGCCATAACTAGCTGCGGACTCATTAGTTCTGGTTCTCAGAAGCATTCTGTCTGTTCCAGGCTGGTGAAATTTGTTATTGTCAGAGTGCTGTAGTCCAGGCTCATCTCCACTCTCTGTCTGCACTTCTTCAGAAATGGTCCTAAACCGGGGAAAGCGCTGACAGTCTTCAAGGGTCCCCTTCTCCGAAAAGCCAAGCTGCTGGACCAACAATTGTTTCAGCAAGCCCACTGCAAGTAGAGATAATGTTCACAAGGCTTCACACACCATAACCTCCCTAACCGTGATTAAACTAGACATAAAGGCCACCCTTTCAAAAAGGTATCTCTCATAGTAGCCAGCCCTCTCATTGCTTTTGGTAGGAAAAACAAGGATAAAAATAAATATATAAGGTCTGAAGCCTTACTCCACATTTTACCTTACAAGCGAGAGCAAACATGTCAGTACAAGTTCCATTTTGCTTAGGGAAAAACAGAGAAATCATCTACTGAAATTACCCAGTAAGTGAGCTGGAGCACAGGCGAGTGCCCAGGTTTTACCCATGCCCCCACATGAACTAAAAACTATGGCCCTAATGGGGGATTCCCACCTGAGAAACAAGCATATTGAGAATATTCCACTAAGCTCTGAAATGACAGATCTGAAATGACTGAAAACACATTTTCCCTAAAATTTCATGCAAATTTATGCTTGTTTGAACTTCAACCCACATTCCTTTAGATCTCAAATTATCCCAACTAAACACTTCATAATAAGGACACATTGTTCAAAACAAAAATATAATACTGTCAAGAGCATAAGAACCCTGTTCATTCTCACCATATAACGCTCATGTAACACCCAAGAACATGTCATAAAACAGACTAGTCACTCATCTCAGTGAAAGGCTCTTGTCAAAATGTGAGTGACCCATTACTGCTGTTAGAGGGCTGCTCTTGTAAGTCTGAATAGTCATGAGATGCTAGGTCACTAATACTATCTTTACATACCCTGCAAACTAAGATTATCTTATCACTGGTCTCTGAAAACAAGTACCAATAACATCTGTACAGCATTCAGAATTAGAAAAGGACTTTGAATCTTGTAAGAAGGAGAAGCATAAACAGATCAAAAGATCCAAGATAAACTATTAGACTGCAAAAAACTTTCATTACTTGTATAGAGAGATGGAAGAGGGAATTCGGGCCAAGGATATGAATGCTCTGCATCTGGGTAAAAGCAACTGACCCACAGAGAAGCAATACAGATTATTCCCTCCGAGTACAACTGAGGGACTTCATGTCCCTTTCGGAGTTGCCAAGAAGAGATATATGGATTAATGAATTCATTCAAATTTTAGAAAGTTATATCTAGGAATTGCACTGCTAAATCTGATCAAGTAGGTTGCGTAGCCCTGCATTCTTCCTCTGAAAGGATGTATACCGGAGAACAGAGGAAGCAATTAACAGTCTTCTATAAATGATTTTACAGAATGTCCTGTCCATCAGGAGAATTTCTTTTCAACACACACAAGTGTTGGTCTAATTATATCCAACCACCTCCCAAGGCCTTCAGAAAATCTGAACCTAGACTTTGTCAAGCTCACATATATCCAATTTCATTTACAGAAAAATATGCAAAATCATATTCTGCAACTCATGCAACCTCTCCTATTCTGCTCCAGTGCTACTGAAGTAAGTCCCCAGGCTAACTGCAGTGTCTTTTAAAAAACTGCTGACTAGCAATGGCACTGTGCAGCACTGCACAAAGTTCTGCAGTATCAAAGCACTTCAGGGATAGTAAGTAATAATGCATTACCACCATCATTTTAGACATGGGAAGACCACAGAGAAACAATGACATGCCTAAAGCCAAAGAAAGGGCCACTATATGAATTAAGAACTTAAGAGTTTCTTGCTGTCAGATCCATTTTGTTTCACTATGCTGGGATCCAGAGCACAGAGAGAATTGACGTTTAATAGAAATGGGCTTTAGATTTTATTTTAGCTCATTGATTTAGATGGTTGACCTAAAAATTTCCATCTCCAAATCACGTTGCACCAGACGCTGCCCACAGATACTTACAGTTCCTTAATGCATCCAGTGCCCATTGCCCTTCTGATACCAAAGGTAAACTGGTGGTTGCGTGTTCATAGCATGCAGAAGAATCTTTAAGTGTCAGGTCTGCCTGCTGCACTTTATCAAACTGTCTTTCTGACACAAGAAGACTTTCTACCTTGGATTTTTCACACATGATGGGTGAAGAAGACTGAGCATTCAGTATTAAAGGAGATTCAAGGCCCAAATCTTTATCTAGTAAACAGAAAACATACATTCAGGTTAAACAGCTATGCCAAACGATTATAAACTGCAGAAAATTCTGCTTCACACCGAAATCTCTGAAAACACTAAAAAAAAAAAAAATACAGTTTTGAGCATGGCCTTGGTAAAAAGCCAATTCTTTTGGGGGGGGGGGAAGTGTCCCAGCAATTTATAAAACAGATGGAAATAGTAAGAGGTACATTTCCAAGAGCTTCAGTATCACTTCTCTACATGACTTGTAAAGAAATCATTCCTTTCCAGAAAAACGTCAAAGCTACCAAAAGATCCCCAAGCCCCAAGGAATATGGCTTGGCAAACTTGCACTCCATGTAGCAAATCTACTGATATCAATTACGTGGACCACTGTTTTACCTGGACTTTGTAGACTACCAGCAGGAATGTCATGCTGCTCTTTAAGCTTCTGCTGCTCCTCTTCTTCACGGTCTTCTCTGCAGGGAGGAAAGAATGAACACATTCTTTTAGTCACATTTATCTAAATTGCTGCATGAGAATCCGTGCTTTGGCTGGCAAACTTTGAGCAGAAGAAGGGGTACTGGGAAAAGAAAAACCAGCCCTTCTTCCTCCAGTTACTTTTACTCACTCGCCAGGTCCTGACTGTGGTAATGGAATCACTCTTCTGGTACTCCCCATTTTTACAGTCCCTGCCATCTGAGCTATAAGGTCCTGCCATCTGCAGTAGAAACATGAAATAAAAACATGCAAGACATGAAGCATAACAAATAATTCTCTATTTAACACCTCTTACATCCAGATAATATTACTGCTTTTCTTATCAACAGACTGTTTTCTTTTTTAATTCTGCTACATTCAATTCCTCAGTAATACTTTGTAGCCACAAGTGAAGCATCACAGCGTAACGCTCACCTCACCAGGATACTCTTCAGCAGAAGGAAATGAATGACAGGACCTTAGCAGGAGTTGTCAGGTAAGGCAGTTATTTTATATATAATTATATACGAAAGCATTAAGTAACATTTCACATATTACTGAAGAGTTTCATATATGACACACTAGAACAGTTGCTATGTATCATACAAATAAGTTTATGCCCTGTTTATACTTTAGAAACAAAGCATTTCTACCAAAGAGGAAAAAAGGCATTTAGCTAGGGAATCAAATTCATGCATTGGGGCGCTTATGATGCTAGTATCAAAGTCTGCAAAGCTAACTGGTTCTGCATGAAGATGCAGGATTATTTCAGTTACTTATCTGGCAATCAGTTACATAAGACCAGAATTGCAAGGGTAAATAAAAGCATTTTTGAGGTCAGAAAAGGGTCTGGAGTGAGCCAGACAGCAAGCAACAACAGAAGCATTAAGTGTATGTATGGGGTATTTTTTTAATACATGTGTGTGTATGTATATGTACACACACACACACACACATATATACACACACGCTCACTAACATATGTGCATACACCCTTCCCCTGCTTTTCATAAGTTGGGAGAGACTATCCTTGGATACTTCCTCCATAGGCCAACATAGCTATGCTTTCAGCTAAGCTCAGAGAAAGAACTCAGGTAATTTATGGACACCTGCACAGTTACTACAGGCAAGCAGATGTAAAAGATCTCTCAAGTACAACAATTAAGCAGCAGATGGAGCTGAACCAATTACTTACACATTCTTTTCTGAAACAGTCTGTGCCACCAGTTCATAAATATGAGCGCCATTTTCTGACATGGAGATGACGAAGAAAGCTTTGTTATCTGAAGCAACACAGGGAGGGAAGAATTTAACTAGAAGCCTTGTCCCACATAGCTTTCTGAAAATTCCTAAAACTGGGCATAACCCCAACCAGAAGCCATGAAAGAAGAGTTCATGAGATAACCCTCCAACGCTTTAATATAAAAACATCGATCCTTCCCTATCCAGGAAATTTGTCTATTAGTCCTGAAAGAAAAGAGTCATTACTGCCCAAACCATTTTGAAACAGATTTATTTCTCCTCTTTTCCCTCCTAATAATTTCTAGAGTACCTTTCATCTAATACAATCAAGAGTACTTAAATTTAGAAGTCTATTTAAAACTCGAGCCATGCCTATTACTGATGCAAAGAAGTTAAATAGCTCATACATACAAAGCAAGGTGTTGGACAACCAGGAATTAAGCCTACGCATTCTTCCATGTTCTACTCTGGAACTCTAGACAAAAACACCGATCCTCAACTGAGCTTATCTTCATTTTTGGCTTCCTCTTTTGCTTTCTCAATTGGTTACACTAACCTGTTGCCACCTGACGAACCAGAACAGTGTTCAGTTTGATGACAGGACTGAAGGTGTGTTTACTGTCAGCTGTCGATGCCAAGATTTTACTGTGACACTTCAGAACCAGTTTATCATCTTGTTTCTGCAACAGCACCAGAATGTCCTCCAGAAGCAGAGTGTAGAGATCTGCGCAGAGTGCAAAAGAACCCAGAATGAGTTAAAGATTCATAGTTTTGTATCACACCCTGCAGAGAGAAAAAGGCTGCATTTTTGATTACTCATGCAGAGGCAGTAATCAGTGGTATGCCATTCTAGGCAAAGCTTGCAAATCTTCCTCATCAAAACTACAGCAGAAAGCTACAGATGGAATTGGATCATCTCATGACTGACTGCTGTGTCCCTGCATGGCCTTAATGATACTCCAGCACATTTCAGAATTGACAAGAATAATTTAATCAGCTCTGAGAAACACACAGGCATTATTATAGGTGGCAGTAAGAATCATAATTGGAAACAGCAGAAATGCTTTCTCTCTTTCTCACTCCTCAGCACACACACAGAAACCCAACTAAGTCAGCTGATGGGACAGGACTCACCGATAGTTTTGTCACGATTAACCTTCCAAGTTAGAGGTCCTTCATGAAGCATTTTTCTCTTCGTTAGATCCAAGTTCTGTCACCAGGGAAAAGAAAAAAAGTAGTACTATGAAATGTCTGTGGAATCAAGTAACAGTAAAGCAGAGGGATGTCAGAGGAAAGGCTAGGATAGGCAGTCCAGTTTGGAGACGGGCAGCTAAACCCAGTCTGGAAAAAGAAACATGGAGCAGGAGTAGGGTATGCTTGTAAACCAAAATCTTGTGAGAGGTGTTTGTTATCACTCTTCCTCTGTCACTGCTCTTTTGCAGATGCTGGGGATCACAGGGTACAGAGTTTTCCTACTAAGTCAAGCTACTCAGGCATTAGGATGTCATCTGATTCTAGCAGGAGTTTTTCCAATATGTCATATAAAGTTTGCAGTTCTAGTATTACAACTGGTTAATGCTTCAGCACTCGATTTGCAAGTTAAGTGTGCCTACAAATGATATACTGATATACAAATCATTCCAGCGATCTGATGGACTTTATAATGTCAATGGATTCTTCAGTCATTTCAGTGCTTGTGACATTTAGAACTGCAGGCAAGTAGAAGTGACAATTTTCACAAGTCATTCCTTCCAAGTCTCAGAGTCTACAATCAATGACAGCAAAATTTCATAACTGCCAGTAAGTTCTTTATTTCCTAACTAAATACTTGCAAGTTTATTTGTGGAAGGATACATGACACAGTTTTATAGAAAACATCTTCATATAAAAATTTTTTGCATACACACTGACTTTGGGGAAGACAGGGGAGTGATAAATAAACAACAGAGATTCTATACAACACACAGGCATAGACAGTGGTAAAAATGAAGAACTGGGGATAAAGTACCAAATCATGAGGAAAAGATGCAGGAGCAAAGGGGGAAGAGTCCTTGTGAACATGTGCGAAAGAAAAAAATTGTTTCACATTGTAAGTGCCTATTGGTGACCATCATTCACTTGAAACATGAAAATTTCATAAAGTTAGTCCTGCTCGAAGGATGCGGTGTTGCCCTTTCCATTTAACAGCAGGTGACAGCAAGTAACCAACTTCACTAACGTAACTGCAAGAATTTACAGGGGCCATGAAACACAGTACATTTAGCACTGGACTTAAGACTTTATTTGGCTATACCTGTGGATCTCCTATACAAATCAGCCGTGTCGTGTGCAAATTCTTCTTCTAGAGCCAACTGCATTGCCAACTGCATATAACTGAGGCCTCCCCAGTTCCAACAGCACAACTATGACATGCGATCATGTGAGATATATATCCATAATAAGACTTATCCATCAGATCTCTCTTATGTGATACAGTGCATTAGCTTGCAGACCATTAGGATTTGTTTCACAGAGCTTACAAGATTCATCAACACTACTATGTGCAGAACCAAGCTGTTACATCCACAGAAATCTTCAGGAAGGCAGCAAAACCCAAATTTCTGAGAGTAATTGTTTTAATTTTTGTACAGAAATATTTTTCTCCAAAGACCACTTGATTGTACATCAGGAGACTGTAGAAGAAAGTCACAAACTGAACAACAGGGTTGCAATCACGGTTTACACAGAGATTGCTTTAATATTGTCACTCACCCTGAACTCATCCATCATGGGATCCTCAGACTGCTTCAAGTAGGACAGGTCAAGACGACGCTGATAATCTTCCAAATGCTGCAGAAAACGCAATGAAAATGGTCACTTTGATTAGCGAAACTCACTAGCGTCAGAGTGCAGGCTGTCATGAATACTTCCACACATTCCCAAACGCCTGGGATTCCTTCTCTCACAGGAATACTTATGCCACAAAACATCTTTAAACACAACATAAAGTCACTAGTACAGAGACTCTAGGTGTCTTAAACAGCTTGTTGCGCTTCAATTCTCTTCTCCCCAACCCTTGATGCTCATTGTGTTCACCTCCTCCTACCTGCTTGTTCTCAGACTCTTTGACAGCCTGGTTCACGTGGTTAAGGATCTGACGACAATGATCTGCTGCTTTCTTCACTTTCTCTTTCTCTTCAGGCAGTTCTGCAAGGGAAGAAGGAAATGTAATAATGTGTTCCAATAAAGGCTGAAAAAGTCAGAAATCTAGTGCAGTTTGCTGACCTCAAATTTGAGAAAGAGAAGTTAGTTTGCAGAACAGTCTGTCAACAGAAGCACTGCATTTCAAAGGTGAAATGACAAAAATAGGTTTGTGACAGGAGATAATTCATTCTGCCCTGCACAAGACACCAGCCTCTGATGATCACCATACACAGCACAGTCCAGCCTCTGATGATCACCATACACAGCACAGCCTTGTTACTCTCCCTTTTTTGAGGGGCTTGTGACAAGTATTCCTTCTGCAAACATCAATCTGAAGTACTCTGAGATATCTAAAAAGTTTACTAAGACTCCACTGTGGTAAAGAGAGAGTCTTGGGGTAGATATTTAAGATCAAAACACAGCCAGCTAGCCAAAGTCCCAGGATTTGGCAACTGACTACTGGCTTCTGCATTTCTCCCAATCCTTTCTATTTATTTGTTTTGGAAGACAGAGAAACAGACAAAGAAACATAACACAAAATATCCAAAAAGTGTGTTACATAATAACTTTTCCCAGCCAGATAGCCTGTATTTATTTTAACAGCTTAGGAAAAAAGCATCTCTGGCTACAGTCATGCAGCCTGATTATAAAAAACAGTCTTCCATTACAGGAAGAGCAAACAACAGTTATCTTTCCAGCCAATGTCACTTGATCAGACACAGACACAGGTGAACCCCATCAATTCTCACTACCACAAGCCACATTAAGAATTTAGTTAACAGGCAAATAAACAAGTACATCAAGGATAATGGAGTATCACATGCTTTCCTAATTATGATTAGAGTGAACTTGTAAATGCAGCATATTTTTTATGAGTAATGAAATTACACTGCAGCAGGTATCCGCTTGTAAACCTGAAAAGGCATTTTGCGGTATTATTTATCATATTTTTGCCTGTCATGCTGGAAATACCTTTCAGTGTACCACATCCTAGCTAAACTCCACCCTCTGCAAGAGCATGGAAACATTCTGTAGTGCTTCAGAGATTCAACGGATGAGGAAGGAAGGGTACATTAAGATTCTGTTAGTGTCTACTGTGTAGGAAGGTATTTCTTTCCAAGTTCAATCTGCTTCAAAGTCTTAGTTGACATTATATTAGTAAGATCTAAGATTTTTATATGAAGCTTGTTTGATATCGGACTTTAGTGGTGTAGATCAGACTGCACTCTGAGCACACATTTTTCCCAGGTATTAGGAATTTTGAACAAATAGTACTGAAGATTGGGTTTGGTTTTTTTGTTGTTGTTTTTTGTTTTAAATCAGACACCAACCAACAAAAAAAACCCCTCCAACAACAACAACAAGCAACAAACCCAAAATCCAGAACACAAGGAAGCTTGGTTGGTAACAAGAAAACCTTAACCTTAAAAAAAAAAAAAAAATACTCAGTTTGTTCTGTATTATCTGTTTTTTGTTCTCCTCTTAAAGAAACATGTGGATTTGCCACAAGCCTTAACACTACATGGTTTTCGATTAGGTTCTATAATACTAGTACTTTCCTTTTTTTTCCCCTTGCTCAGAAGTATGCCCTATGTCCATCTAAGCTTGTTTAAGCAATAGAATAACTTAACAGGTTTTTTAGAGTCTTCATTCTTCTCATTTTCATGTTAGTAATGGACGATTAGGAATTTCTATTATTGAAGATCTTGTTCTTTTTCTCTCGCAGATGCATCTACATAGAAACCGGAATTCACTTAAACGTGTTTTCTCTTAAAAGTTTGATTTAGCTATCTTTATGTCCTGAATTCATGAAAAAAAATGTTTATCAGAGCATATTTATTGAAAACCGATTTACTGAAACAAATAGAGTATCATCCTTAGTGATTGAATTCTTTCGAGTTACTTCCTTCAAGACTGTAAAAATGAGTTAAATATATCTAGAAAATTACAGAAAGAATAGGCATGCTAGTGACTATTCAAAACAACAGCACAAATGCAACTTCCCTCTTCGTAAGTTCCTAAAGATATGGTTGCTAAGAGCATGTAATAAGAAAGAGTTACACGATACCCGCTCTTTTCCCCGTTTCTTTTTCTTCTGAATGCAATTCCAGCTACTGACATTATCACATACTCTTATACAATCAGAAATATAAGGGTGCAGATAAAATATTTTCTTCACTTCCATTTGGTTATCATAATAATTAAAGACCATTAATAACAGCAATAGTGTAAAACTAAGAAACAGGCCAGGGACTGGAAGGTAGAGAGGAGACAGTCAGGAATTCCTGATTTCCTCCTTCAAAAACAAATAGCACATCAAGTTGTTCTGCCAGTAACTTTCATAAGCAGTCTCATTTGGGTTATCTTCAAAACTTCAGCATTCCTCTCCTCTAACTTTTTAAAACTATATTTAAATTATTACATTGCATTCTAATTAACTACAACTCAATGCAGACTGCCAAGACTATCACCCACTTATTTCATGCTGAAATTCCTTAGGGTTTGGGCTTTTTTTCCTAAGAAGGAAAATGAAGTTAATTTAGAAACAGAGACCGGATTATTTTTTTTTATTATTATTAATTTTTTTTTTAACCTGCCCTCCTGTGTGGAAGGCAGCAGCGGGGTCGCAATGAAAATAGATAGTGACCCATAAAATTGAACTGTTCTTCAATACGCGCTTTGAAATCACATTTGCCTAGAAAACCTGCTGAGATGCATGCACGAACCCTAGAGGAAAGGTTTACCTGTGTACTTAGCAATGTTATCCAGCAGAAGGGGGTACTTAGTCAACCTCTGCATCTCTGTGGGAATGATATCCTTCAGCTGCAATCGGCGACACAGTGGATTACTCTCAGCATCCTAAATTTAAACAGCACAATAACTACATTTGTCATTTTTATTAAGACTATAATTACCTGAACGTGTAACATCTATTCATCACATAAACGTCTATTACTTCACTTTCCAGTAATTAAATACAAGACAAGAAATGCCAAGATCCATCATTCAGACAACACATCCCCTCTCCATTTGCAATTGCACATAGGGAAAGGCTCATCACAAAAGCAATGGCTTCCTCTCCTCATTACTTCACAGAGGCCTGGTACCGTCTCCAATCAATCTCAGTCACCGCCATACACGGAAGACATCAGTTTAGGCTTTCACACTACAGCAAAACTACAACCCTTGTATTACGGGAGTTCTTCCCAGCCTGTGTTAATGAAGATAATGTTCCCTCCTCCAAATGCCGCATGTATTCAAGCCCCTTTCCTGGCAAGCAGAATAGGTGGATATCACCTGTCTTCTACGTGTAGCATGCATCAAAATCACACTACTATAAGCAGTTTTCCCCACAGAAGTACTCACCCTTGGGAAACAGCCACCTCAGGTGAGATGCCATCTCCTGCCTGAGACACAGCATGTGCTTTCCTGCATTCTATCAGGACATTCTGTGTTCCCCAGAATTAAAGGCTCCTCCCTCCAGAAATTATTAGCAGAGATAAATACAGTATTGGAAACGATCCCAATCTGAAGGCAATGTTATGAAATGATGTCATTAATTATAACAACTTCATCTACAACCATTCATTATGCTACACCGGCCACCAGCCACATCCTCAAGCAGCTCAAACCCTCGCATAAAATTCACCTGCACAAAAGTCTGGAAGCGAGAGTCCTTCTTCTGGCGTGACTTGATGACCTCTAGAGCAAAGGGCTGGTTACTGCAGAACGTGGCAGTTGCATGTTTCAGCTTCTCCTCTGCCGGTCCGCTAAACTGTGCCAGAAAGCCAAGAAAGCAAAATTTAGATAGACTCAAGTTCAGCATGTGCCACTTTCAACAGAGATCTAGCCACATAGCAGAACTGGTCTCACAAGGGAAGAAAGGAATTACTGGCAAAATATGAGAAGTGATTTCTATTCTGTTTTTAAGGCCTTGTCTTCCCAGTCTACTGAGGAACCCCTTTACATCTCAAACTACAGTTCTATCTCCAGCCCTAGCACATCCAATCCTTTCCATAAGAGCACCGCTGATTCAGAGGGAGAATACAGTGCCATGTCTCCACGGTCAGCCATAAGGAGAGCAGAAAAAACTGCACTCAGATGAATGACAAAGGATTATTTACCAGACTGTTCATCAGCAAAGCCAAGACTAAAGGTCATCTTGTTTCTCAGGGACACTCATGCTCAAACACCAGAACATAAAGATAACATCTTACTCCCTAAACAAAAGTATTACAAAAACATGATTAGGGGAAATGATAGCCATGAGCAGGGCTGAGAAATGTGCTGCAGATGACAGATGGTTAATCTGTTACTGCAATTGCAACTCTTCCCATTCCTGCTACCCAGTCTGTGATGCAGCATAGTAACTCCTGAAAATACTCCGGAGAATGAGATCCTGTTTTTTTTTTTTTTGGCCACTTAGCCAGAACACTACGCAAGGGCATATAACTATTAGCTTAAGGTCTAGCTTGCTCTAGCAGGTATTTTCTTGCTTTTTCATAATACACAGGAGAACTGAAAGGGTTGGACGCGTTTCTTTACCAGCCACACCTGATTTTCATTTTCATCCTTTTTTTCTGGAATACTAGACAAGCAGCGGGATATATTTTAAAAAAAAAAAAAAAAAGACACAACAAAAGCAAAAAAAACCACCACAAGAGACTTCTGCATGAAGAGTTGAAAAGAGTAAGCAGATCAATCTTCAATCCTAAATTAAGTAGGCTTGAAAACAAACAACAAACTGGGAGATATCCAAGAGGGAATTTAGTAGTTTTTTAAAGGATCTACATCACTCCTGCTGCTGTCATTTGGATCTCAGAAAGGAAGCCTACAACAGTGCTATAAATTTGAAAAGGTTCAGCCATGTAAATCCTAGGATTGGAAACCAGTATTGTTAACTACCTTTTAACTGCACCACAGGCAACAAAAGACCTTTATTTCAGTGTTACTGAAAAACTGTGCTATTACATTTTTCCAAATCCTACTCTCACCTTTATGTCTCCAAAACTACCTTTCTACCCTACCCGCACATCATAAGAATTATTTTTTCTTCCTTAAATTACTCTTACCTCCAGCCAAATGAAAATCCTATGAGTTCTTCCTGCTTTCCTTCAAGCCTCATTCTCTAGCTCTGTGTTGGCTCCACAGAAATGACAACTCTAAGACCTTCAGCTCCTATTAGCTGGGAATTACCTTCACTAACCTCTGGCTCTTTGTCATTCAATGAAACATTATTTTCAAGGACAAGAAAGCAAAAAAGGTTTTTACCCAGGAAAGCAAGTCTTCCCCAATTTGGCCAGTAACAGAAGTCTCGTTCCTTTTTCGGACAGCTTTCATCTGATCGTTCAATGCAACTTAAAAAAAAAAAAGTAAATTTCATTAATACTGCTCAAATTGTTTGCTTCATTTTCAGCATGTATTTCAAAAAAAAAGCTACTCTAGGAAAACACTAGATTTGCAATAATTTCAATTAAATTAAGAAGTGTCCTGCAACATAATAAATTTAGCAGAATATCTAAGAAAATGTTATATAACACCTTTTGCACTTACGTCTCACCTGTCTTCAAATGACCCCTAAGAACCTTTCCAGTCTTATCTTTTCTGAGGCTCAGTATCACTGCCCTTTTAAAAACATAGTAATAATGTAGAGGAGACTTCAAGCCACCGGCATAAAATTATAGAAGTGATTATTCAGTGGCAGAGCTGAAATTCTGATTCTGAACAGTACTTGCTCTAAACAAGTAGGAAGGGCCGCCTTTCAAAACCACCTGCAAGACACCATTCTTTCCAGATTTGTTTTCATATTCTTTTCAACAACAGTTGTAACATTTTGAACATTGACTCATAAAGACCAGTCATCAAAGCATTGGTTCTTTTATCAAAGCATGAATCAGCACAAGAGTCTGCGTACACAGAAAAGAAAAAGCAAGTATGTGAAACACTGGACACACGCATTCTTTATCAAAATATCTTTGTAAAACAGAAACGGAAAAACTGTGTGCAAAAGGAAGAACAGCTGCAGTATTCTTTTTCACCTGAAGTGTTGTACGAGGTTGCCTCTTGTTTCAGGGTCACTTGCTTAAATTCTTCAGATGTTTGTATCCAGAATTTCAGCTGAGACTACAAAGCTGAAAGGCACCTCAGCTGCTCTTACCATGAATCCCAAGGATATCCTCCAGATTTGAAAAGATTTTCCGTTTGTCACTGGAGTTCAGGATCCCTTCCCGGGTGACACGCTGGTAGAAGACACTATGCAGAACCTTCAGTGTGCGGACATGAGCTCTCTCGGTGTAAAACAGTTCTGAAGAGAGAGGGGAAAGCAGGATTGTTAACTACCTACTTAAAGAGGTGTGGCAATGTGGATCCAAATATGAAGCAAACAGAAGTCAGAAGCATGAAGTTACAGAAGTCTCCCTCACCAACACTTCTCTTGCCAGCCCATATTTGCAGCTTGCTCCAGAATGGAGCCATGCTCTGCTATATTCCCATGTCTGAAATAACAGAGAAGTCAATCAATTTGTGACTCAATTTACTCCAAACAAACAGTGAGCTCTTAACAGCTCATATAGCCACACAGAGTGTTCTGCAGGATTGCAAGACCTGAAATTGAGATGAAGCTTTGAAGATGAATATTGGTAGTACCTTCCCATTTGCATCACGTGCTTTCCAACAGTCTAGACAGTGCCTCTTGCTTTCTTTTACAGAACATATTGCAAACTGGCCTGTCAGTGTCAAACCACTTAATACTGTCTATTTCTTCTCTAAGGACTGGATCAGTTTCACCTCAGGATATTTTTCAGTAACAAGTAGAAGTTTCACACACATCAACTCTGCAAACCAGAAGTAATAGATGGCCACTACTTTGATCAGACCTGTGTAGACCGACCTAGTTTTAAGAACTTCAGAGCTCCAGAGGACAGGTTTCAACTTTGTGCTTGGTGAGCTAGGAAAAAATACCCATCTCACCATTAATCACTTCTTGGCGCTTGATTTCATAGGGTTTCAGCCCCATCAACACTTCTCGGCTCACAAGTTGCTGCCAGTTGGGATGGTCCATGTCCATGTCAAAATCATATAGCTCATCTTCACTTTGTACATCTGTGAAACCAACACTGTCCATCCTAACATGAAAAAATACGTCAGATACTTCTCATTTTAGGAATGGATGTAAGGAAGAAAGAAGAAAAAAATCTAAGTATATTTATCTCAGTTGTAAAGCATTATGAATATGCTCTCCATAACAGCTGGAGGATGTTAGATGTCTGAACCTATAGGCACATTTTCTAATTTTGCCCCTTACAGAACAACTAAGAGTGAATATCTGTTCTTACAGTATTTCCATAACCCTCCTTTTAACAATAGAGATAAGATCATTTGCTCAAAGTCAAATACCAAGTCAGCGAAAGGGCAGGTTACAATTTCTTTCCTCCATCTATCCACAGATACAGAGCTAACAGCAATACGCAGATTTAAAAAGAGAATGTGGAAATCTCAACTCCCTAACCCATCAATTTAAATCAGTAGATACAACAATGACTATACTTCATTCAGAGATCAAAGGGCTTATCTGCATACGATTCACTCCACTTGTCCTATATACGGATGCCACCGTCTCATTTCATGTATGCATTATTTAATAAAAGGAAAGATCACGCAGACAATTGTACTGGCTCAGAACAATGAACACTACTGCATTCTACTTCATAACCTATTAAAATCTAAACAAATCCACTGAAGTTCAAACTTTTATAAGCATACTCACTTGCGAAAAGGCTTTGGTGTTCCCATGTCAACCATTCTGCAAAGAATGAAAGAAATTATTAGGGAAGCTTATGCAAGAATTTCATCCCAATCAGATATTCAGCATAACTTCAGAGTAAAAGCCTAACCTCCTAATTACAACATTTGTCAGCCTCACCCTCCTGATACAGTTTTCTAGTACTACCATAGTAGCAGACACAGACCAGCATTTCCTACTTCTACCAATAATGTTTAATAAAATGATGTCACTAATAGTTTTATGGGCTAAGCTTCAACAGCCATTGTCACATCAACTATCTTCCAAGGCTCAAGCAACCAGGGCACTGTAGTTACCTCTCTGATTCTCCCTCCTCCTCCTGCAAGTTTTCCAAAGGAGATGGGAATTCAAAAGTATTATTAGGTGTGCGGGGTGTGCCATCCATACAGTCATTAGCAGGTGGAGCTTCTCCAGTCTGCTTCAAACCTAAAAAGAGAGTAAGTACGTCAAGAACAGTACCAAGTTAGAGTACCTTTGAGAACTTCACAGCCTCATTTCAGCTTAGAGCTGAAGGAATTGAATTCCTAGGTTGGTAAGAAAAACCTCAGTGACAAATGTTTCCAGATGACGCTGACTTGTGCTTACAAAAGCAGGCACCTGAGACTGTTTTGGGTTTTTTTTTTGGCTGTTAGATGATCCAATGCCACAGTGATAGAACCCACCTAACAACAATTTCTGGCTGTGATAAGATTTCCTAATTTGAACCAGAGACTAAGTCAGAAAAGATGACTAAGGCATGGAAGATCACGTCTAATGACATAAAAACATTTCCTAATTTGTCAAGTTTGTTGCATCAGAACTCTGCTTTGCATATCCCATTCACAACACAATCTTTAATCATTCCTCTTTGCTAGTATCATCCTACCTGTTTCGCTGTCCTTGCTTCCCTCTGGAGAGGAAAAGGGACCCATTGCCAAAGGAGACATTGGGTTGGCAGGTGGGTATGGCACATCTGTTCCATCACTGGAGGACCCACTCTGGCGCATCTTGCTAGAATCAGGTGGCTCTGGGCTAACAGAAGATGCTGTAGGTAAGTGCTTTGGGTGGCGGGGCTTCTGCATTTCCATGGCTCTGCCAACTAAACAAGCATAGAGCCATTATATTGCTGAAAAAGCTTTTACCTGTTTTCAGCGATGAAGAGAGGAAGCATTTCAGGACAAAATTAGGTTTGTATGTCTTCAAAAACATGTTTTAAAAACAAGAAGTTTACTGAGTATTCTCAGCATGTATTTTTAAAAGACAGGAGAGACTTTATCTGGCTTTCAGACTAACAGCTAAGGAACATATATTTCCTTGTCTGACATACTTGCACTGCTATCATGTCGACTCGGTCTCCTTGGTGGGCCCAGAATATTAGGAAAGCCTCTTCTCTTTCCTTTTTCCTCGCCTTCTTTCTCTTTCTTGATACTTTGCTGCAGTTAATATTAAAAAAAAAAAATAAAAAAAAAAAAAAAATCACTCATTTCTTCAAATTCAGTTATTTACTGAAACATTGACCAATTCCTTAAAACTGCAGGATTTTGGTACAAGAGAATTTTATTTCTAACAAGTTATTGAGAAGTCAATATCCTACAACATCAGAGGCAAAGACAGCCTACAGACAGACTATGAGTGGTGCGCAACAGGGTTAGCAGCAGGAAGCCACATATCTGTTATGAGCAAAAACTCACACACCCTGTTTTTAACTTAGCAGGAGCTAGAAACCACTCTCCTCCATAGGGTAAGAGACCAATTTACAGTGACCAGTAGCACCTTTTTTCTCTAAGGCACATCTTGTGACTTCAGACCTCCACAAGCAGACAGACTGTAATCTGGGAGAGAGAAATACAACTTGTCCTACCACTCCAGAAAGGTTGCGAATGCTTGATCTAACCTTTTTGCACTGTCAATACGGAACTGCTCCTAACAGTCTTGACATTTCAATGGAAGCTGGAACACTGATGAAAATAAGGAGCTACTGTGACCACATACACTCCCATACTGCGGGAGACAACGGAACACACCCACAGAGGTGAAGTTTTGGTGGAAAAATTCATTATATAACTGGGAAAGTGTGTGTGGCAGGAAGAGCAGCTTTCCTGCATCATGAAGCACAAGGTTTGGGGCAAGTTTCTCAAGACAAAAAGTGAAGTATGGAGGCCAACAGCCTCATTAGCCTTAATGAGATCCTCAAGTGATTCAAGGTTGTATTTTACGAAACATTTCTCACCCAGAGTTTTAATAAGGCTAGAACTGTGAAAAACAAGCAGTTAGAATTCAGGCATACAGATAAAGGAAGAAAGAAGGTAACTCATTTCTAATTCATGTGTCTGAATACATACATAGAACCCAATTTCAACTGTTAGGTTTTCTGTGCAGCTCAGTAATCCCAGATCATCTTGATGCAGCAATAAGGACCGTAAAATCATACCAACTTCTAATGTGTGGATTTTGAATTCTAATTAAGCACCCATGCTGGGCAGCTTTAAACAAATGTACTCTGGCCACAGCACTACTACCTTGATCTTTGGCAAGAAACCAATACGGCCACGCTTCTGCTCCAGGTTCCGAGGTTCTTTAACTTTGACTCCCAGGTGTTTCATGTAAGTAAGAATCACATACTGCATTGTGGAACTGCCAAGTATATAAAAAAAAAATATATATATATATAGGGTAAGAAGAAATATTTTGTGTCAAATGCAAAGGTTCTATTGAGAAATTAACCATTTTTATTTTTTTAATACGAAACAAACTATCACAGATAATGGGAAAGACTCAGCCAGTATCAGAATATGTCCTCTTGTAAACAAAAGATGGGAGTATATAAAAGACGTACCATCGTAGGAGGTAAAAATAAATTTTAAAAATTACACAGAAGGTCCTAAAATGATATACTAAATACACATTTGAAGTCACATTATAGTTTTGAGTTATGGTAAAAATAAGTAACAGTAAAAGGTATAGTTGCTGTAAGGAGTCTAGTAAAAGCCACCCAGACAGTTGTATACATACAAACAGAATAAGGCAAGGCACATAAAGAAAATAAACATTAGACCAGATGGAAACAGCTACAAAACACAACCCAAAAGAAACATGAACTCTCAGCAACAGTAACTTTTTCAGATCTGAAACAAAGGCAACAAACTTCAGAATAAGAGGTTGAGAGCAAGAGGTTGATGCTCTGAATTCAAATTAATTATGCCAGGGGATTTAGAAAATGAGAGTTTGTGGCTACAGCCAGCAGAGGGCTGTCTTGTTCTGCTCAGCAAAACACAGAGCCAGCAGTGGGGTTCTTGCTTCATAGACTAAGCCCACACAACTTCCATTACCTCTTGTCTTCTTCCAAAGGCTGAGATGTCAACCTAAAACCAAGAAAATTTAAAAATGAAACTTAAAAAACAATTAACACCCAGTCACGTCCACCCACAGCATCAGCAGTTGTGTTCAAAGTGTCCTTTAGAACGTTAGAAAGTCCCGGGGTGGGGGGGGTGGGGGGTACAGGAAGTAAATAAAAATGAAGGTTCAGCTGGGAAAACTGGATTCAGTTCACATTAAAAGAAAAAAAATGAGTTCTGAACATACAGGTTTCTACAACCCCAAAAAAGGACATTGATCTAATAACGTAGAAGCTGACAATGGAAGCATTACCTCTGCTATTTGAACAGTAGCCTCCTTGAAAAGATACATGGACTTTACCTAACTATTAGCTTACTTTCGGCTATCATTACTCAAACATACATTGATAGCAAATGGGAAGCAATGTAAACAGTGATGTCAAATTGCTTCTAGCTCTTAATTTCTTACACTGCTGTTGTCAGGTTCAGGGTAGAAACTTTTTTTACCCCCACAATTATACTTGCTGTTACTCACAAGACTTCCTCAATTTTAGCAATGATCTGCTCGGCACATGCTCTTTCCTTCTCCACTGCATTCCGGTCACGAACTCTTTCTGCATCCAGCTTGGTTAGCTCTACTTCTGCCAGGGTCAATCCCATACTACGTTTCTGCCTAAAAAATGGGGAGAAGGAAGCATCACTTGAAATTGAATACTGACCTGTAACAAGGAAAAGCAACCTCCTGACATTCAGAACGTCAAACAGCTTTCATTATTGGTTTCTATATGAAAATGGAGAAGTGATGAAATGTCTTCATAACATTTGCACTCACTGTAAAACACAATTAAGGTAGTCTTTGGAGCGATAAAGTTGTATGATGTTTCTCAAGAAAGGCAGCCATCGCAAGGGTCAAGAAGAAGCGGTTCTTTTTGCAGTATCTCAGGTTGTGTATTCGAAGCATACACTTGAATTGAGACATTTTTAGGTAGAAGTCCATTATTGAACACTTCTCTTGGTATAATGTCTCATGTTGGCACAGAGCTCTTATGACTTCACATGAAAGAGCATATTAATTATCAAATTCTACTATATGCCCATGACAGCTTTCTACAGTGGATTATTCTGCGCCCAAAGGAGAGAGGGAAGGAAAAAAAAAGGGGGGAGGGGGGGGATATATAAGCTGATTATAAACACAATTAGTAAGAAGGATTTATATAACATCACTTAAGTAACAACAGTCTGAAATTGCCTCAAATAGCTTCAAGGAATGAAGAATCCAAGCTCTAAAGTTGATCTTGCAATTGATAACTTGCAACACAGTGTCAAAAAACATTCAAGAATTGATCACAGGGTGACCCTGGAGGCCCCCTCCAGTGCTATCTTCCTGTTCAGTCCAAGATGAATTACTACGACCCTCAAGTCTGGAATTCCCCTGTATGGGACTTCCCCTATATTGGACATGTTGACTGAGGGCAGGTATGAAGTGAAAACTACACAGATAACTGTTGTTACCTGAAATCTTCCAGATTCCTTTGAACTTCTGGAGAGACTTTATCTTGCATAGTTTGTATAAACTGGCGATGAAGCTCTTCAGGAAGGAGTTCTGGCCGCCTTCTGTCTATAAGTCAGAAGAGAAAAGTTAATAGATTATTCTTTTGAGAACAGTCCTCTCCACCTTAGAATAAAGTCACTCACATGTATACTTCAACCTAGCCAAGAGTATCCTTTTGCCTTTCACTTGCTGATAATATCTTCAGTGCATTAAGTACAAGCAGCTATGGTCACATCCACTATCATACTAAAAAAAATGTACATGCCAATGTGGTCAGTGCTTCCCACCACTTCCACATGTACCAGAGCACACATTATACCCTCCCCAAGAAACGTAAGAAGTATTTATTTGTCTCTCCCTGTAACACTTGACACCGTATGTTTGAAGTAACCCCAAGTGCATTTCAGAAACTTGCTTGGACTGCCTCAGACAGTAGAAAGTGCAGAAATAGATATGCGAGGCAAGAGCACCCTACCTAGTTCTAAGGAGATTTCATCTGGAACTTGAACTTTTAGATTCTGCAAAAGAAAAGAAAGGCTGGGAGAACATACACAACAAACACCACCCCAATAAAAGACAGTACAAAACATACAAGAAAATCCCCTCAAAAGCCGCAATCATACAACCTGTTTTTAGAAGTCGTGTAGATGTAGTGCTTAGGGACATGGTTTAGTGGGGGACTTGCCAGTGCTAGGTTAACAATTGGACGAGATGATCTTATAGGTCTTTTCCAATCTAGACAATTCTATGATTCTATGAATCATCTGATGGTACTAAGGGGGAGACTCCCATCCTTGCTTGCTTACATATCACAAAATTATTTCTCCTATCAGGCAATGCATTCCCCATGATTTATTGAGTTACCAGGTATCTGAGACTATACATCATTCATTTTGCCATATTCACTGATAACATTTAAACAAAAAAAAAAAAAAAAAACTTATTTTGGAGGACTTAAATAACTCCTTAGGTTTTTCCAGTTCAAGAGAGTGGAGAAAGGTAAAAGTCATATTGCTAGATATGCTTGAAAATGAAAGAAATGACTGGAACCTACTGCAGCTCGGTCCAAGAAGAACTGGTAAAACTCAAGGAAGACACGCCGAGTCTCTTTGGAGTTGGTCTGCTTGTACAAGTCTGTGTAAAGGTAGCACAACTGTGGGAAATAGGAGGCAAGGAAATTAAGCAATACCATGAGAACTCTTCTAACACCTCTAAGCCCAACTTTCCTTTCAAATATTTCAAGGAATTCAGCATTGCTGGACTGAAACTCTTCCTAGCTATCTTCAGCCACCTAAATTGCTCAGGTAACCTCAGCTAGGCTGGCCGGTAATTGGGAGAGGAGGGCAGAGGGATCAGGCCTTCCCCGTAGACAACTAATCCCACCACCTTAGGGTGGAATGAAGCACTTTCAAGACCTAAATACTTATTTGTAAACAGCTATATCTAAGAGAGATGGTTCTCTTCATGCTTCTCTTCATTTATACGAAATACTCTCATGCCTGCAAAGGATCTGCATTTCTCTCCTTGCCGATCCGGCCATGTCACTGACAATGCTACACAAGAACAAGGAGATCCTGATATACTCTGGTTAAAACTACCAACATGGGCCAGGGAAACAATTCCAGAACATCTTACCAATGCTGCAGGGTCAAACTGGGATACCACATGATGCAGAAGAACAGCCAGGTGAGCTGGGCGGGATTTCAGGAGCTCAATGTTTTGGAAACAGCTGCATTGTCCGTTAATCTGTAGAGATACACGGAAACTATTTGAATTATTCAAGAAAGCCATTTTGAGAAAATCCAAGAAGTTTTGTTCCAACAGTTTAGCTCATTTGTTTAATTAAAAAAACCTGATCAATTCCAGAACCTTTGCAATGCCATTCTAACATCCTAGGAAGAGCTTACAGTAGGAACACTTCTTTTCAGTACTCTCCTGAACACTGAGTACAATATAACAAAATATAATTCAGAGCAAAGGACAGCTAAAATAACTCAGAATAAATATGTCAAAAGCCATGGCAGCTATACTGCTGTGACAATAATGCAGAACTTGGGAGAAACTAAATAAGGAAAAGAAAATTAAGTAAGGCAAATGAATTCCTAGAAAGCTTGAAGTTATGAGAAGTAAGAAAGAGGAACAGAAAGGATCAAAGATGGCATATTGCCATAAACTCCCCAAATGTCTTTATTTGGCCAGATCAGCCAGTAATCACATTCTCTAATTCTTGATTCACCACACAAGAACTGCTCAATAAAAACAAGTTATGGAGCACTTGTAGTTTAGACACAGAGCAAGAGAATTTTGGTCGAGGGGGAAAAGGGGTGCCTAAGGCTAAAAGTCATTCCCACCTGCTCCTGTTCAGTGTCAAAGTCATCATCCTCTGCTCCAATGATCTGAGGCCCCACTCGGGATAAAGGACTTCCAACACTGGACTGGGAATCCTGAGGTGAGTCAGAAGCGAGGAAAGAGAAGGGGAAGGAAGGGAAGAAAGAAATGTACAGTGCTATTACACTCTTGGCACAGTAAACCTTCTTTACCAAGTTAAAGATGTTACTATCATTTTTATTTTCGTTCTCAAAACTCAGTGGAAACCCATGTGTCTTTACTCAACCTTGTCCAAGTTTGCAGCTGTGAGATCCTCTCACAAATGCTTCTCCCAACTCGCAAGCATTCAGAAACATTAAATCAGATGATTCAATACCAACTGCATCATCTGCAAACATGAGCACACAAAGCATGTGGCACATGACAAATGCCATCTTAGTACAAATGGATAAATATGACTTTGGAAAGTCAAGATACTTCAGCAGTCATCCTAAGGAAGATAATAATATGTTCAGATAGGTCTGCACTTCCTGCTATATTCCACTTTTACCTGCTCTTGAGGCCATCCCTGAAAATGCCAGCCTCGTAATGACTAAATATCCTAAAGGAAAGACTGTTTCACCTACTGCTGGACTCAAAGAATAAAATATGTACAAATGCTCTACGTATTTTAGGTCCAGCTATTTTACCGCTGAGTATATATTTCTCGCCTCTAAATGGGTCTGCTCTTAAGCTCCATAAACATTTACTCAGCCAATTAACTTTCCCCGCACAATTTTAACTGCATTTTGTTTTCTAAAGCAAAGTTTATGCATGCTCCATCTAGAAAGCAGGGGAAAAACAGCAAGGTTTTAATGGGCTTATTACAGGAGATACTGCTGTGACACTTTGTGTTTTGTACTCACAGTATCTTGAACCTCATTCTTTTCTGGGCTCTCATCCAGATAAATCCGCTCCTTCAAGCCACTGCGAGGACTCTGGGAAAGGACGAAGTTCAGTTCTGGTGAGTACCAGCAGATCAAGGAAAATGAGAACTGCACAGTAAGTTTTTCAGCCACAACAGCCCAAACTTCTCTTTTCTCACAGAGCTGTTCAACAGCTAAGGCATGAACAATCAAACTAATATGTGTGACCTACATGCACCACTTCAAAAAAAACCAACCAAACAAACAAAAAAAAAACCCACAAAAAAACCCCACCCCAAACAATAACTGAATGCAGAAGCAGGTTCAGTAAGAAAGCTAGTGACACTAACGGCAGAGCTGTAAAATCTACTAGTGCACCTGTCCTTAGCTTTCTCTTTGCTCTCTCCACCTCTTCTGACAGTTTATACAGTACCCATTTTGCTAGCTCTCTGACTAGGCCCTTTTCTCAACATCCCCCATCTGAGCAATGGGCTCAGTAACCTGGGTGTAGTCTCACCAGTGTCCAGCAGATGGGGCTAGTAACTTCCCTCCACCTGCTGGCAATCCTCTTATTCATGTAGCCCAGTAGACACTAGGCTTTATTTGCAAAAGGCATGTGCTGTTGGCCCATCTTCAGCGCGTCCACAATAACAACCAGGTCTTTCCAGCTAGGCTGCTACTCAGCCTGTTGGTTTCCAGCCTGTATTGATGCATAGAGTTACCTCACTCCAGCTGTAGAACTCTGGACTTCTTGCTAAACTTCAAAAGGTTTCTTTTCCCCCAATCCTTAAGTTTCTCAGGGTCACTTTGGATTGAAAAGCTTGAATGTTTGGTGTGTCAATCACCTCCAGCGATCAAATACCACCCACAATACTGACAGGATTAAGTTTATTAGGAAGATAGCTAGGAATTTTGTTCTGCATTTATTATATACAAACATGAGCGATATCTAGTCAAATTTGGAGTTGGAGGAGGAACGTTTCAAAACAGTCATGTATGTTGACATTTTGGAGGCATATCTGACCCACCTTCCTTTCACTTCCAACTACTAGTACAAATTTAGCTCCCACATCCTTAAGTTAAACAACAAACTTGGCCAAAACCCAAGCACACAGTCTCAATTCCTCTGCACTAATCAGATAGTGACTTAATTAACAATTGAGTGCTAAGGCACTCCAATAGGGAGACCATACAAGCACACAGATTGGTAACTAATGAGCAAACAGACTAAGAGCATTTACTGTTGGCAAAAACTGAAGCTTATTTGGTAGAAGTAAGGCTCCTCTGCACTTTCACGGCAATTTGCCCACTGACTAGATTCTGAGTCACAGCTACTGCAGTTGAAACATTACCATACCCTTAAAAGATGCTCTAATCATCATCTCTTGAGTTCTGAGAAAGATGCTGGCATGCATCTTTCTTTGCCTGGTCACAGGGATTGTGCCAGGAAAATCTAATCCTGGATAAAAACCCAAACCCCACAGTATTTCTTTCCCAGTCCCTAACAGAAGTCCAATATAATACATTTCCCCAGGGAAACATTTTGTGTGTGTACCGAGAAGTTTATTCTAGCAATGCATAGTGTTACTGAGACAGAGTACATATGTATGATACACAGGACAACACAAACACGAAGAATCTTCACAAGAAAACCCAGACCAAAGAGTCTAGAAGCAAAGTCATGGAGCTGCTCAAGACTCACATCAGTAATGTCACTGTTTGGTCGGGAGGGGCTGTCACCACTGTAATCCAGTTTGCTCACACAATCGCCGCTTTCTGCTTCCACTTCACTGATCTGCAGCGATTCCGTCACAGACTTGGAGGACAAGACTCCGTCCTAAAAAGACAAAGTGAGTTGGCAGACAGCACAGAGCAAGTAGACTATTTCAAGAGACTATCCTTAAACATTAGCTATTTCAAAACCCAGTTAGTTCACATGTTTATAAAACTTCCTTCATGTATCTAGAAAAGGCTGCAACACTTTTCTAAGAGAAGACAACAGAAAAATCACATCAAGTTTTCAGGACTTATCACATTATAGGCAGAGGGAAAAGCGGAAAAATAATACCACCTACATTTTTTTTTTTTCCCAAAAGCAAAAGCAAGGCTGGTTTAAGCTTCCAGTTATTCATTCTCCACTGTAAGAATGACTTCACAGCCTTCTTTTAAGTTGTATTAACAGACAGACTAAAAAACACATCACAGTTTGCACTTCCTTTTTTAAAAGGAGTTTTTCACAGATGATTTGAAAATCCATTGCAAAACCTACTTCATACACTGACATTGCACTGTATTGCTTGACAGCCACTGCAAGCTTAAGCACAAGTCTCAACCCTAGAGGGTGCAATTTGCCTGTACAAGAACAGAAAAGCGTGGCTGGAAACTCCTCCTTGCCCAGAATGCTTATCATGCCCCAAGAATTTTCATCCAGAACACACCACCGAGAAGCCTGACACACTCTGTTACCTGAGCACAGCCTGTGGCTTTAGACAACTGCTCTTGCAGCTGAGGAATATGCTTCTTTGTTTCCTGTATCTCTTTGAGTAGTCGTGTGGTGGCTGATCGGCTATACTCTTCTTGCAGAGACTGAAAAATAATTTTGAGCTTTCACTGAGTACCTCCTCACTATCAAAGTTTAGAACTACAACCTACTACTAATCTTCATTCCATCTACACATTTTAAATAACAAACAGCACATCTGCATACCTACCAAGTAGATGCTATAGAATGTCCATTTTAGATAGCTCTCCTCTCTCCCCCGTGCCATATGAAAATAAAATTCTAAAGATTTAGTGAAATCTCTCAGTAAGACTCAAACATGCTTACTTGTCCAAGGATTTAATCAGACTGATGGATATGTACATTTCCACTTAAGAAAGCTCCCACAAATTTTTCCTTACTCTGTCAAGTATTAAAACCTCAAAAGCCGGTAATTATGAGTGACTAGATCTCTGGTGTTAGGATGGTATATAGAAAAGCTAAGGTAAAACACAAGGCAATGTTGAAGATGCTGTAAGTAGTGATGCAACACCCGATCTTTGTATTTGCATCATGCTTTCCTCCACCCCTCTCAAACTCATGCAACTGAACTACCTGCAGCCGCTCCTGCTCATTCTGTAGCATCTTTCTCAGAATCTCCACCTTCTGGTTGTGAACAATATTATTCTCCTCCTAGAAAATACGGAGAAATTAACGGTTGTTTTTTTGGTGGAGCTGGGAAGAAAGATAAGGAAAATGAATATGCCCACTTTTCATCTGCTTCCTAAACACGGGCTCTGAAAATCCACACAAGAAGAACTTCAAGTTTCTAAATCCTATCCTACGCATTCTTTCCTACTCTTGAACATAGCTATCAACATTAAAAAAAAAAAATAGGCCAGAAATGTTTGCTTATTTACTTTCCCTACTCTTCTTTGCCACATGTCTGCACACTTTACAGTCCACTTTTTAAGAGAAGTTAACAACATGACTGGCTTGGACCAGACAACACACAAACTCACATCATGCAAACTGCAGTGTATCTCAAAGACACTCTGTGAATAACCCCTCAACTGTATTTGCATTACCTCAGATGGGACTGGATGTTTTTACTTGCAAAATGTTTTTCCCCATGTGATTAAATGCCCACTGGGTGGCAGGATAAATATTCCAATTTCTGATTTGTGCAAGAAGCACAAAACAATTCCAGAAAAAAAAATACATGACTACATTTCTTCCACTGCTACATTGGTTCTTTGGAAAGATAGCTTTAAATCTTACCCCCACGAGCACTGGGCTAGTAATCCTTTCTGCATTTCCTGATGTGCCAGGTGAATGGGGAGATGTCATGATGGGAGACATACGCCCAAATGCTGCCAGATCCACTTCAGAATCAGCTAATGGAATCTGGGGCGACCCTGGTGGGCGCCCCTGAACAGTGAGAGCTACATAGGAACCCGCTGCAGGGAGAACAAGAACAATTCACATTTCAGACACACTTTCAGATTTCTATGTTTGCTTTTTCTCTGGTTGCCATTTCACCCTAGAGACAAAACTCACACTATTCTTCACCCATTTGTTCTTCAAACCAGAGAACCTGAGAGCACTGACAGCTCTGTTTTAGAGATGTCTGTTTAAATTTCAGGTAATCCAAAAACTTTCATGATAATCATCCTTAATAAAAGCACACAATCCAACTTCTAGTCTATCAGGTTACATTGACCAGGTTGCATTTACAGTACACGTATGCTCATGCCACAAACTCTGCTAGGGTGGAAGGAACCACTACTACCTTCTTCCTTGTACATCAACCAAGAACACACTTCCTTTAAAAACGCCAGTACTTTGCAAGCATCGTACAGTAATCTACATTAAGAGTGCCTGTATAGCTATGGTATTTGAGGTGGAATCAAGAGATGGGAAGACACGTAGGCAAGGTTTGATGGCAACTTCAAACATCAAGCTAAGGAGAAATTGTAGAAGCGTATATCCGCTCAACTCTGAGATGTCAAAATTACCAACTTCACCGTTTCATATACATCCTTTATCACTCAGCATGGGGCATGCTTAGAACTCATCCTTGTCACTTGATAACTTGATAGGTCATTGGTCCTTTAAAATCATGCCTTTAATGCTTTAAAGGAGCACAGTGACAAAAATAGTGACCTGCCTTTACTTACACTTGATCAGCTTTACCACCTCCAAATGGTTTGAGTGTGTTACAAGAGTGCCATTCACCTGAGGACAGGGAGGAAGAGAAAGTTATCAGTGTTTAACTACTGATTTCCAACCAAAGGTACCCACACACTACACGGTAAGCACGTAGAATGAGGAACAATATTTTCTCCCCACCACCACCATCTCCATTACTATGTCTTTCAAGACACTAACAGATAAACAATTTACCCTTCTAACAGTTTATCTCAGTGAGCAGAGCTCTGCAAAAAGAAAACTATACATACATACCAAAGGAAACCAAGCAACCAACCAACCAAAAAAAGCACTCCACCTCTGACTGGGCAGAAAAAAAATTAGGGTTGCTAATTTAATTTGGTAATTTAAATGCCTAGTTGAAATCCCAGCTCTATCTGTCAGTAGCTGCTGTAGCACAACCATCATCTTGCAACAATAGGTTAGACAGTTTTTTTAGTTACTGACTTGATTTCTTAGCTGTTTGGGACTAAAAGAGGACACGGATCTCAGGGCAGTTAGGGGGAAAACAATAATCCAAGAAGAATATTTATTTACCGGTAATTATTAATAACTCTCTGTTCCTGCCCTCCCCTGCCACTTCTGTTTTTATTGAACCTTCTAGGATGCTGAACTCCCCCATAAAGTTCTGAAATGAGAGTGATCTCCACAACAAAACTAACATTCAGCAGTGGACTTTCAGTGGTATACCCAGAACACGGAAACTTAAGACCATTCCTCTATCCCACAGACAAATGCAAACATCACAGAAGACATATCAATTACGTTCTTTCAGGGAAAAAGCTCATTTAATATGAAGGATCCACTTCTCTGATGATTTGAATGCCCTTACCTTGATAATTCTATCACCTGTTTGCACTCCAGCCCGCATGGCTGCTCCATCTACAGAGGCAAGAAATCATTTTGTTCCAATTTCAATAGAACCAAAGAGAAATGGTTTAAGCACTTCTGTAGTTCCATGCAAAGCTACTTCTCACACTCACACAATCTATCAGATTAAAATATCTCAGTATCTAGACTAGAGCAGTTCTGTTCTCATTTTGCAGTGGATACACCAAGCCACAATCCAACCACATTTCAAGGAGTCATTTAATTCCTCTCAGACGCAAGAGGTCAGTTTCCAAATACATCAGACACTGAGAAGGTGATTCACTGCATCCCAACAGTGCAACACTCTTTGTCCTTGCACATCTATTCCAAAGCCACAGCCATCCCACCTGTGAAGAAAGCATTTGGAGTTTTCTCCTCCAGCTCATGCACATGTTTCTTTGATTCACATGAAAACCCTCTAGGCTGCTCTCTGGCTAGCACATTTAGCAAGTCTGCTTACCTTCTTTGACAGACTGCACGAAGACTGGATTGTCTCCGCTGACTGTCAGCCCGAATCCGTTTTCATCCCGTTGGATAACAACACACCGTTGAACAAGACCTGCATAAGAAAGGTGGGGAAAGCGCAGAAGAAAGAGAAGGAGAGAAATACAAAGAGACACAAGCTAGGCATCAGTCCAAAACCTTATCCTCCTAGGTAATCACAGAGCACTGAAAGAAACTAGTACAACAGAACAGAGGAGAAAAAAAATATATGAGACACAGAAACAGGGCATCAGTCCAGAAACAGATAGGAATGTCAAGAAAGGTCAAGCTTATTGCTTCAGTTACACAAAACAGAGATATACAACAGCAGAGATGCAGACAGCTCTGGCACATCAGACACAACTGAGGTAAAAGCAGTTTTTAAAGAAAAGCAGCTATGTACATGAACCAATGAGCACAATTTCCCTTTGTCTGTACTAATAGTTCTTCAAAGTATGGCAGAGGACTGTCACGTTCCAGTACACCATCAAAAACACCAAACATTTTTTAGAGTAGATTGTGGAAGTTAAGTCACAAATCTCTCACACTAACATCAGCAGGTTGGACTAAAACAGATTTATTAATCAGGTAAAGTTCTCCCAGTTCTCGGCAAAAATTTCATCTCAGGGAACCTTCTATTTCAGATGAGAGTATCACACAGAACCAGAACAGTAGCAGTAAAGAAGTACAAGCCACACTCACTACACTGAGCAAGACTTCTCAAAACAAGACCCACTCAGCTACTGAAGTACAAGGCCAAAATCCCAGGAGATATGAGTTTGAATCTGTTCCTCCTTTAACTTGGTGTGTGACATCAAAGACAACTTGTTTTGTTTCCCAGTGTTAAGATTACTCAGTATAACGTGAACATACTGTTGCACAGATAAATGTACTTAGTACATGCAGCATTTTGAAAAGGTGAAATGTTGTGTATGCCTATTGTACACCTGAAAACAAAACAAAACAAGGGAAAAACAAAACAAAACAAGGGAAAAACAAAACAAAACAAGGGAAAAACAAAACAAAACAAGGGAAAAACAAAACAAAGCAACAGCCCTGGCATATTCATTGCAGAGGACTTTGCTAGGAGCATCTGCAAAAAGCCTACCACAATGGAGCCCTTATCTTTAAAAGTGACTTTAGGAACTCTGCAAAATGCTTCACAGATGTTCTTTTATTTACACAGCAGAAACTACTAGCTACTAAACATCACCCTTACTTCTAACAGTTTGCTTTGCTGCTTCATTTCTAAAGCCACATCAGGCAAAATTCTTACACCAGCATCTTGAGAAAGAATTGGAGTTCTCCACAATCACAAACCAAAATTGTAACAGTTGCATTTAGCATGGAGGGAGCAAAGGGAATTATGAAGAAGATGTCCCAGTAAGTCTGTCTTTTCTGGAATCATTTTTAAGGAATGAATTGTAACAGAGCATGGAGTCATACCCATATCTTAAATTACTCTCGCACTACTACAGCTCCTTTCACGTCTCTGGAGCAACTCCTAATGGAAATGAGGAGCCTCAAGTGAAAATACCGTCTGCCCAGTCAGCCCTGTTCTCCTTGAGTGTGGCGTATTGAAAATGGGTGTGGGAGTAATGGAAAAGAGGTTGCATTCCACCACTTCTCCAGCAGTGTGGTCACAGTATGATATCGCAGTAACTCCCCTTCTGCTGATAAAGTAGAAGCAAATTATGCTATACATAATGATCTGCAGTAAACTGATGGAATGGATGCAAAGCGAGAGCAGACAAGAGGAAAAACAACCCACCACCTTTCACACCCTCTTTATATGGTTAAGGAAAGAACATGCCTCTCCCTTTTGTACCTCCCATTTTTCTATATGGCCAAGCTTCTTTAAGTCTCACTTCACAAGAATGATGCCCCAGGGCAGGGTGTGGGAAAGGGAACATACGCTATTTCATAAAAACAGCTCGTTTTAAACCCTGCTGCCAGACGTACAGGTTTTATGAGTAAGACACTAACTAATCTTTTGACTCATAAGAACTGTCCTTATTTAAAGGCACAGTATAGCCCTGCGTACTTGTTGCTCTTCCAATGAATTTCTTTCTTTTCCAGAACCAATAACCTTTGGATCTACTGATAAGCTTCCTCCCTGAATGAACCTGATGCCAAAGCACAGGCAATGCAGTAGGAGATGCAACATAAACTGACCTCACAGAGTATAATTTAAGTTCCAAGAATAATCAAGTTAAACTGTTTCACACCACAAGTCTCAATTTCACCCAAGACCACCTTTTAATTTTAGAATGGGGAGGCAACTGAAATTAGGACAACTCGAACCGAAATTAGTTCGTAATTGCTTTTTCCCTGTATTTGTTCCCTTCAGGCAAGAAGCAGGCACCTAACCCTTCTAACACAATATAAAAGGCTGTAACAAAGTATGTAGGCCAGCTGAGAGTTACCATGCTTGACGGAGATAGGCAACAGCTTTATAGTGATTTTAATGAAGTTATCTGAAAGTTTTCTGAAGATAACACTATTACCTGCAGAACTATATCAGCTTTGATAGCACTCCCTGTCTGAACCAGGCAGACTAGAAAGAGCAACATTTAAGTGCTCTCTTTTACTCTGCTGTGAGTAAAAATTAGCAAAGAAACCCCCCAAATCTGTCATTTTCTCACTTTTGTTCTTTAAGTAAAACACATTCAATTTGAAATCTGCTTAATGGTGCAATTCTAAGACCAGAGTAGCAATGCTTTCATAACCTACATCTTGTACCTGGAATACCTCATTAGACACTCTGGAATGGACTGAATGAAAAGCCGCAAACCACTGAGAGCCCAATGACACGGCAACATGAAGTTTTCAATAGCTGTTACTGTCACACCTGGATATCACAAGTACATACAGGAACTCCTGCATTAAATTAACTAAACCAACTTCACCCACTTTAAATAAAGTCTGTGAGACTGGGGCACCACTGAAGAGTTCATGTTAGCAAGTGGCAATCAACTTTGCATTCACCTTTTTTACTTTCGTGTTCCAATTCTTAGCATTCCCTGGATGGAAATCATGAGTCATTCATTTTGAAATATCTTACCATGCTATTTCACTTTTTCCAGCTGAAGCTTAGTAAAGATTACAAGGTCAACAGAAGTCATTATTTATAGTACTCAAAATCAAATCAATAATAATCTTATTCCCACATTTGCTTTCACATGACAGTATCTTGGTGGCATGAAATGAGGAGACATCACTGTAACTATGCTTTAAGTACACAAAATCGGACATTTTCATATCTTGAGTGGATTCATAAAATTCTGTGGAGAAAAAGAAAAATCCTAAAAATCCTTTCTCATCCCCATGCATATTATAATTCCCCAAACTCATTGGTATAGCTTCAAGCTGAGAGTACAGTAAAGCAGCTAAACATGTGCTGTAGTTAAAGAAGTTTAAGATTAGAAGTAAAAGCGGTTAGAAATTACCAGTCTCACAAAAAAGGAATTGCAAGAAAAGCTAAGACGATCAACTCTTCAACAGGTGGCACTATTCCCTCTGTAACACCGTGGCTCAGTTCTCCAGCCCTTTACAAGTGTGCCTTTTGGATAACAGGAAAGCCTAAAGTCCGAACTTCAAGGTCACTGACACACCATGGTAAACATGATTGTCTCACAAACTGTCTTGCCAGATACATTTCGATTGTCCAAGAGCTTCTCTAGTAAAAGGATCATTTACCTTTCTGTTCTACACATCCTAGATATTCAGAAGTTATTCAATAAAATAGGAAATCTCACTTCCCTAGCAGTACACAACAAATAGAACAGGGGTTCATTCTAAAAACCTGACTCACTAGAGAGCATGGAGACATGAATTACATCTCCCGTAATACAACGTAGCTTTTCCTCTGATCAAACTGTGTGGGACATGGCATGGGAGGAGACTTGTGAACTATAAGCTCCCTGGAGGCATGAGGCCACAATGGGAAAATGCAATTTAACATAGTGATTTGAAATGAATCATTCAATAAACAAAAACAAACTCCTTGCGGTTTTGAGAACGTCCAAAAGTTTGGACGTCATTTGGGAAGCTTTATTTCTGAAAAATATTTTCAGAAACGCTGCTCTGCAAAATAAATAAAACTATCAGCTTTTATAAAGAAAATCTCATAGGATGAAATTCTGAATTTCACTTAATTCTAGTTATTACTGTGATCTTCATACCAAATGCTGTATTAGTAGCATTCTTCATATTCTTCCACTAACCCGGTAACAGAAGTCAAGTAAAGTCAGTGTAAAAACTATATTGTTTGAAATTAGTGCAGTGTATAGTATCCTGACAAAACTGTTAATAACAATGGCACTGAACACCATTCATAAAACAAGGCTTGCTAACCTTTCTAGAAAAAAAAGAACCATGCATTTTAACCATGATAAATAGGACTATCTGCTCCCATGGCAACAACACATTCAACCACTGTGGTCGACTGCCCCTTGAACTCTCAGCCGTTTCTAGCTATTATAAGGGTAGTGACGAGGGGCTCCCAAGAGTCCTTTCAAGAGTCTGGAAAAATGGTGGGCACAACATAAAGACACAAGGCTGACAAGAACTGCAAGAAACAAACCAGGAAGAGTAAGTTCGATTTAAAAACATCAACAGGGGTAAAATCTGGGGCTTCAAAACAAAAAGGTTTTAAAACCTGTCCCCAAGTTGCAGAGCATATGTGAATGAGTATGTATACGGTCTAGTCTAATATTTGGGTGAGAAACTGATCATTACTAAACAAAAAGAAAGATATCTTTGGAAAGCAAGCAAGTCATGGGGAAAAGGGAATAGTAACTGACATTTCACCTACCACCCTGAAAGCTAATTTCAATTTTAAGTTCATTTAAGAGACAAGAACTCTACTTCAAGAAACAGGTATCAAGTATTGTGGGAGGTTATGGCACTAATTAGTAAATCACAGCGTATCTGAAACTACACTCAGTCTCTCTCCTGATCATCTAAATTATGTTGATTACGCAGATATGAGATGGTTGGATTTGTGGAAGAAAATATCTCACTCCAAGCTTCATGTCACTATAAATCAACTTCTGTATATGAGAACAATTTCCCTACCTCACCACTCTGGGGGGGGGGGGGGGGGGGGGGGGGGGGGGGGGGGGG
>JAVKLA010000081.1:4757146-4794825 GCA_034782735.1 Sagittarius serpentarius
GCCCCGGCAGGCCACTCGTATATTTCAAGAAATTCTGGTCTCTTGCTCCTTAATTAGGAATGCCAAGAGGTAAGAACACATACACAAAAGCCACTCCTCCTTTTCCTGTTGTCATTCAAGATTTTTCTATTCACTTTCCAGTGACTAGCCAAAGAAAGAGCCAGCTACCATCCAGTCACCAGCGAGAAAAATATCAGTACAGTATTTCTACTTGCAGGTTTTTAAATAGTTTGGTCCCATCCAAAGCAAACAGCAGACTTCTCTACACATACTACAGAACCTCAGAAAAGTAGAGGGTAGAGACAAAAGGCAAGGCAAGGTCCAACACAGCCAAGGCCACTGGAAAGGAAGGATGAGTGGAAACTGCTCCTGTAGATACTGGACATGGATAGAGCATCTGCAGGAAACTTCGGGGGAAGTAAAGGCTTATGTTAGGAAGTCATGTTTCTTTCTGCCATACATGAAAAACCAGGACACTGTACAGACTGAGGGAGAAGTATAAACACAGATACATTCCATCAAGCATACCAAATGTTTCCTGTAATTAACGTACAATAGTTTGACAGCACCTCCAGTATAATATGGGGTAAGCAGCATTAGGCAAAAATTAATGCAGGTTCAAGACATAGGGATCTAGTCAATCTGACCGTACTGTCACTAACCAGCATCTATCTGGCAAGGGGAAGAACTAGTCAAGGCTTCAATGTAAACTTATCAGAAGCATCATCCCAAAATACATGCTTCTCAAATAGACCATTTCCCTGTTCATTCTCCCTGAGCATGGGAGGAAGACATAGAAGCTGCAGCAAGCCACGTCTCCCTAAGACAGGTTTCCAGCTCTAACAAAGCAAATCAAGGCACTCTCAAAACCTATTTACAGTTTCTGAGGAACATGACCATCATATTACTTTTTTTTTTTTTTTTTTTTTTAACTGTGTGATTCAAAATTTCAGGGAAAGTTAAGAGATCATATTTTCACAAAAGGAACATATCACACCTCCCTGAACTGCACCAACTAAAGGGCTTTGGCTAATATGCCTATGTTGGTTTAGAAGGAACTCTACAGTGTTGGTGTTTTTGGGGGTTGGGTTTGGGTTGCTGGTTGGTTGTTTTTTTTTTTCCCCTTATTTTTTTAATGTTCCTTACAACCAGAGCTATGACAGCATCATTTTGTATTACATAGGTGGCTTAAGAAGTTGGATCACAGCCATTAACACCTGGCAGTTTTAGTCTAGTGGAACGATAAAGCTGATACTGGAAGAGTCACTGTACCTGTCCAAAAGCCCACAGCAGGTTATGCAGCAAGAAATTTTCTCAACACAGAAAAATCAGAAAGTATCACAGACTGTTTCAAATATCAAGAAAAAAATGGGAAAGGAAAAGAAAGGCAACCCATAGCTGAAGTCAAGACAGAGCGGAACACACACACTTAGAAACAGGAAATGTAGCAGTACTGGCCAGATTCACCCTAGGTCTAAGAGTCTTAAGAAGATGGTAGGATCCAAAAGACCACCCACCAACTTGGAAAAACTTATTACCTTCTAGTTTCTAAGATACTCAGCAAGTCATCGACATAAAGGTAGGATGGACAGAGCGTCACAGCCTAAAGACTGACATATCTGATGTAAGCTAAAGAAGGAGGATGAGCAAACAGGTTGTATTTGGTACACATTTTTTCCAACAGCACCCATCATGGTGTACTGACAACATAATGATGTGTGGAGCTACTCCTATGCCAAACTTACATGCCAATTTGTTCCAGTCTACAAGCCCACAACACAGTAGTAATACACAACAATACAGGATTGCCAGGAAGTTACTCCCTGTTCAGAATAAAGAACGGTGAAGATCATATTCTTACATTTTTTTGAAATTATTTACAGATACATTTTTCCATTTCTGTGAAACATGAAAAGGAAATGACATGAGAGCCTCTGCAAATAATGCAAAAAGATGAATTGCTGGCTCATCCAGATTAACCTCCACAGTTAGAGCAAGACACAGACTTCTCTACAACCACAAAAGCTCTTTTGGAATCCAGCACGAGCTGTGTCCTCATACAATGCCAAAAGTACTCAGTGGCACAAGATCTCCAAGAAGGGTAGCCCCAGCAAGTTTTCCCAACCATCAGTAGATAACAGGAGAACCCAGGTGACAGCCTATGCTTGCCAGGTACAGGTTAGTTTCCAGCCACTACAAAAGCTACAAGCCAATAGCAACATTTAAACCCAGTTTCCCACTCCCTGCTGCAGAGCCAACCGTGCGAATCATGTAAAGGATAAAAGCCTTGGGTGCACAGACAGAAAGCATGGAGCAAAGGTGCAAGGCTGCAGCAGCTGCTTTAGCTTACCATACGTCTCGGATCTACTCTCCTCTGAACTAGACTTTGTCTTCTTGGAGGAGCTATCTGCACAAGAGCAGGAGAAAAGGAGAGAGAGATATAGAAAATATGGAGACCAAACATGACAAAAAAAACTTCATGAAAAACACAGACTGATTTATTAGGTTAAATCGTGCAAAACACAAATAAGATGTGAACAAAACATAGGTGAAACACTTGGAATAAAGGGTGAATAATATGAGCATGAAGACACACGTAACACCACAAAGCATCTCTTACAGAATCTAAGACACAATCAAAGAAGTTCTCTGCAATGAACTACAGAAAGTATTCTGGATAAAAAACAGTCCAAGCATAGGAACTCTGGTAACGTTTATCTCCAGAGTACGTAATCACCATACACATAGTAGTTCAGCATTCTGAATCCACCCCTTAAAAAGAACAGACTTTTATGAAGGCTACAGTACGGAGTTCATCTAGCAGACTAGATCACAACCATCCTAACAGTGCTGCCAGGTAACAGCTCTCAAAATTGCAATTACTTTCACCAAATTAAGATTACAGGATTCCTGAAGTTTGCTTCTGAAGAAAACAAATTCCTTCTACAAAATAGGTTCATAGCCTGAGACCTTCCCTGACCTACCCCAACCTAGAATAATTTTACATTACCTATTCCCAAGGACAAAGGAAAAGATGACAAGCACTAGTTCAGGTTTTCTCCTTTACAGGATTTTTTTTTTTTTTTTAAACCAACATTAAAAGCCCATTTTCATTTATTTTGTGCACACTAGGAAGGAGTCATGCAGCTACTGGCAGAAAACATTAACAAACAGGACAGTTTATAAACATCAGCTTCAAATGTCTTGTGCAAAAACACATTCTACAGTTCTACCACCTTTAAATTCAACTCTCACATCTTCCACAAGCCCCAAGGAAAAGACTGCACTAAACAGCAGAATGCACAGACATGAAAAACGCACATTGCATGAGGCCAGGAGGCTCAGACAAGAGCCTGTCATACATTTCATCAACATACACAGCAGTCACTGGGTTAGTGCTTCAGAGAGAGAATGAAGAACCCCTGCATGCATCCTAATTTCTAAAACAGCACTGGACAGACTTACAAAATTGACCCTAATTCAACCTTTTGGAAAGTTAAAAGAAAAAGTATAGCATATCCTTTAAAAATAGACATTTGTCTTAAAATGTAGTATGTTGGAAAGTACAAATTCACTTTACAAGTGAGAGAGATGGATCAAAATCCACTAAGGCTCCAAAAAAAAAAACCAAAACCCAAACCACTCCAACAAGGAATACCAGCCACAGTTGAGCCTGTAACTCCAATTTCACACTTCAGCTAAAACAGCCAAAAGAACTACTCACAACTAATTACAGTATTTGCCTACCGAAATTTCAGACTGACTTTTCGGAAAGAGGAAGTATTTATAATTATTCACTGATACCACTAATCTACGTTTATTCTTGCACAGTTAACAGCTGCTTTGTAGATGAGCATGTTTAAAAGCAAGCCCATATTCATTCCAATGTCTGCATGCTTCAGAAAGGCTTCGCAATCGCAGAACAACACAACTCTGAAAACCACTTTGTTGACACATTAAAATAATTTTTATTTCAATCCCCAGTAGGTTTAAAATTCAAGTCTAGATTTTCACCTGTGAAATTTTAGGACTTTACCTGTCGGATCAAAGTCGTGTGTACTACTGCAGCGTTCAACCTTCTGTTTCTTGTCAGCTGGAGACTCTCTGCTCAGAATGCTGCCGTGTCTGTGTCAAACCAAAGCAGAGAATCCTGACTACTGTGGCACAAAAGCACTGCCTAATTGGCAAGGCTCTTGGAAATAACCTTAGCTAGTTCTGTTTGCTAACAAGGAATTTAGATTAATATGTATGCATTAAGTTCACCTAAAAAATTTAATCCCAGACTGAATTTAAGTGGAAAAATTATCTCCCTCAGTATCTTTGGAAGTGTACTCAAGGTTCTAGAAACAGTTTCATTAACTTTCAAAATTAGTAACAGAAAGTGCATTTTCTTTATCGTTCAACGCCAGGCCATATTTTACTTTAAAATAAGCAAAATAAATTTAAGTTACATAAAACTGGGAAAACTCCTGAAATCTTAACTCTACCTCCTCTCCCAGCAAACCTTAATTACCTTTGTATGCAAAAATTAAAGATTTAGAATATCCCACCACCAAAGGAAGTGTCTGTACATCATGCACCAACATAGTGTCACTTTCTCTGACCATCTCAAATCTCAGGTAAGATAACCCGCCAGTGTACGTAACAGAAATGCAGATGGTAACACTATGCCATGCACTTCAAGTATACCACCAACTGTATTTTTGGCACCCTGTCCGATCTGCATATTAATTTCCTCAGAACTGTAACAGGTATTGCTATCTGTGATTGTATACTTTTTTCCTTTTAAAAGCATTCCTCTTTCAGAAATGTTGTATCATAATTTGCAATACAGATAAGCAAACTTCAGTAACTCACCTTGTAGGTTTTTTGAGAGGAAACCTGAAAAGAAGAAAGAACATAAGTTTAATGAACTTTTTTTGTTTCTCAATATTATGTTTGATACCAACACTAATGCTTAAATACAGTTATTTTACACTTCTGTAACGCCTTCACAAGAGAACAAGTCTTCTTTATTCTATCTCAGCCAATTATTAGTCCATTTACAGTTGAATCAACTTCATAAAGAATTATTACCAACATTTCAAACAGAACTAAGAACAGAAGCAGAATCTGTGCTCTCAAATCCAGCATCTAGTAGGCCTTTCTTTTTTAGAATAGTAGCTTATGGATCATCTTCCTCTCAACAACTAGTTCCATACACTAAAAATTAATGTAACTTGATTTTTTTGTCCTGCTGATGAACTGAGTACCTGGTACCTAATGAAAGTACACGCTCTAACTGAAAAATCTCCTATAGATGAGACATTCCAGTTATCTCCCTCCTAAGTGGGTTCTGTGATATCTAGTAACACAGGAGCTCATACTGATATCTCCTGCTAACAAAACTTCTATTTTCATGAAATTGTATGAACTTGCCATCTTTGACACAAACACAACAAAGTAAAGTTAGGCTGAAATTGTATTAACTAGTCCAAATATTATTACTGAGACATACAGATAAAATCGGCAACACAAACCCACAGTTAAAGGTAGAAAGAAGTGTATACACAGTTTTTAAGGAAAAGATGTGGGACTTAGGAAACTGAGATTTTTTTTTTTTCCCTTGAATAACAGCAGAAAAATGACAGAGCAAAGTGTATGCCATCCAGCTTAAGGCACCAACTTCTACTTTCATAAAGCAGAACTGGTTTTTTCTCAGAACTTTTCAGAAGTTCAGCTCCATTCCTACTTGTTAAATGTTTTTAGATCCTTTGGCTGGAAAGCAATACAAACATTTAGAGCTGTGTGTGTATGTATAAGAAAAGAATAGATAACTTAAGTCACCTTTTGTTCTAAATTAAGACATCTACAATTATTATAGCCAATAATTTCCCCCATATACATAATAGTTATCGTTATTGCATTCAGTTTCTCCTATTTATACAGGTTTTCTGAGACGTAATGGGGTGAGGGTTGGAGGGAGGCAGGGAAGAGATTCAAGTAAAAAAATCTAATACCACAAAAGTTAACATGGCATTAAACGACAATTATTTTTTTTTAACTCCCCCCCTCCAACTTAGCTTAGTTTAAACATATCTGTTTCGTAATGATCAACAGCCTCATGGTAAGTCTGCACTAGAAAAGGTCAACATCAGTGCAGGATAGTCCCAAGGACACCACCTCCAAACTCAGTCTCAACTGAGCTGAGCAACGGCCCTGTCCAACCGAACTGCTCCAACACACAGAACCAAACCATTCTCCAAGCGCATTTCAGAGCATTACAAAAAAAAGATTCCTTGAGCACCACCAAGAACGCTGACGAAAATGCGCACCGTGTGTTTTAAGCTTCATTCTCCAAAGGAGGGGCACCTTGTCACCTCTTTTCCTCAATAACTGTACATAGAGTGGCCCAGCCAGAAATAGCACAGTCTTAGAGCTACAGTAACTCCCTCCCCATTACCTGAAAAACACAGCTGAATACACAGCAGAAGTACTCAATCTCTTTGAATAATAGGTATTCCATTAAATATGTATACACCCAAAACGCTGGCCAGCTCACACATGCCAGTCCCCTATGCAAGCATGCACTAATATGGCAACCCTGAAACAAGCATCTGACAACACATTCGGCAAGTGAAATTAAAGTGTTGTCTATTACTGAAAATAATTATATACATCAAGACACTTGTCATCTCTTAGATAACAGCATCAAATTTAGTTGCAATACGACAGCTTAAAAATTAAGGGGATAGATAGGGCTTTTGGTTGCATAAGCCTTAGGAACCTATGGGTAGAGCAGCACAGAACTTTAATTAATCGGGGGAAAAAACAAAACAAAACAAAAACAAAACAAAACAAAAAAAAAACCCAAAAAACACATGATACACAGACTCCCCAAGAAGTGGTAGTCCTTTTTCCTCCTCCCTGCAAAAAGCACTATTTTCATCTCATAAGTCTGGAAAATCCACTGTGATTCAAATAAGAAACATATAGCTAGTCAAGCCTCTCCTCATTCTGCTCTACCTGCAAAGCCAGATCTCTTCAGCATTCTGTCCTCCCATTTACAAACTCTGGCCAATAAAGAACTGCTTTGTGTAAGACAAACCACCTGAATCCCAAAGCAAAGAAAGTAAGTAATCTCAGACCAGCGTAACCCTGTCTGAATAGTATATGGTAAACAGATGCAGTAGTAATCAAGCGTTTCACTGAAAAACAGAAAAGGAGAAAAATGAATCCAGGCAAAGACAATCTATCATCCCTGCAAAGGCAGGAAAAGATGCTTAAGATGAATTATACCGCATTTTTTTTATCTACGCACTTGAACTTTTGAGCTGCATAAAAAAAATCCTAACACTACTAACAAATATTTCAATGAAGCATTTAAGCGAAAACCTTTATCACAGTGTTTCTTATCAGGCACCCAGAACTCCAGGCTTATGCTCCTGCAGCAAAAGAAACCGTTTATGAACAAAATAAAGTTAGTTCACTTTTGTACCATTTTGGTTGGTTCAGAGCTATTTATTACATGTTCAAGGATAAAATGCAAATGTTCTATTTTAGAGATCTAGAAAGTTGTGTAAAACCTTTTTATTTATTATACGTAGACCATTGACATTAATTATTTAGAAAGCGAACCCCGAAGTTTTTGCATATGAAACGGCACTGAAATCATCAGGAATTTTTTCTGTGCTTTGACATTACCAGTGAGCATAGAGGTCCCTCTGAGTGAGGGCCACAATCCCACAGCTTCCTAGGGCGAGGCCGCAACTGCACTAACAGTTGTTGGCACGGCATTTCCATACAAACGGTCAGGACTTACAAGGAGCTGGCTAGCTCTGAAGAATCCCCACCACACTGATGCTAACACCCACGAGACACCCGAGCCCAGGCCCAGGATGGCACAAGCGCAGCACGCGCTCCCCTTGGGTTCCGTCCCCCCGCGACCATGGGCGCGCTGGCTGCAGAGCACGCCGGGAGCAGCGCCCGGAAGCTCTGCAGCCCCTTGGCCACCCGCCAGCTTCCTGTGTTTCTTTCTCCTCTGAAGCAGGGAGGGAGGGACATGGTGGGGAAGCGGCGCAGACAGCAGGTCACCACCACAGCAAAGCCCCTCGGGCACAGGCAGCACGTTCACTAGAGGCAGTGAGGCTGAGAGAGTTCCAGGCCCCCTCCTGCATTTACTTTATTTCAGAGGTATTCCGTAAAACCGATGGAGTAGGAAGCGGGTGGGCTTTCTCGAGCTAGGCTGGATGTAAAGCTCCCCCGAAAGACTCCCCTCCCAGATCTGAAATCTTTCCAGGCCACCAATTATGAAATCACAGAAATTAGAGATGGAAGAGTCAGCTGAGCTAAGACTACAATTGCGATTTAATGTCCTTGCTAGCTAGACTGCGGGGAACACTCAATATAGAAGTTCCTCCTCTTGTCCCAGTTTCCCACCTGAGTAGTACCTAGCATTTCTTGATTTGCTGGAGACGTTCTTCAGTTCTCAAACACCACGTCACTTGTATACTACAGCAGAAAGCAGAGTAAAAGTGCATAAATGGAGTATAATCAAAGAACACAGAAGAGCTCCCATGAGTCTATCCAGCAACTATTTGTATCTCAGTGCAACTTACCTTCACTTTAAAATAGTTCAAAAGTAGTACTGAAAATCCCCTCACTGTGTTATAGTATTCAACACTATATATAACATATAAAATTTATTTCACCTACTATTGTAAACACCATGCAAGCTGAAGGCACAGCGGGGTGTGGTTAACAGCTGGAGACTTAATTCCAAATCCAGCTGGCAAGTTTAGGCTACACGTTAAAACCCTGTAGACATTTTGTCTGATAACTGATGAACATCAGCACATTTTCAAACTAGTTGTTCCACCCTCCCAAATACCAGGAACAATTAAAAGCCAAGTCACATTTTTGTTTTTAAAATACCGGGTCAAATAATTTAAGTAATTTAAATGCATCAAACTACTAAAAGTATGTCTTGCTAGTCATGCTGCATTAGGAAAATCTATTTAGCATAAAGCCAAGTGAGAAAAATACACTTAAAACTAGTAACACTGTGGATTAAAAATTATACTTCTCCAAGTTAGCTCACACATGTATGCACCATTCAGTACTGGACCAGCGCCTAATAACTACCTTGAAGCCAAGACAGAAAAAGATAGTTTTAAGACCTAATGTGTCAAAACACACCAGAGCGAGGAAGGATTCCCATCTTCCAACAGTACAAAGCATTCCATTCTGGCCTGGGAGGTTGAAAATACATCTGACCATAAATAGCACACCATTCAGATAACCATGTTGGGTTTTTTCTCCCTCCCATACTAAAATATTACCAGAATTCAAGTGTCTGCTATCTCAAAAACTGATCAAAGACAAAAATATTTAGATTCAGACAAGGGCCCCAACCTTGGAAATATTTATTCATGTGCCTAACTTTAGTTCCATTTACTTCAGCAGGACTACTCACATGCCTGAAATTAAGCTTGTGTGTGTTTGCACAATGCAAATATAAATTACTACAACTTGTGCTGAGATGAGTAAGAAATATTGTGAAACCCATACAAAAGAGAACAGCCAAAAAATGCTTGCTTGACAGAACTAATCTTTAATTAGGAGATGAACAGTTGTAATAGAAGCTTCTTCATTGCTTTACTAGTTTCATTTAAATAAGACATTGCTTGTTACAGACAAACCCTCTTACAGAATTCTCTATCTGAAAGAAAAGCAGCAAAAACCTAACCACCCCAAACTCAGGAGAGATGAGAAATGTTACAGGTTCGCTCTTTTGTCTTTTTCACACATTTAGAAAAAGAATAGGAAAACCAAAAGCTAACTCAAAGTCTGATCTGCCCCCCCAGTGAAAAACCCAAACTATGTCTTTCCAAAATGACATCATCCTACTTCAGGAGCTTTCACCAAGTAATTAGTCAATGAGAAGCCTTTTGCCAGCACCACCTCCATGGGTTTTGGTGAAAAAGCAAGTTGTGTTAACTGGCAGCTACGCTTCTGGAAGGCTGAGCTGGATTGTACTCTCTTCTTGCTCATACATTCCCAAACAGATCCTGTAACTAGAAGAACTGAAGTCTGTTCTTGGGTGACAGTTAAAAATCACTGAACAACTTCATTACTATTTCTAGTGCACCTAGTGCATACAATTCCTTTGGTACCTATTAAGCTTCATTTTCAACACCATGATTTGGACCTGCACCGACAGTAGTCAGAGAAAGGCTGCATTTTCTGTCTAAATCTAGTAGGTTTAAGTAAGTGCCTTGAAAGTACAGTAACCATGGATGTCTTGAATGTCATTCTGCAGGTAATTCCCAGAATTTCATCTTGAAAGGGACAGGAGGAAACAAAAAAAAAAAAGTCTGTTTTCCCAGTTTGCAGATGCACTTATCCACCAGAGCAGTTTTTTGCAGGGCTTAAAAGCCCTGAGAAAGGTATTACGGGAGAGTGCTGACATGACCTGAACAACAGCAGTACCGATGTGACCTTAATATAGAGCTAAAGGCAGTCTTCTGTCACAACAAAAAGGAGTGGACATGTTCTGTATAGGACAGCGGGTGAGTAAAAGGAACTGATGAGATAGCAAATTACAGGCGGATAGACAGAAACACAGATGCAGCAAGTGGACAACTATTAGCAACCAAGAAAAAATGCAGACAGAAGTCTGCCATTTCACTATACTACCCACAAACTACAGCTGTAAACACATCAGCTATTCTGTGGACAACACTGATTCAACACATCAAGTCTATTTACCTTAGCATTAGCCCGCTTAAAGAGCAGTTTTACGCAGTGTCATCTTTTCCCCCATATCAACGTACATAAGCTCAGGAAACCAGAGAGTTTTCTTCCTCAAAAAAAACCCACTATATACTGATGACAACAGATTGTAGCGCAAGGTGCAGAGAAACAGCCAGGCTGAAAAAGGGCCCCAAATGGCATGGATTCCTGGGAGCTGTCAGAGCCTACAGACAGATCTTACGAACTTGCAAGCAAGTGTACAAGGAGGCGAAACCAAGCTAGGCAATAAAAGTTTCCATGTTATTTTTGTAGGAGTCCAAGGCAGCAACCACAGCTGACGCAATGACTCATGGAAGAATCGTTCGTGGCATTATTAGCTTTAGATTAACTGACAGCTTTGTGAACAGGCCTAGTCACTGCCTTTTCAGAAGGAACATAGGAAGTTTAGTGAAATGACCAGAGAGCCCATATAGCCAGTATCTTCAGCATCAACTCCACACAGTTCTCCACCCTCTAAACATTCCCAGCAACTTCAGTGTTGGATTTGCCCTAATAAAGCATCAGTGAATACCTCCAATTCAAGCAATGTATGCTTTTCTGGCCCACCAATGTTCCTATCCATAACTACAATATGCCATTCAATTTTCCTTTTAGGTTAGAAAACACAGGGTAGCCAATACAGTCCATCAACATACTTCTTGATGGATCAGCATAAGGATCAATGCAAGTGACCAGAGCTATGGCAACCGACAGTGCTGAGTTAAGCAATTAACGCAAACTAGGTTAAGATAAATTTGATAAAAATCAAGGGAAAAAATTATGCCTTTTCACAAGTCTGAAAGCTAACAGGTTTCTCATGGTCTTTAAGAAAAGGTCAGGACTCCAAGAGGAAAGTACTTCTACGCGGAAAGAACACTGCACTGGTGCTAGTGACAGCAACCTTTCATCACTGTGATGTTTCCTCTTTGAGCTTTAAAAAAAAAAAAAAATATCTACATAGATATACCTTTCCTTCTTGCAGTTAACCAGAGATTTATTCTGGGTGAGGGTTTCATCAAGAGGGGTGAAGAAAAGGCAGCAGCATGAGAAGGAAGCAAGAAAAGAGGAAAAAAAATCAATTTAAAAAGATGAAAGAAGAACAGAATGCAAAGCCTTCTTCATAAAACAGATTACAAGAACATGGGAGATTTTGCCTCCACACAAGGAGGTATGTGGAATTTCCTGAAGATACAGGTAGTACGTCCATCCAAATGAACATTGCTCTCTCTGGGAAATACTCTTTTGCAGGTAGATGTGACCAGCTCTAAAAGGAGCTTGCAACAGTGTCTATTAAACAGACAAAATAAAAGTAAATAAGAAAGAAAAACCACAAGCAGGGTACTTTGAATATACTATAGTCAATGTAGTTCTTTCCTTAGCATCCTTCTGCTGTAAAACTTTCAGACAGGAAGGGTTTATATTTCTCTATGAACAGTAACATTTGGAAAGCATAGAAGAAAAGCATCTCTAGAGAAGTTTCATCCACAGTTCAGTCGTTCAGTCCCAGCCCAAGCAAGCGCCTCAGCTATTTTCCATGACACAAGCACTCGGATTTTTCCAAGAGCTGATGTCAGGGCTTTTCATGGAGAAAGAACTGCATTTACAGGGCAGGCAAGGAAGGAGGGCTTCCCCAGCAGCTATTCTCAATGTGGCCTTTGTGCTGCTCTGCTGCTGAAGCCAGGACCCTGCAAGAACTTTTAGTCCCTGCAGAAACTCTACAAAGGGGAGGGGACAGAGACATTTTCAGCAGCCAGTACTGTTCTTCCACTCCTGACTGACTTCCAAGGCTCAGAAGCATCAGCTTTCCATCTACAGGGCCTGAAGTTACAGCCTTTTAAGACAAGGACACCTATTGTTTAGTATGTCCACAATGGGATAGAAGCAGACAAACAAACTAAAACTGGGGAGGGGGGCAGCGGAAGAGAACATAAACAAACCACTTTGCTCATGTTTTCCTAACGCTGCTTTTAAATTCAGCCTGAAAGCGAGAATCAAGCAATAGGGATGCAGTTTGCCCAGAGAACGTAGTTCTGAGCAAGAATAAACTCTGTTCAGAAACTGATAAAGAGAAGAGGTTGCCAAATCTAGGTGCTGATTTCCTACTAGTCTCCCAATGTGACTGCTAACAAGTTACTAAATCTGTCAGTTTCCACCTCTGGGGAAGACAAATTGACATCTTTGAAATGGAAAAAATTAAATTAATTAAGCACCAGAAATACTGAAAAAGGCCAAGTATTTTTCTAAAAAGACCAAAAAATTTAAGCAAAACTCTAGTGCACTGCAGAGAAGTGTCCACGATTTGTTCATTTGCTGCAAGCTTATACTGCATGACCCACTTAACAGAATTGACCAGGTACAGGAGAAAGGTCAAGCCTTGTGATTTCAGAAGATATGACCCAGTTTTCTCGCTTATTTATTTATTTTTAAGTAGGCTATAGACAAAAGTTCCCAGGCGTAGAGAGCTCAAGCTTCCCTGAAGCAAGGAAAAGCAGCTGAAATATGCATGGTTTGGCCATACTAGAGGAGCTCCAGCATAGCCCTTTTCTCCGCTTTTGCATATCATCTTGGCAACCTGAGCTTCAGATCTTTGAGGGGCAAAAAGAGTGCAGAATATGCATGTTCAATTCCTTTCTCCAGTTTTCATTACTGAAAATAATTTTAAATCCCTTTGCCCACAGATTGCTCCTCTATGAAAGAGCCAAATAAAGCACTAAGGTTTCTTGCGCAGACAGGGCGTGGCAGTCCAAATTAACCTGCCTCCCTAAACTGGAGCTAATTACGGGGAAATGAAATGTTTGCTTTGCTTGCCAATAACTGCAATACAGAACTGGCTCAATGAAAGCAGCCCTACTCCCCACCTCCCTATCACCACTCCTCCCACATGGCGTCTGGAAAGCTTTCTAGTTAGATGCACAAAAATCAAAGCAATAGACAAAGGAACAAGAGGTCTGAGCCAGACAATTTTATTTTCCTAAACCAATCATAGAAACCTAAAGCCATCAACGGCCATGGGATTTGCCTTCACCTGACACATGCAGGAGGGTTTGGAGAGCACTTCTGTTGCCCCACCGTGTCAAGCAGTTTTTGCATTTCATTAGGCACACAGCCTAGTTCCTTATTAATGCCATACCTAGCTTGTGGTTGTTACGAACCAGCAACAAGACTAGTGTGGAAACAGTTCTTAAGAACAGCAAAAGACAGCAATTAGAAAGGGAGGAGAAAAAACACAGTGCACATAATACAACTGGAAATGTAGCCTTCAAAATACCGTAACACTAACTCCAATTATCCAGCTTTAAGTTTTGCAAATATATGTACAAGGTTCAGAGCCACATTTGAATATTTGGCCCAGAGTTCACATTTCTGGTAAGTGAGTATGGTTGCCTGGCACAGCAACACCACACCTCTATAGCTTCTAACTAATAAATGTAGCTTGGGTAGTAGATACAAGTATCCATATTAAGACATATTTACTATTCCTCCAGCACCACTTTCAAAAGATATTTTAAAGAACCAACAAGGCTAAGTTGTTGTTCTGCTCCTCAGCATTATGAACTCATGTCTGACTTTGTATTTCACTGGAGATCTGCCTTGATAGAGATGTTACTACCATTTGAAAACATTAGAAGTACGTTATCTCAGCAACACCTTTACCAATGGATTTATATATTCAAAAGATACTATCAGTTTGTCTGACCTACTGTTCAACGCAAAATTTCATTAAGTTACTCCTGTGATAAATAAGGTCAGCATGACTAAAATACTTAGCTCCAAGAAAGGCACCCTGTCTTAATTTGAGTTTTCCTTCAATTCTCTTGTTAGCTTGTTTTAAAGGTTAATGCATGCTTACTGGTCTAGAAATGTAATGCCAACACTTCAAACCCAAGACTTGCCTGCTTGTCATAACTAGGACTTTATCAGTTCAAAGCTAAGCAGACACTCAACCAAAAAGGATCTTCGGCCCTGCCTTTCCTTCTCCCATCCAGTCATGAACCCTTGGTCAAACTACGCCCATTCCGCGTGGGATATGTGGACAACATCCACCCTTACGACCTTTCCAAAGCTTCCAAATATTTGCCAGCTGCAATAAGCTAATTTACAGCTAATGTGTCTTAAACTACCCAAAGGCAAAGTGCTCCCAGTGGCCTAATTTACACCAGGGAAAATGGATACACAATTTTACAAACGAAAGCTGTAGCACAGAGAGAACCAAGAAATCATTACCACATTGTCGCTTAACCTGTATAGTGTATTACTAGCTCTTAATCACGCTGCTGGTGAAGTTTTACTCATGTAGGTGCAAACACCAAGGGCAATACAGACCTGAACTATTTGAGACTAAATTAAAAATATGCAACTAATGGAACATTTCACCTTACTTGCTTGAACACCTCCCAAGTGGGTTTCTATCCTACTATTAATTCATATTTTAAAAGTATCCATGGAAAGTCTCTCAACCATATATCTGTTTGTGAAAATTCACAAAAAAAAAAACCATCATGTAAACTGAACTACAACGAGATTAGGAACACTACATAAAGTTAAAGCTATCTTAGTTATTTACATGGCTTAGGAAAAATAGGCTTCTGTGATATGCAAACCTATTATTTCTCCCCTGAAATGCAGGTCTCATCTATAAAACACAAGACAAAAGATGCACACAGTATACACTGCATGAGAAGCGAAAAAATTTACACAGGCTTTTGTGACATACTTTCTCCTTCACATTTCATCTTGCCCTTCATCTAATTACAGGATAAATGCAGGAAGACCAACTGTAAAGGACTGGAGCAGAATACAGGATTAGGATTTCACATCAACATCGAGCCCTGTGTCTTCTACTATAAAATGCAAGAGAAAAAAAAAAACAGTAGCGAAGCCATGGTACTTGTAAAATGGCTCAAGATCCTGAGAACAGAATGTGAGTCAAATACATTGCTATTAATAGGCCTCCAAATATGTTTGTATTAGTATTTTCCTCTTGGGTCTCTTAAAATAAATAAAAACACAATAAAAAAAAAACAAAACATTTACTCAGGAAACCTACCAGCTGCTAAGAGGTGATGGCAGCAAAATTCCTCAAGACATGTGGCAGTGGTATAGAGATAACCAAGCTATCAGAAATATCAATACCAGTTTTAAGTTGTTTCCCCATCTGCCTCATTTACACCAGTTCTTGGTACCTCCTCCTCATACAGGCACAATGCTGAGAAGTGCCAACTCTTGCTGACTTTGGTGAAAGCACAGCTTGCAATAACTTGCAGGCTGTTGCTCAGTATTTTAGGCAGTTACCTCTTCACGTCAGAGCCACCTACAGTGCTGCCTTCCTGGAAAATGAGCATCTGTCCACAAAGGGAAGTAACCACTTTATAGCATATCCACTCAAAAAACCCCACCCCTAAAAGCAACAATAAAAAAAATAATTAAAAAAAACACATACACACTCCCCACACCTGGGCTTTTTACATATATACATGTAAAAAAGAAATTCCTCCAGCAATGATTAGCATCTTACAGCCCTTGTGCATCAAATCCTTATACCTATACATTAGCAGAAACTATTGCAAACGGAGAGAAGTCTCTCAGTGCTCTGATGGCTGTCACTGTATTAACGCTGTCTCAATTCTGCACCAACACTACTGTTCAGTCCACCATTGTGCCTACCCTTTAGCGATGCAATTTGCTTAATTGTTAGAACACATGACAGTAAAATCCACCCCCCCAAAAAAAAGATCAGTGAAAACTGTATTAAAAAAAGAAAAACAACACCCAAAACAGTCAAAGATGGTTTCTTGAACACCAATGGCTGATTTAACATCAATGCATAAAATATCAGCTTATCAAAAAATCACATTCACTTAGACTGCAAAAGCTGCTCAGAAGGTTCTGCTAATACGTTATCTAATTCAGCATTGGGAAATGGAAAGAAGGTAGTACTGCCAGCATCTACATCTAAGGCATCCTTCCTAGCTGTCAAAACCTTTGTTCCTGAGCTAAGACACTGAGGCACAGATTTTCACAGCAAGCATATTTAATTGGCCATTTTCACAATGAACACACAAAAGAGTAACTGAGGTTCACACAGCAGCTATTCAAATAAAAGAGGAAAAAAAAAACCTAAGAGAGAAAAACCTCCCTTCCCACCCTTTTTCCAGTAAATATTAAAGGAAAAACCCTTTCTTTCTCGTCTGCATTCAAGGAAGCTATTTTCTCATCTTTCAGTATATTCACATATCATAGAATAGGAACAAAGACACTCAGATATTACCTGTTTCACAAGACAAAGTCAGCTGAAGAGGGAGATCCCAAAGGCCCATTTCCAGGGGGAGTACACCGAGACCAAGTCCTCTCCAAGGAGTGCAAGCTACCCCTCTTGGAAGCTTTCTGGTTTTTTTATGCTTATCTGATATCCTTGAGAGGCATCTGCCTGATTGTTTCACTGACCACTTGAGGGAAGGGAAGAAACTCCACCTCTTCTCTCCCACCTCCTCCCAGCCATCATCAGCTGTGGCCTAACGCTGCACTGCCAATGGACACACAGAGAACAGCATCCACATACATCCCACAGAGACTGCATGCCTCAAGAAAGCAGAATACAGCTAGGATTTTAAAATTTTGCATTTCCAATTGTCCTGAGGGACAGAAGAATATATACCTATATATGTACATACAATACATAGATATGTACTTTCTGTATATATTTATGTATATATACGTATGCATGTATATGTCTATATACACATATATATGTGCATGCATGTCATTAAATCAGATCACTGATCAAAGAAACTGCATCGCATGAGGCACATGAACAAAGGCTTGGCACGGTGCAGCAAGATTCTTCCTTCAATCCACTTTCAGCCTTTTACAGGGTCACACTGTGCCATGTAATGTATTTTGTTTTCAGGCATTTTGAAAACACACGACTACCGTGGCACCTGAAAAGCACACAGTCCCAGAAAAACAGAGCTTCTGTATTGTTTTAGAAGAGAAGAGGGCAGGAAAAAGGGCGAGAATGAAAGCATGCCTCTTTCTGTCATCCAGGGAAAGAAACAGGGAGGTCAAAACAGGGGGGCAATGAGCTTACAGCTCTTACAGCTTATATGACTGGTCAAGCCCTGGGGAAGAAGGATTGGAGGGCGAAGGGGCTGTTTTCTTTTTCTGCCCCAATAACCTAATTAAGTTTGTGAGCACTGCTAGCGGGACAGAAATTTCTTCACGCTACACTGTCTGTTTGTGTTTGATTAATGTAAATCTTCCCAGGGCTCTAACCATGCCCCAGGCAGCACGATGCCTGGCTCTCCATTAACAAGCATCCAAGCCGCCGTGTACAGCAGGATGAGAGAGAAAGCAAGATATCTATTTTAGCCTTTGCCATAAACCCATCTAACTCGACCAGAGTAATTTTTGGCAATTTGATTTGAATTACCATTCCTAATTGAATTCCACTTTTTTCCCAAATCATGGAGCCTATTAAAAAGATGAAACTGCAGCAAACCACTTAATATATTGGTTACTTTGTTTTGCATTTCCTCAGTTCTCATGACCAAATTTTTTAGACTACACTCACCACAACCTCTGTACTGCCCAGTCCAATGCATGCTGGTACCAAATAAAATCTCCAAGCCACAACTGCATCAAGGCTACAATTACACAGCAGACAGGAAGCCAAAGAAATCAGCTGCTATCCCTACATCTATCTGCTCCATGGTTCTAAGCATGCAATAATTTCCCAGCCAGAGCTTTTATTTTCCATGCTTCTATCTTTTCCAGTGGCATGCATTATCATCTTCCAAATAGTAGTAAGCTGTATTTCATTGGTTTGTATTTTGAAACATTTGCCCAGTTTCTCATTTTCTAGGAATTTCACAAATTGGAAAAGAAAATGTCAGCTCTCAAAAATAAAATGGTAACCAGAGGAAAGCAAAAAAAACGGTACATAGCCGGCTGCTCAGATACTCACTGGCTAGCACCCCTTCCTTTCAGAGCCCTGGTATATGACCCAAAGGACAGGGGAGGGGGGAAAAAACAGGGTTTTTTTTTTTAAGCAAACACAAAATCACAAAGAGCGAAGGAAGCAAGGGAAAAGTTGTTGCAAATCCCAGACCAGAGCTTCATATCCAGTTTATTCATGCCTGAGTGAGAATCACGTGCACCAAACAGCCACTGCTCAGGCATAAAGAGGGTGTCAAAAGAGGGGTATTTTTAAACCTGGATTACATTTTAAAATCAAGTATTTCCTAATTCTTCTCCCTAATGTGCCTCATCAATAAGTGAAACATAGATGAAACAATGTCAACAGGCCAATATGCTTTACTTTACTACACTACATTTTGCTTGAAACACTGTTGTTTCCCATTTCCTTCATTGCGCACAGTACTCTTTTACGAACTGCAGCAGTCCAAACAACGCACTCCAACAAGCAAGAGTTTGAAATGGACGGTCAGAATCAGATTTGCTCCCCTCCACAGAAATCCCATTCCCTAGCTGTGTGCCTCGGTTTACCCATCAATAAAACTCCGTATTACCCTACTGCAGGGAAATACCACAAGTTTAAGATTTGTAAATTGCTTTATAATCATAAGAACAAGTATGTACAACACTGTAGGGTATTACTTCCTACATCCTGGCAAAACTCAAACTCCTCTGAACAGAATGCTTGCTTTTTGAAATTTTCATGTAAAATATTTAATTTGAAACCATTCACATCAATGAACAAATGGAGGAATACAACAGGAATATGCTTCAAGGCTGTGTTATGCCTTAACCTCAGAAAGAACATTTTCAATCCCCTTGAACAAAAAAACTCTCCTACTAGCATCAACACTTGGGAAAAGAAATGTGTTTGTACCATGAAACAATCTTAAAAGCTTCAGAAATAGATATTGCAGCATTTTCTTCATTTTAACGAAGTCAAAAACACTTTGAAGAATCCAAACGAAATTTCAGTCTATTGGGAAAAGTACCAAGTAGAAAAAGGATCTAAGCATAGGGCACAGCAACAGCACTTTTGGAAAACTACTACGAGAATGAACTCTTGAGCCCAACATTTAATTTGTTCATTTCTTGCTGTAAGGTTTCTTTTACACTACAAAAATAATATAGAAGGAACTGGTATAAGTAAACAGGGCCAGCGCTGTAGATTGCTTCTTTCCTGAAATCATTAATTTCTTAAAGAACATTGCTTTCTAAAGCACCAGACACCTTTTGAAGCCTCTTACGTCCAGACTCAAAATATCACAAAGGTCATATGCATCACAACTTGAGACAAAGTTCTTTCTTGCTTATGATGGGGAAGGGCATATGAATAACTGATTTTTAAAAGGATTATTATCCAGTATGATCACTGCAGAACTACACAGACCAGCAATGTAAGACTTCACTGTTGGCTGCAGTTTTTTGTTTATGCATATAAAAAAACCTTATAATTTTACAGTATTAACTTTAATTTATATTTTATCTACAGCTTTTGGGAAAAAGCAACACAATGCATTCCTTTCAAGTACAAACCAGTGCAGCTGCCAGGAAACCATGTAAAAATAAGAAAGATTCAGGAATGGAAGCTTATATCTTGCTTCCTACTCTGATTTCCCAGATTTCCTTCCCTGAGTGCTCTCTCAGCCACAGGACATAAGAAAACAATTGGGGGTGGGGGGAGAGAATCTTTGACCAAAAAAAGCAAGAAAGAGTTTCACAGGTTTTTAGAAGAAACTAGAGAGAACTAAGATATGGCTAGGAGAGTAAATGTATCACTATTTTAAATCTACAGGGATTTCTATAGTCCTGGACAACAGCAGGAAAGGAGGATAAGGAAGAAAAAAAAAAATAGGGAAAAGATGCCACTTTCCACATAATTAAAAAAGAACTCTCTCCTAAGAACATAGGAAAGATGGTAAAAGAATAAGTAGGTAACTCCTCATCTAGTCAGATTTCTTTGTCCTTTTAGAAAAAGTGTAATAAAACATAAGACAATTAATAAGTGTTTCTAAAATATCACACTACAAGTAACAAGCCTGTCTATTTCCGGTTTCTCTTTCCAGAATTTTCAAATCTCTTTGTTCCACCACTCTTTGTCAAGTAACTGCAATTTAGTCCCTATTCCCTCCCTTACACTCTCTATTGATTAAGGAACGCTTTACTTCTTGCATATATACAAGCCACACACCCTGCAAACAACATAAGCAAAGCTCTTCTCCTTGTTCAATAACAGTATTAGCAGCTCTCAGCTGGTTAGGCTGGGATATGGTAAATATTTATGCAGAATTCACAGACCTTTACCCCAATAAGGAGCCAGGCATGGGAAAAGAACAGCTTCCCAGAGCTCCATACAGCGGCAGTGAAGTAGTCCCCAAGGAAGAGTCCACACCCCTGCGAAAAAAATCCATGGAGCAGCAAGAAGAGCTCTGCATCTGATCACTACCGCTGCCAGTTGAGTTTCTACAACAAAACCTAAGGCCTCAACACACCAAGCACTAAGCATTCTGTTTGCAGCTTAGCTGAAGAGGGCAAACCTCACCCACAATTTTGGGGAAGTACAAAGAGGCATGGATGAAGAAATCTATTCTCGAAAAAGGATTTCTTTCAGATACTATCAGCATATGGGATAGATGGATACATGCATTTTTAATCAATGAATCCCTAACATTATAACACGTCACATCAATGTACAAAATTTTGCCAAGGCACTTCCTTGGCCCCTAAAGTCATAAATGATAGCAGAAGGGCTGTCCAGTTCCCCCATCAGAGTATCTAAATACTTTCTAAAGCCCTATGTTATGAGTGCTGACCCTCATTCTCTCCCCTTTCATTTTATGGGCTCAGAACGTTAATTTCACCTCTTCTATAAGAAGCAACAAAATCCACCCCACACATCTTAAATAAACAGGAACTAGCAAAAGGCTACTACACTTTTTTTTTTGAGAGTGGAAATATGAAAGTACAGACAAGAAGATATGTAAGAAAACTGACATATTTCAGCAAGATACTGCAAGAGCACAGAGTCCACTACACAATCTGCATCTTAGACACATATGAGAAACATCTGAGTGTTTTCAAGTACAAAAATAGTGGGCTATTATCTAGAAAGTAGGTACCTGCTGAGAAGTTGCAAATATGTTCGAGGCATTGAACTTCTCCTTAGTAGAGGAAAGTATGGTGAATGTCTTTTTTTTTTTTTCCATAAAAAAAAAAAAAAGGTCAGAACTCTCATACTTATTCACAATGGTATTTCTTTCTGGCCACCAAGAGAACTACAAAACCTTTTTTTTTTCCCCTCTATGCCTATGCTGCCTTATTTTCAAGTCACGTACGGTTTATTTTTGCTTTAGACACATCTTGGTCTTTGACCTTCCAACTTCACAGAACTGATATTGATCCTTTAATACAGTTTCTGACAGCAGCATCACACAAACATTGCCCAACCTGCAGCCGTTATCCACACACTTGTTCCATCACCTACAGACAATTCCTTTCTGCCATGTGCAGAACTGCACAGACTTCACACACATGGAGTGGGTAAGTTCACCATCTCTGCCTTCACAGCATAGATCACATTCTTTCATAAACTTTTATTAGCCTGAAATGTCAACAATTCACAAGTAGCATACAACTAAGAAATCTTCTGTTTGGCTACTCTGGGCTTGCTTTATGGAAAACAGAACACAACTTGAGGAGCAAATGAGTTAATATGTCATTTGAATATCCAAAGTATATTGTGTTACATAATAGGCAGTGGAAGTTAAAGAAGCTTCCTCTTAGGAATTTCTGCAAGTCAGAGTAGACAATTTAAGGACAGCTTAGATCAGATAAAGTAGTAATTTTACAAAACCACTGCTTCACATATACAAACCCTTCATTATTTCAGCTCCTTAGAAATATGCCGTAAATTACTGGAACTTAGTTTGAAAAATAGGAAACTGAGGTACAGAAACAGGAAATTATTTTTGCAGTAAACGAGTAGATCAACAATTGCTGAAGCAGAAATACTATCCAGATTATTTGACCAGTACTCAGCCATTCTATCTTAAATCAGTACCATAACTCCTTTTTTAAAAGATGAGTAAGAGAAATCTGTGTGGCACCCTGTGAGATACAGAAACAAAGTCACAGATACTTGGCATATACACCATATTTGGGAAGGGAAGTTAAACTGAGTGCTAGAAATTCACATGCAAGTAAGCCAAAAGACCTGCAAGCTTTCAGGTTTCAGAGCATTTTGCGACATGAGAGTTAACCAAATGCTTTTAGGATCCTAGACACCAGATGAGAACCCCCTAAGAAATACCCCCAACTTTAAGTACATTAGTGGACACAGCTTCAACAGTCACTATATGAAACTCAAGGGACACCATCTGTAGAATGCCAGGCAAAACTCAAATTAAACACTGCCATAGAAGAAACAAGAGGACATCAAATCACACGTAGGCCAAGCTCTAGAGAAGTACTACCCACAAAGGAAAAAGTAAGGATGATTTAGACACGAGAGAAATGTATAATCTGAGCAAGGTGGGAAAATACAAAAGCAGCGGTAGAGGATAAGAAAATAACAGCTCTCTATTGCTGGAGATACAACCCAATTTATTTGGCACCTCACTGAATGATTCACCATACAAATCCCTCTAGCTGTGCTCTGAACAAAACCCACCTTCCGGGCTCCAGCCAGCTGACTAAAAAGCACATATCAGCACAAGTTAGGATTAGACTGGCAACCTACTTTACAGAGTCAATCATTACAAGACTGAACCACATCTGTCTGTTTTTAATGCATGGCTGCATTAACCCTAAGCCAAATGCCGTGCCTAAAAAAATATCATCTTAAAAAGAAAAAAAAAAAAACCACTGAATTCATTAAAACTTTGAGCACAATTGTTAATTGCAAACATTTACAAATAATAGATATCACCAAAGTAAAGAATCTGCTAACCAAAGAAAAAAATTACAGAAGGACCCACCATTTTCTACTGTGACACACAACAGGCTACTGGACAATTTTCTGCAGACAGTAATTAAAATAATAAAGTTCTCATACAAATATGGAAACTGATTAAAAGACAGCTGTGAAGTCTGCTAAATCTGTGACGCAATCAAAAAATACCTACCTGTAAAAGCAAAAAGTGAAAGATCCTTTACGAAAGAGAATCCTAATTCTTTCAGTCTCTCATTGTCTAGGCTGACTTCTGGCATAGAAAAATGGGATATATGGAGCTTCATTTAAAAGGTCATACTGTTTCCTTCCTTGATCTTTTACCATGAACAATTTTAGAAAGCAATAAACATTTCAGAACAGCCTATCTAAACAAATTTTTGCTTATCCTGTCACTGAATTAAGTTCAACCGATTCCAGTAAGCCTGCTATGAACAGAAAAAAAAAAAAGCGCCCCCCAAACCAGCTCCAAAATACGGTATTTATGCCAGGCACTAAATTCAAACTTGAGTCAATGCCAAAACAGCATACTAAAGACAGAGACAAGTAATTACTGTATAGCTGACAATTTGAAAAGAGAGAAAACCAAGAACAGAGATACTTCATTTTCTAAGAAAAAATCTACTAAATTCATAGCAAACTGCTGAACATAGTTGCTAAAATTGTGTCATACTTCAAAGAGAGAAAAACACAACACCAATAACATGGTTTTAGCACTCAATACCTTGTTATGGTACACTCTAGAGCTGGAAAAAATTTTCAGCAATGAATACTTCCAGGCCTAAAACAACTCTACTAACTGCTCACTATACATCGAGAAGTAGGGGAAGAAGGGGGGAGCTTGACTTACTCTTCCCAAAGGATTTTGCAGGTCATTCTCAACCCACCGTAGACTTCACCCTGCCCCAGCTTTACGGTACAACACATATAAAAAAAATGAAAGGACAGGAACTGCATCAAAATGTTGGCCCCCCATAAGCAAGTCAGCTATATAATTACTGTATTCCGTATCTGTAGCCTTACACGCCCAAATTTAAAAAGCAGGGGGGGAACCCCACAAAATGCAAGGTAGCAATACCTGTATTCATAGCCCCAGCCTCTGAAAATGCAGAAATCCATTTCCTTAATGCACTAGAACGTACTTTCATTCTCTCATCACTTCAGCGCAACAAGGAACATACAACTGTACAACCGCTGATATTTAGTTCACAGTGCTTCCAGACACTGTCTATGAGCCAAATACCAGTTTGAATTATCTCCCCTAGAATTAATTTTATTTCGGAGTCTGTCCTATTGACAATTTCTCCTTTGCCCTCAAGCCAATGCATAATCAACAGTCTTTTCCAGGGCTCTCCACCTCCCCCTTCACAGTAATCATCACGCCTAAAGCACACCACCGAAGCCATGCAAGGGGCCAGGAGATGGGCAGGGAGAAAAAGAAGGTTTTAGGTCTTGCCGGAAAGCTTCACCATTGTAACTATAACCATGTATCTGCCCCTTACTTTGAAATTCCAAAGCAAGAGCATTCACATAGCTAGTTATACCGGTGTGATTACAACAGTGTATTTCCTCAAAGAGGCAAGCCAGCACTTTAGCGAGGCCTGGTAGCTGATTCATCTGAATTTTTTCATTATTTGCTCACAAGATGAGTACTGCTGCAGCCTCAAGAGACACTTCCCGTTTTAGCCTCGAGGGGCAATAGTGCTAAAACCAGGCAAATTCTAACACAGTAATTGCAGCTGCTTTTCAGATAACATTTGATCATCCAATATACAAAAGTTAAGTAATATCACTTCTCTTTAGGCAAAGCATGCATGCAGCTTACCTACAGAAACTTTAATCTACTTGTTCTTATCAGGCAGATCTGCGAGTCATCCACGCTTGCAAGAAACCACAACTCCCTCAATGTCATATCAAAGCATGCTCCAAATGCCAATATACAGACCTCCCTCTCCAATTTCCACTATATTGTATTAACTGAACATGTTCACTACCCATCAGCAGTTGTCCACAGTCAAACATCCTCACAGGATTAAACAACACATTGTGTTTTCACCATAACCAACAGCTGAGTTTAAGTAACTGAAGAAACTTCCAAATGTAAAAACAGAGCACTGGTCACCAGCAAAACTTTAGTACTCAGTGCATTAAATCAGCAAAGAAAATATAGTTTTCTTTAAATTTGTGGACAGCATGCAGTAAGGCAATATCTCCCAAGGTATTTTCTGCCCAGGGTTCTGAAATGGAATATATGTAATCAGACCCACTGCAGCATGGAAACCACCAGGATGCCAACAGAAGTGCTTTAATCTAAAGCAAACATCTCCACGTGATGGAAAAGACAGAGGAAGGGGAGAGTACAGGCAGCTCGCAATCCTACAAGACAAAATTCATTTGCTACTGGGCATTTCTTCCTGCACATTATCATGCAATTGAATTGTGATGACTGCCATTGAGAAACAGATCCTGGGGCCACAGCGGCGACAGCCGAAGTATTTGTCACTGACAAAGAGCTGCCTCACTGATCTGTTATTCCTGTGCCAGAGTCACGTAGCCCGACATCTATATCCAGCGTGCACACAGCTGGAGAGGTAACGGAGACAAAGGGAGGATGCAGCGCTCATGGGCTCTCAGAGCACGCGACCACCTTCAGGAACGTTACTAGCTTTAGCACAACTGAGAAAGTATTTCTTAAAATCCCACAGGATACAAGCTTTCCATTTTTGAGTCCCAGATATTTGAGTAGGCTTCTCATTGCCATACAGCTAATCATTGTATTTCAAATTTACTACCACAGCAAACTGATCCAAATACAACTTTGAGAAGAAGATGAAGCGATTTCTCATGGGGATTTAAATAAACAAGGTCCCTGAACAGAACAGTCCTTGTTTGAAGTGTCCCGAGTCTCTTCATTCCTGTCCTCACAGCCAATTACAAATCATCTTTTTTTTAAACAAACAAACAAAAAAATCCAAACGCCACCTCATTATCTGTATGTTCTTTGTTATTTTTTTTCTTCTTTACCTAGCTGTTGAAATGCTCCTTTGGAGCCAATTGCATTTTTTATATAAAACACATTTAATTAAAAAAACAACCCCCCCCCCCCAAAAAAAAAAAACTTAAATCCCTACGTACACTCCACGTGAACACTTACTTTGGGGAAAAAAAAATTCCCATTTCCCAATAAAAGCAGAGGAACTAACTTATTTTGGTAGAGTAAGCTTCAGCAAGTTTCTGAAGCCATTTGCTGACCCAAGAACTGATCAAAACCCATCAATATTCCACGAAGCATGCTATAGATCGGAAGGAGCCATTTTCTCCATATGTGAAGAGCAACAAATGGAACAAGATATTTAGCACAGTCCAAGCTACTGCGGTGTTCTTGTCATTGCAGTAAGTAAGCAGGCTCAGTGAAGCTGCCTCCCAGTAGCAGCACAGCCGTGAAGATTAAAAAAAAAAGGGGGGGGGGGAGGGAGAGAGAAGAGGAAGGTTCTTTCCATCTGGCTGAATTCCAGCAAGAGCATTTAGATTTGCAGGCTGCCCAAAACTCAAACCTGTTGCAAAGCTATTTCCTCTCCCCCTTCCAGCTAAGCTTAATTATCTGTTTCTGCTTTAAGCATGACCCAGGAGCTCTGCTGAGAGAAACAGCCTCCTCCAGTAAGGCTGGTGCTAACTGCCAAAACAAGCCAAGACCAGCACAGTGTCTCTCCCCCTTTGCCTGGCACCCACCAGGCAGCAGTACTGTATCTCACAACTGGGCAAGCACGTTTCGCACTACCAGGAGAGAAGTGTTTTTCTGGCCTAAACCAGGGACTGTGAGTTTGGATTACTAGGGCCAGGGCACAACCAGATACCCCATCTACAGAGTGGGAGTCAAAGGCACAGGTGAACAGGTGCAGACACCAGAAAACACAGTTTATGTCTCACTGATGAGTGCAAAACCTGATAATAAGTCTACTAAAAGGAAAAGGGAGAGGAGGTCAAGGTTTGCTATGCGATACATACAGCTGAAGTTGCACTGGTTAACATCCAAAGTAAACAACACTAGCGTTTAAAGCTATCACCAACGTTCCTACATCTTTCCACACTGGGAGAACAGAAAAGTGTGCGTGCCTTCCCCCCCCTCGGCTCCCCCCCAGCCTTTTTCCCCTAAGTATTACAGGGCTTTATTCTCACAACGATTTCCATAACGTGAGTGGGCTGAACATTTTACATAACTTCACAGACCTGACGTATGTGAGTGTAAAAGTTGGGGCTTTCAATACTACTGAAAGGGCTGCACTGCTTGGCAACATTATACTTACCAACCATTAAGGATTATCAAACTCGTACACCAAGGCACCTGCCACTGAAGCAACTAAACCAGATACAGAGCAAAGTTCTTTCAGATCATGTACCCATTTCTGAAGTATTATAAGAATTATTTTTTTTACTACTGAAGGTTCTGTTAAAACTCAAGGGTAGAGAAGCAGTCTGCAACAAAGGTATTCATTTTACCAGTGCCCTACAGACTTTGACACATCCTTACAACAAAGACAATCCCACAACAATTGCAAATGGCTCTCTGCAGTATCCCCATACCACCTTCACCAGCCAAAATGACTGAGCTTGTTGGTTTGCTAAGATCAGATCTGCACCCACATGAACCACTTCCGCTACTGAAACCACAGGGACTACACGCAGGGCAAACCACAACCTATCATTTTGTGTCTCTCAACAGACAGCAAGAACAAATTGCCAACTTGAGAGCTGCAGTTCATCATTATGAGATCTCTAAGCTAAGAACTTTTATCTTTGGCACAGAAGTATTTCTGATAAACCATTATTCCCTCTCACCATTACATTTAGGGAGTCCACATCATATAAATTCATCCCCTTCTATTACAGCTCCCCCTGAATATTTTTTCAAAGTTGTTATGATGCTGCCTACCTAAGTCACGTTAGATGGCTATACAGCAGTCTGCAGCAGTGGGGAAAATCACTCTTCTAAAGCCAGAAATGATCTGAGAAGAGCAGCTGACTTTTGGCTGAAGTCACGGCCTAATTTGGGACATCATATAATCATAATTTTTCAGAAGATGGAAAAAAATATCCTATCAACACAGACCAGAAAACCACTTTATTTTCTTACTTGCAAGCAAGAACTTTGAAAGCCACTTAACAAAAGAACAGGAATCATCATCATCAGGGCTCAAATACTGTCACATGGGACTTGCTGTCACTTAAACCAGAGCAAACTTTTAGAAGGCATTACTATGTTCAGGTCCCAAACAGTATCTGCGCAGCCTACTCAAGAAATACACAGGTACACCCAGACACCAAACACGTATCTTCAGTCCTCCACAGAAAACTCAACACAGTTGCAGGCCTGGCTTGTCAGGGTTTTTTTGCCTTACACCAGCAGGTCTTAGTCCTTTACAGCTGACACGTGCCTTCAGAATGCACTGGCAGACAGGAAACCTCTCTCCTATCTGCCAGTTGCCACCACCGCTCCCATTTCTCTGCCTCTCACTCACTTCCTATTGACTTTCTCATGTCTTACATTGCAGCTTTTTCCTATTTCCTTTTTCTCCTCGCTCATTATAGCTTCTCTCCTTCAATTCCCTTCTTTTCCTCTTTTTCCAACACTTTTCTGGTAGCTTTGATCTCAGTCCCTACTCATCAGAATATCTTTTTGCATCTCGGCACAACAGAAGCGTGCAAGGGTGCCTCTGTGCCACAGAAGTACTGAGAAGAGACACCTTGTCTGATGTGCTGCCAATGAGCTGCACTAACAGCCACAGCCACTATCATAACAGCGTAAAAAGCCTTTCAAGCAGCCATCAGATACTTCAGGTAAGCCTGCAGGTTGAAGCTTGTATGTTTATGGGAGTGGTGGACTCAGAATCCTGTACCTGTCTCAGATCAGTCTAGTGCTTTATTAAACTGATAGGTCCTTTCCTCCAGACTAGGAAATGCTTGCTTAGGTCAATTCAGGTCCCACCTAAGCTTTCCAACCCCCTTCCAGCACTACAGCTCACACAGGACTCCATAAAAGAGTATCTAACTCTTCACAGGTTACTGGTTCATTTTGGGAAGTCACCCAAGCTCTTGGTAAAACGACTGCCTGTGATACCACAAACCAGGATTCACAGTCTGCAAGTAAATTCAAGATCTGCTTCTCACATAAACAGGAATAGTTGGGCTGCTACTCACGGTTTCAAGGAGGAACAGCACTTGGATAAAATTAAGATTTCCACCAATATCTCTGAAGACTTCCAATATATATTTCAAGAGCTCAGGAGCAGAAGGAAACCAGTAAGAGTCTTGCCCTTGCATACATGTTTCTTGGGCCAGCTGAGAGCAACCAAGAACTCCCATAATCTCAGGATTTTCCCTTCGGTTTCTAGCATCAACACTGCAACTTCTTTATAACCACCAAAAGAGGCCGTTTTGCTCAATTCACACAGCTGAGTCCATCTTTTTACATAGCCCTATTCCCTGATCATAAAAAGGTTAGTTTTTCTGAACCCTTAAATGAACCGAGACCCAAGTGCCACTGCCAGGACAGCACACACTGTTAGCATGCCAGTCCTGCAAGGGACACTGCCTGTCTTCAGCAGGACATTTGACAGTATTCGAGTAACCAATATGACAATGATCCAGACAGATTACAACCAAATTATTTCAAGTACCAGAACTCACATGCCATGCCTTAGGATCTTTTCCACCTCAGGTGTTCAGCCTCAGGAAGGACACCATTAATTTGCTTTTCCAGTGCCAGAGCAATTTAATGAAGTACCTTACCAACTGACATCACAGAGCCCAGAAGTTCCAGTGTTGTCAAAACAAAGCTTAAAATAGCCATGTAGATAATATTTAAGCATTTGCCAACAAATGTAAACAACAATGTTTCTTATTTACCATTAGACTTCACTAAATGGCACGACTATGCAAGAAAGGGTTCCTGTCCATTGGTCTTAGAAGTCAAACAGACACAACACTGAAAAATCTCAAGGAAATAATAACAAAGCAAAAGTGATGTTTAGTAGACAATTTGTGAATGTCACAGTCTGAACATTGTTTTCTTTTTACTATTTATACTTATGCTTACATTTTAAACATAAGGACACTGCTTTTTCCTGTCATTTTTAATATATTTATTTTTAAATGTTTTCTTTCAAAAGAAAAATGAGTAAACCTTGTTTCTTCCTGTCTTTTTCTAAGTGCACTGTTGCTATTTTGTATGTATCCTGCCTTGTATTTTATCCTTTGTACATTCTTAATTAAACACTGCATCTTTTACATCCCTTTTCATTTTCTAATTACTTTGCTACTGCTTCCCCTGTCCTTACGTTGAGCCCTCTCTTCTGATGTTAAGACACTGTCTACATGCAGGCTCCTGACCCTTAGCTTAATCAAGCTGAGACAGGAGCTAACAATTCTATTCTTTAAACCTAATAATTATCCAGAACAGGGCCACAGAACAGAACATAGCATCACCTACCAAAAAGCAGGCATTCAAGTTTGTTCTCTTAGTGCTATTGACATCTCTTACACAAGATGTCTCCTACTGCTAATTTTCAGAGGGAAAGAAGAGGTATTCGATGAGAAACGTGGAGGATAAAGCCTTGAAAGCAACAGTCTTAAGCTTATCTTTCAAGCACCACAGCCAACATACCTCCCCCGTGACCCAGAAAGACCACCTAGAGGTTTAAGTGGAGAATTCAGTCTCCAAACCAAGGAAAACACTGCTCCTCTTTGAGACACTCTGCATAACTACAAGCTATAGCACTCAGCTGGCCAGGGTGAGGGTTGATGGTTGCAACCATGAGAGGCAAACGATGCTACCCAGAACACTGGAAAAAATGGGAAAAAAAACAGTTAATGTCAAAAATCCTGTTGATGATACTCCAAAGCTTCTTGGGAAAGCAGGGAAACAGAAGCAGGCACTGACGCTACTCACTGAACAGGATTCACACAAAATGCTTAAGGCACAAATTCTCTAGGAGATCCCACTTTTTGAAATAATCAAAAGATCTTGGGATGCAGTCATGAAGTATGTAAAATAACTGGTACAGGTATCTGCACTGCTTCCCCCAAGCAAATACATGAATGCTCTATACTACCTTCAGATGGTCTGCCAAATAATCTTCAATGTCTAAATCACTACTTTCACAGTACGATACAGAATAGTTCTGAAAGTAAACAGAAGACTACTTTGATTTCCAGTAGGAAGACTGTAGTCAATGCTGCCACCCTCAAGCACCAAGAAACTCTTTTCCTATAGGGGTTCTGCTCATCAATATAGAAGTTAATTTTATAAAGATTGGTCTGGGAAGATCACGAATGAACACCCACAAAGCTCACCAGTGACCTCAGCAACTTCTTCTCCAAGGGTAAGATGCACTTTTCTTCTCAGGCATCTCTAAACACACAGCAGCAGGCATTAACAAAATAGAACAGTGATCTTAAAGTACTCCAATGTGCAAACAATTGTCCACAGGAAGAAAGGGGAGGGGCACAACACAGAGAAGGACAACCCATACATGACAGTCAGGAGTTGTGTCAACACACTACCAGCACTCAAACACTACCATGCCAAGTCAGTCTAAGAGTTCTCTGTAGAACAGAGTACATCACGCTGGAAAAGTCAAAGAGGTCCCTCCATCTTGCAGCAGGGTTTATATGTTTCACATTCACCTAGGCCCCTATGGATATCACTTTGACAGAAATGGTACCTGAAGAGCTCAGATTATCACAAGGCCATTTCTCCAGACTTTTCATGCAATCCTTCATACCTTCTAGGCTTTCCATAATTAGCTCTGGCGACTACTTTTTTCTGCAAAATGTATCACACTCTGATTCCTGTGGATCTGGACAATATTTTTAGGAGTCTAAAACTGAAGTAGCTTACATCCCAGAACCATTCCTAATCTATCCATTTGAAACACTAATAAATGCCATAATAAGAGTTATGTGCACAGAGAGAAACATACAATTGGGCTAACAGATGAAATATCATTCCTGCCTCCACCCAAATAATCATGACGCCCACAGCTCTATTCAAAACTCGAAAATCAAGCTCACCTCGACTTTTGTCTCCAGTAAAAGCCCTAATAAACTATGCTGCATGAACTGGTAGCATTTGCTTCCTAGCCAATAGCAAACATCACAGACAGTACTCTCTTCTGAGAGCTTCAATAAAAGCAAAATAAAAAATGAATTTATGCACAGGCTGTGTCAACTACTAATCTGCAAACACAGTGAAGGCACAATGATGGAAAGCACAAGACCACTTGCCTCGATGACTAGTACACTTTTTAGTCCGTAGAAACAGACACTGTGCTGCAGCCCACTTTCCATAAACATTAGTTCTTACAAACTCTACTAATTAAGTAAATGCATGATAATAACATCTAGCTACTCAGTAACACTAAGGTATGACTTTTTATGAAGTTCGTACCCTTACCCTTCTGGGAAAAAAAAAACAACAAAAAAACCCACACTACTTTTTTCCTACCATACAGTTAAAGAAGTCCCAGTTACTAGAGAGACAAAAACTGCCAAAGACAGGGAAAGTGCATCTAAGCAGATAAGAAACAATTAGGATCTATTTTAGTACCAAGTCAGGAACAAATCGACAATTAAAACCTCTGCAGGGTAATTATGTGTAAATGCCACCTCTCCTATTTTCCAATCATAGTAGCAGAAGCTACCGCACTCTTATAGATAAAACTCACTTGCAAGCAGCTGCATAGGAAGAGTCATCAGTTCCTCAACAAGGTACTGCAAAAGTAGCAAGAGCCTCCATTCTTTTACTGTGCTTTAATAAACAGAAAGAAACATAAAGCAAGTTCTGTAGCCGTGCAATTGCTCAACTCTGCAGCATGTTTGGAACAGTTACAGGAAGAAAAAAAACAGTTAACTATGAGACAAAAAAAAAAACACATACAAATGTTTCTTTAGTGTCATAACAGGATACACCAGAGTTCTGATGATCCTTTAGTGGCCGACCAGGGCCTGCAAACGGCCGAACTTCATCCCGGCCCCAGTATGTCCTTGCAAAGACTAAAACCCTTATCTCACTCGGCCATGTGTCGCCTGCCACAAACGGCAGAACAGAGCAACGCCCAAAGCCAGCCAGCCAGCCTGCCCTAGTGCATCTGGGCCAGAAGAGCTCTGAAGCAAGCGAATGCAGGCACACTCATGCAGTCTCACAGAAGTAACAGGAAAACACCTCCTTTAACATACCCCACCCAGCCACCCACTACCCAGAGTGAGGTCCCAAAGCTGGCCTTAGATGGTCCCTGTAGTCCAATCTCCCTCTTCCAAAATGCTCACGCTGACAGCCCAATACAGCATCCAGCAACAAAAATCTAACCTAGCACTTAGTAAGTAGACAGGAACTTGAGGAAGAACAAACAGAAATTTTCAGGCTAAAATGTATGGCAAATCTCACCTAAACCCAGGTATTTTGTCATTCACCTGACCAATTTTAGATACCTACTTTAGGATAAGGAATGTTCCCCTAGATGTGCCTATTTTCTTCCACTAACTATAAAGGCAATCTAGACAAACAGCTCAGATGAAAGATGTCTACCTTAAAGACTTATTAAGTTAATGAAGATAAATGCCACCTTAGGAGGCCTCTAAACAAATACAGCATAGCTAAGAGAGGATTAAATTAAGAGGGTGTAAATGTTTACAAACAAAGTGGCAGAGCAATAAGGCTGAAGATGAATTGTTCAATATGGTCCACTGAGTAACAGGATTATGAATAGAAGTAGCAGACAAAGTAAAAGAACATCCTGAAAGAAAGAAGGGGAAGTAAATGTCACCGCTTAAAGTTCTGACTCTCTCCTATCATCAGAAGCCATGGCTATCCTGGACCACTTTTTGCTTACATATTTGGAAATCCCAAGTAGTATGTTACAAGATCATCTTTTTTCTGCTAGCACCCTTTACATGTTTCTCCAAATACCGAGTAGTTACCAGGAACAGCATGTGTCAGATACTTCTTTAGTAACTGTGCTGAACAGTCATTACACCTTCACAAGTCTTAACATCTGTTACAACTTTTTGTTTAATACCTGGTATTCCCCCATTCCCCCAGGCATTCACTTCCCTCCAGTCTTAAGACACGGGAGGAAAAAGATGCAAGAAAACGATGTTGCTTCATGAGCCCGCTGGATTAACAGAATTCACATCAGGAATGAAGCCTAACCATTACCAAAATGAACTGGGTTAAGGTTTGGTCCACAGAGAATATTATCCCAGACACATGAAATATGAACTGGCATTGACTGTATTTCAGCATAGTCTCAGGCACTAAAATCCACTGAATTTTCTTGGGGAAAAAGAAGAAAACACTACAGGAAAAGGGAAAAGAAGGAGGAAAAGGGAAAAGAAGGAGGAAAAGGGAAAAGAAGGAGGAAAAGGGAAAAGAAGGAGGAAAAGGGAAAAGAAGAAGGGCTGTATTTGCTGCCTGTAACAGGGATTTAAGCAGCTATACATATGTAAAATGCAAATATGTAAAGCTAACATGGAGAAAAATGCAGGCCCATGCTACCCTATTATATTCATAATACCATTTGGCACAGATGCAAGCCGGGTTTTTTAAGGCAGTTCCGAACTCGTTCCCACCACAGAAGGTCACTGATAAATACAGAGAGAATTGAACATATCATGTGATTTATGCCATGTAGATCTAACGACACTAGAGGCATCGAGTTTGTTTATCTTGCACCTGCTTTACATTCCAAGCTTAAGAGCCCGATTTAAAGAGGCAATACAGAGGCTTCTTGGGCCTAATGGGAAATCAAGCTTTTCACCAACGTACTGCTAGGACAACAGTGACCGAAAACTGACCCCCTCCAGATCCTGCACAAAGCCAAAGATAAAATGAAGCAGCCTTGCTCCAGACACTAGCAAGCAGACGTCCACGTGATGAGAACACGGACCACCACATCCAGCGCTCTGCCAAAAGGCTCAGCCAGGGAATGAATGGGCCACAATGACTGAACTCCCTTCGCACCCCCAGAGCTGGAGTTCCTTCAGGCCAGAGGAGAACAGTATTGGCAAGGCCAGGCCCTGCTTCCCTGTATTCCTCCAGCCATCACACAACTTTGCCACCAGAAAGCTCCGACTGCCAGGGTTGTGGAGACAGCTCCTTACCTGACATCAAAAGTCTTTTCAACCAGAACCTTAACGGAACACCAAACAGAAACATCCTCTTGACAAGACTGAAAGCAAAGGAAATGAGACATTTTTTGTCTCTGCTACGTTTTCAATTTGGCTGTTCCAATTCAATAATAGAAAGTATTTTGTTTTACTAACAAGCAAATTAAATTCCTGTCCTCGTGCTTTTCCTTCCTATGCATCACTCAACTGCTTCTTGGTAGGAAAATCCTGTCATTCCATTTGATATCTTGCAACCTGTCGTTACGACATACGCTCTTAAGTACGTGACAAAATTCTCACAAAGCCACTGAAACACCACCTTCTTTTTACTGTCACTGTCTTGTCTGGTACAGAAGAAATATGTCCTGCAACTCAAGAATCTCTCACACACATGCACTGCAAAAGAGAAAGAGTTAAGCGTTTTCTTTTGTCACCTGTTCTGCTAGTATGAACATACTACACAATCCATTTCAAAAACTTAGTACTCTGTCAACAGCACAGTCATAAACACAGACTATACAGGATTCTGAGCTGTACTAGAGCCCTTTCGCACTGCTCAGGCACCGTACTGTCCATTAAGACCTGTGGAGCCGTGACAAGGCCTAAGTGTGAGAACTACACATGCTTTCTTTGCTGCCCACACCTGAAGTCTAAAAGGTGATCTCAGGCACCAAAAAGCATCACCCCTCTGTCCCAGCCCTGGCTTCTGTCCTGTGCCAGAACTGCTTGTGTTGGTCATGAAAGGCCTAAGCAGAAAGGCCTCTCACACACATTCACACCTTAACCACCTAATAGGCACAATAAAGGAGAACACAATAAAACACATAATAAAAGAGAAGTTTTTCAGCTTACAAGTATCAAAAAGGTATCTTTTCCTCTCGTCAAAAAAAACCTGAAGACACTCATTCCATACTTGTCTCAAGGACACATAACAGACTTCCTACTTGATTTTCTTCTCACAATAGAAAATACATTTCTTCCCCTGCCTCTGAAGCATCCCAGTACAAGCAAGAGAATCCCAGACTTCTAATGAAATGTACATGGCAGCACCTGCAGAGAAGCCCAGAGGCCTAAGCAGGTATCTAAAGCAAGGAACAGATTACTGCTAATGTCTTGTAGACACCAGCAGACATTCCTGCTCATCAACTATCCTTCCTGCCCTCACCTGGAGTGACCTCTCTTTGGAAGGCTACAATGCTTGACCTAAGAAGAAGCAAGTGCATCCTCTACACGGGTTTTGAGTTCAGACTCGAGCTGTATCCTGAACTCCTGTCACTCTTCCTGCTTTAACTTCTCTCAGGAACAGTTCCTTTTGGTGTTCCTCCCAGCACCAACCCGTCCTGGAAGCTGAATTACAATCCCTGGTTCTTACAAAGTCAGCCTGGCAGGCTTGAAAGCTGTTGGACTTGAAATACTCCAGTTTCAAAGTTAACCCAGTTGCCTTGACAGTCAGCCACACTAGGTACATAGTGACTCCCAGAAACTCAGATTTAATCCCGCTTTTCTGATCCAGTCTGTCAGTGAAGTCAGAACACAAAGCACATGAGCTCTGGAAAGAGCCTAAACTTCAGAAAAGTAAAAAAGTGAAGAAATCTCATTTTATACTGACCTGTCCGTGATTGTGGACTGTGTGCCACTCATTGGAGCCTTTGGCAAGAAGTCGTATTATCCAATTTACATTTTACTATTACTGCAGGAATATTAATGAGGCTTTGCCCCCTACATGCACTGAGGTTCAGGATCCAGCCTTGCTCCAGAAGAGGCATGCACAGAGGGCAAATTCAGTTCAAGGGCGGGGGGGGGGGGGGGGGAAGTCCCAAAC
>JAVKLA010000081.1:4794925-4813856 GCA_034782735.1 Sagittarius serpentarius
CCTCCTTCTGCACTGACCTTGGGGTCTCCGGAGATGTTTCTCTCACATGTTCTCACTCCTCTCCGGCTGCAGCTTCTGAGCCCCAGAACTTTTTTTTCCTCCTCAAATCTGTTATCCCAGAGGCGCTACCACCGTCAGTAACTGGCTTGGCCTTGGCCAGCGGCAGGTCCGTCTTAAAGCCGGCTGGCATTGGCTACATCGGACACAGGGGAAGCTTCTAGCAACTTTTAAAGAAGCTGCCCCTGTGGCCCCCCCGCTACCAAAACCTCACCATGTAAACCCATTACAGTATATTAGCACAGTTTCTACCACTACAAGCTCTATCACCCAGTACTCATAGTTCATCAACTCAGTGCCTCAACCTTCAATTGTGTGATCAGTCCACCCATTTCTGCAACAGCTGAGTAGGATTTTTTATTTCCATTCTTAAGCAAACAAGGAGACTAGAATAGGCAAAATGCATTTATAATTAAAAGAGTTAGGATAAGGCCTAGGAATAGTGAAGACGTTTCTATATAATGATTAAAACCTACTCTACAGCTGGACTAACAGAAAAAGTATTTTATATCTTTGTGAACTGATACAGATGAAGCCAAGTTTTCACTGTAATATGTTACATATCATGAGTAAAGTTTTTAAATAACTTTGGTTGCTTGCTTTTTATGTGGGCTAATTTTTCACTAACAGTTCAGCCTTAAAAAGGCCTTGCAGTAACTATTTGTACTCCTTGTTTTAAGTACTTTCAAGTTTAAAACTATGACTTGGGGAAAATTAACCGTCAGGTTTCTACAGCAAGCACCTGTGAAGCAACTTGTAATTTGGGGGATAAGATTAATTGTTACAAATATCAGTTGCTCACCTTAAAGCCAACTAAGCCCTATAAAAGGGCAGGGCAGGGCAGCACAGAAAGCAACAAAAACTGGCTTGGCAGCTTTTCATAAAGCCCTCTCGAGACCCACACTGCTTGTGACAGTGATCAAGTTTCAAACTGCAGTTAATAACTACCAGCACATTACTTTTTTTTTTTTTTTTTTTGATAACTGAATGTTTCTACCTGCACATGATTTAATTTTTTTTAAGATGCCTGGGGTTGTGCAGCCACTAAAACCATCTAATATTGTTGAATAAATACAGCTTAATATTAATCCTTTAAAGACAGAAACTTCAGTTGCTGTTCTCTTAGGCTGCTACTCAGCATGTCAGTATCAGGCTGCAAATGTAGCTCTTTATAAATCACTCTTACAGAGGTCCCACAGAAGTAGCTTTAATTACTATCAGCTATTTTCTTCTAAAACACGAATTCAGATTTGGAGTACTACAGAATGTGGGATGAGTATAAATTATTAAATTGACATTCCCTAAACAGATAGTAAAGTTTTCAAGAAGACTGACATTAATTTTTGTTAATAATTGATAACTTGGTAATTTAAAACTGCTGACTATGAAAGTAAGAAACAACTGAAGACAAGTAAGGTACCAAGCCAAGCTTGTTACAAGGGAAGACTGTCAAACGCCTCTGCTGGAGCCACTCCAGTAAGCCCCCAGCCAGGGCGAGCTCTTCCCAGATCCTGACAGTCAGAATTTTTCAAGGATGAATTTGACAGCAGCACATCAGAGCAGGGGCATACCAGAGGCTCATTTGGATATCATGCGTGTGACCAGTTTATAGAATTTACAACTTCTATTAAATGCAAGAAGTCTTTGTCCTGGAGAGTTTAGTTTAATCAGGCAGAGTGAACCAAAGAAGCCAAAGGAGAGGGAGTACAAGCTCAGCCCACATTTCTCCGTGGCTGCCAAAAGCAATGTCCCCCGCTCTGTAGCAGCCTGGGGAGTTGGTGTGCTGTACCCCAGGCCCTTCGCTGTCCTCCAGCTGCCTCACTCCGTGCAATGCCAGCCAAAGAAACAGCTTTTCAGACCAGGCTTCAACTACTTCACTGGAAGCTTTCTCTGTGCCAGAAAACAAGTAGGCATTGTTCTTCATTTCTGACAAGTGATTTATAATTTCATGATAATGACACTAAATTAGACTAAAAACTTAGATATCACCAGAGATAAAATGTAAGCCTTTCACTTTTAACCTACTTGTTTTGCAGACAGAGTGACATCTATTGCATAACTTTCTTACAGACCCACCTTCAAGACATTCAAGGCTGAAACAGAAGTGGAGGAGGTTCAGTTTCGATACCTGCTTGCTCTGTGGCTTTTCTCACTTACACCATCAGTACGGATTATGGCAGATATATATGTATATATACATACAGGCACACAGAGAGTCCCTAAAAAATGGATTTAAAAAAATTAATTTCAACATTATGGTGGTGAACAAAAGTGGCCCACAGGCAGTTCTGTGAAGTGAAAAGCAGTGCAAGAGAATCTCCAATTAGTACTACAGCTCTGATGAAGAACGAACATAGATGTTCCCAGTGCTCGCTGTGCCTTGTACTCAGTACAAGCAATTGGAAGCTGCCACATTTCACACAGGATGAATGTGGCACTCAAGGGTTTTTGGCACCTTTGCAATGGAAGTGCTGGACATATTGACTCTTTACATACAAAAATTACATTAATGTTAACTATATACATGGGTCTAGTGAATTCAGTACAAATCAGACATTTTGATAACTGCAGTTTTTGCTCTTTAATTGTGATTTCTTTAAAGCAACAATTTTCATTTCAAGAAAGGGACATTATAGGAGGACAGAGCAACTGACTAAAAACTAAAGTCCATTTTTACAGTGCATATTCCAGGTAGGTGAACAGTCAAGGATGCATATCACACTGAAACAAAACAGTGGGAACAGCAGCCTATAGAATTTTAGGATTTTATCGAGCATTCTTTTTAACTACCCTATGCAGTTTGTTTACATGACAAACATCACCTCAGTGGCACCGAAGCAGATCATTTTACAAGAGGGTTCTCCCTAAAAACACAAAACCCCATGTTTACTCAAGTAAAGGTCAGGTGATGGCAGCCCATTTCAGGGAATCTTGAGCCCTTCCCTTCCCACAGGAGCCCTTCAGCTACAACAGCGGATTCGTAACGGACACGAGGTGTCGATCAGGAATCCTTGCAGCACTCCCCCCTATTTTTTCAGCACATCCACCGGAAAGAACTCACGGCTGAAGCCTTCAGGCCCCTTTGGAAACCGTCACACCCCCCGGACGAGGATCCGGCGGCCCAGGCGTTCCCCGGACCCAAACCCCGCGGTAACGCCGTAGCGGCACCCGAGCGCACTCGTACATTGCGCCCGGCGGGAGTAACGATTAGCGTCGCGCCTGCATTTTTTTGTTCGTTCTTTCTTTCTTTCTTTCCAAGTAAAAGAAGTTTTCCTTTAAGGAGTAGGGGCCCGCTCTTCGGCAGTTTTCCCCGTGCCACAGTCCCAGCACGAGAGGTGCGGCTCTGCCGCCCCCGCCCCCGCCCGGCCCCGCTGCCCAGCGCTCTGGCAGGGACCCGCCGCACCCTGCCTTTTCCTCCGCGGACCCAACCGGCGGCCAAGGTGACCGCTCGGCCTCTGGCGCGGAGGCGGCGCGGCGCGGCCCGGCAGCCGCTGGGCCGCCGGCGGAGGACGCCCCGTTACCTGCCGGGTGGTTGTAGAAGGGCCGGAACCGCGGCGGCAGCTTCAGCTCGATGCGGTCGAGCAGGCGGTGGTAGGAGGCGCGGAGCCCCGCGACGGCGGCCGCCATGTCGGGAGAGCGAGGGGGGCGCGGGGGCCGGGCGGCGGCGGCAGGCGAGCGGGTGCCGGCAGCTCCGTCCCTCCGCGACCCGCCGTCCTTCCACCGCCCCCAGCAAAGCCCCGCCTGCCTGTCACCCCCGTGCCGGGAGGAGGAGCGCCGCTCCCTGCGCGCTGATTGGCCGCCTCTGCAAGAGGCGGGGCGGGGCGGAGGGGTTCGAGCAGCGCTATTGGCTAGGGTGGCCTGCCCCCTCCTCGCGAAGGGGAGCCGGCGCCAGGCCCTCGGAGGAGGTACCCCGGCCGTCTTCGGGAAGGTCACGAGCTCCCGGCTCAGAGATGGCCGCCGGCGCCGCTTCACTCTCCCACTCAAGATGGCCGGCGCGGGAAACCCTGAGCCAAGACTATAAGCCCAAACCCAAGATGGCCACCTCGTAGCTTCTCCGCTTAGCCCGAGAGCCGGTTTGGGCGGCTAAGCCGAGCGCGTTGACGTCACCCGTCATTTTACGACGCCCCGTCCCCATTCGGGGCGGGACGGTGCCCCCCAGGGCGACGTTACCAGCTCGCGCGAGACGCCTGGAGTCTCGGAGCGCTGAGTCCCCACCCCGGCGGCACGGAGCATTCCTCCTTATCCAGCCCCTTCCGTCCGGACCGAGCCGCGCGGTTTCGTCCCCCCGGCCGCCGCCCAGGAGTGCCCTCCGAGCTCGTCCGCGGCAGGCGCACGTCCGCTGGCCGTCCCGGCCCCTTGTCAGGACTCCCAGCGGGCCGCGGCCTGCCCCGGCTGTGGGGAGCGGGGAGGGGGGCGCGGAACGCGGGTGCCAGGGCGGGCTCCCCCACACTCGCTGACCCCTGCGGGGACAGTCCCAGCCTTTTCCAGGCCAGCGGGGTGCTTCTTTCCTTCACTTCCCGTCGCAACTTGTTAACAGTTACTTCCCCTTTGGCCTGCGGTATCCCTGCCGAAGAGTTTCCCTCCCCATTTCCCATCCCTCCCGGAGCTCCATCTCCAGCCGTCCTCGTCCCTCCCCTCCCCTCCCAGCCTGCTCCCCTGTTTCGTCTTGTCACAAGCTCTTAGGGGCAAGGAGTGTCCGTGCCTCCATCTGCACGGTATGCAGTGTGGAAAATATGACACCAAAGAAACTTATAACAGAAAGAAACAGAAAATTAAAATAACAAGGTGCCAGGAGCTGTGCGGCTCTGGAGCCTCCGATAGTCACTAGCTGCGCTGTTTACTCCCAGACCTTTCGTAGCTCCATGTCAAATCTCGCGTTCCCTGCATTTCCACAACACATTTCATTAGGAGTTTTTCTCACAGGTGAAGGTCAACAAAAATCGGAGATCAGAATGAGAACTGATCCCTCCCTGTGCATTCCTCGGCCTTCCAGAAACACTGCAGCCAAGGGCCTGTTCCTGCTCCCCTTCTCTTAATGCAAAAAAACTCCCTACAATATGAAAAGGTGAGCAACAGGCTGTATATTACCACACCTACTAAATACAGAATATTTGGACATTCAAATTTCAACATGTCTGGATTTCCCTTTCCTTGGCCACAGCTCCCAATAGAAACATATCCTTGGCTAGTACACCGCTGTAACTCCCTGCCATTTATGCCACATACAACACAGCTTTAGGGAGAAATGCGTGTCTCAACTCCACAGACATTTAAACAGCAGAGCTTGTTTCTGACAATGCATGAACAGCATGAAGCAAACTGTAACAGATCAGAAGCCGAGTTCTAGATACATTACTTAATCCCAAAATCTCATTGCCAATGCAAGGGGATAAATAAGATTCCTGCCAGGAACATTTGTTCTCAAACACCTAGGAATAACATCTGTATACTAGAAGTTCAGGAACCTTCCATGCTACTGCACCTCATGTTGCCAGGAATTAAAGCTTATAAGCACGACAGAAGTGGAATGCAAAGCAGGATGGCTCTGCTGCCAGGGAGGGTGGGCGTTAATACTTGGCCTCCCAGCGCAGAGGAACTTTCCTACCAAATGCCAACAGACCAGTGTAATCTTATTAGCTAATGCCAATCATATAGGACACCATCCTTCTTCCCTCTAATTAATCTTACCTTGATACATTTCTTCAAAGCCAGGACACTGGACTTGGGAAGAGTCTAGAAAACAGGCTTCTGGAAACTCAGGACCAGATATATCATTAAGCACACACGGCCACACCTTGCTTGAAACCCTACTCAGGACCCTGCCGCTCTATAACATACAGCTTTTTCCTCCTCGGAGCAAAGTGAGCATGAACCAGGAAGCCAGGAGACTGTTTGATAGTCTGAAGAATTTGTTGTTTTGAAGCTCAGTGCAAAGAGGGGAAGCATGGGATGAAATAATTTTCTACATAATACTTGACATATATACGCAGGACATTTATACTTCCTCTTTTGGTTTCCTTTTGAGGAAGACAGAGGCTTGGGAAAAAAAAGGAGGGGGAATGCAAGACACGCAGCCACGACTGCCTCTTCTTCTGCAGCTGTATGCAATACATTGGTCAGTGGTAATGGAGTGAGTAAATACCTCCATCTATCTATATTTATTATATATCTCTTTACTGCATCTTCTCTGCAAGAAATCCCTCCCTGCTTTTAACTTAGGGAACATAAAGTACTGTGCCTTGAGAGACGAAGGCTCCTGGGAGACCTTCCTTTTCATGGCAGGCCCAGCATTTGCGTATTAGGCCTCGATGCTTTTTTATTACTTTAATTATATTTTATTGTGCATAACAACATAATGACAATAACAATTAGCTGGAGGAAATCCTAAAAAAAAAAAAATAGGAATGAGAAAGAAACTTATCCCCTCCTCCAGTAAACTGATATAAAATTCAGTGGAGTGGCAGTGTTTAACATTTGCAAAAAATTTGCTCAGAATTGACAAAAGGAGCATCACACAAAACTACACCAATGACAAAAAAGGAAGCATAAAACCACTATGCCACACGGTTTAGTAGATTAACTCTTGTTCATAATGGGCTGCATTCACATTTCAATGTTTAATGCAACACTTAGAAAGAAAAAGCACTAATAAACCAATTCAAAAGTAGACTCTGAAACCATAACTGCTTCTCTTTTCCACAAACACTGATTTTTTTGGTGGGAGCTGACTGCATACTTACGTTAATACAGATGCCTATTTATGTTACCTCTGCCTGGGCAGTTTTACAATGTGAAATCTGGGAAGTGCGGGGTAGGGAAATCAATAAGTAATTACACTCTGCAGTACCAATTAAAATAGGTTGGGTTTGGGGTTTTTTTTGGTGGCTCTAAAGCCATCACTTAGCCTGAATTTACATAGATGCTAGAAATGGAAACTGCATATTAACCTCATCAGTTCATGTCGCCAGGGCAAAGCATCAGTGTCCCCAGCAGTCTATTTTTTACAGTCCAAAGCAGATAAGCAGCTCCAGTAAGGAGGACTTCTACGAAGGGTAACTTCTTTTGCCTTAAAGGATGGCACGAAAAGGACAGATCCTTGGATGTCCCTTATACGGGACTCCTGAAAAGGCAGGCTTACAGAGAAAGGCTTCACTGAGGTTCTTTCTGCAAAGGCCCAGTTTCCCAGCCTCGCCACGAAGCTCGCTGAGGAGCCGTTGCCATCTTCTGGCAAAGCCTTGTATGGCACCTCTCCTCCGAAACCGTCCCCACTGGCAGTTCAACACCGAGGTCCTGCTCACACACTCGGTCCCCTTTTGAAACAAGGATTTCAAAGGATACTGGAGCTTTGGGGTGCTCTGCCTGCTGCACTCTGACCGCCCAAGGGTTCAGATGCAGCGATGTGATCAGGGTTTGCACCGCTATGGGACCAGCGTAAACAAAGGTAGGAAATCCGCAAAACATAACACTTTTTACTCCCTGATGCCAGATTTATCACACTGCATTGCCTCTGAGAGCTGGTGTACTTCAAATTTTAAGTATGAACAAACAGTGAATGTACTCATTTGTCTTTCAGGAAGATTTCCCTTCACAGCTTTTCAGATCGAGCAACTTACCTGTGAGTGCAATGGATCTCCTGCAGACCTCAAGAACAGACAGCTTTGTAAAATTGTGTGCTCTAAGTCAGACATGATGGGCTACTAGCTGAGTTTCACTGACCTCCATTATAAAAATGAAATGGATAAAGTGTCGTTTAACTTTTGCTACTTACAAGTAATCAATTTAAAACCAGTGATAGAATGCACCAGTATTTTGGACTGTTATTTAAACTTAGCATAAATTGCTATGCCAACTGCCGTTCTGGCAAAAAAAAAGTCAGCTGCTTTTGGAAGGCAACAGCCAACCTTTATGTCTTGCACAGCTGGAGAGGAAAAGCAGAGGGGAAATGATTCCCAAGGCTAACAGAGAAGATAGCTCACTTCCCAAATGTGCCTATGAATTCGTGACTCCTGAAGAACGGATAGGACCTCAACCTTGTGTCAGGACTGGGGTAAGCCTGGCTCTGCACTCAAGCTTAGCACAACTTAAACTTTCCCGCCTTACTGATTTTTTGTAGTGCCCTGCAATTCCATCCAGTCAAACTCACCTAAGCACTAACAGCTGCTTCTTAGTTGAGCATCCTTTCATCCCGGGGAACTGCTCTGGCATGATTCTTCTGAGCCAGCTGAGAATGTGTGTGGGATTTCATTATTTGCTGAGATTCTACTTTTGAGCGAGCTGAAGATAGTAATGATACTCTGAATCAAATCCAGACACATGTCTATCTGCTTGCCCATCCACTGCATTTTCCAGCCAGATGCTGGACTGATGCTAACCAGCTTCACTGTGATGTGGATGCAACCCGCTTCAGATACTGATATGCTCAGTCCAATGGCCACTAATGGATGTCTGGATGCAACACTAATCTGAAAAAGAACCCATGAATTTGTGCTGTGCTCCACATTGCTATGCAATTTCAAAGCCTTTTACCACCTTCTACTTTAAAATAGGCACATGGTTTGCTACCTACAGACAGGCAGCTTGTTCTGCATGCAGTTCACTGTAAATGCTGGAAATGCATACAGCGCTGGTCTATGCTTTTAAGTCACTTGCACACAAATGCAATACTTTGCTGACTTTGTTGAGACACAGATAGCCTAACCTATCAGAGCTTCTACTGTGACAGCGTATTACAGTTCCTAAACCTGGATAATCCACATTGCAGTAAGCATTTTTGTAGCACTAAGCTTTCTTTCCATATCAGCATAATTAAAGCAGCAACCTTTGTAAGGACAGATGAAGCTGCTGTACATTCTGTCATGGGTTTCCTTCTTGCTCTCTCCTAGAATAAATGTCCTCTGATTGGAGGGGGGGTTAAAAAAAAAAAGTTATTTGTTATTAGGGTAAAATCTAAAGAGATGGAGAATAACATTATTTGTCATCACACTTAAGGATTATCAGTAACACTGAACAGATCTTAACCTTCTGGCATGATACACAATTCAAACATCATAATACAAGCATTGCTGAAAACCTGTACTTTGTAACATCTGAGAAGCCACAGAAACCGACACTTCTTCCTTCCCGTACAAAATTAACTACTGGTAAACAGTTCTTACTTTTCCATACACCTTGATCTGTTCAGTTCCTTCTAAAAGTGATTTTCTAAAGATGCCTTACGTTGCCAACTTAGCAGCTGCCAAACTCCCCCCGGAACTTGAGGGAAACAGGACAAAGCCAGCAAAAGCTAATGCGTTCTCTTACACAGATTTACTAGTGCACATATTGAAGCTGACTTGGAAAGACAAAAGTCCTGGTATATTGGTATAAACAAAGAAGAGTTGCTCCTCGCCCAGAAATTGCTTATGCAACACAAAGCTAATGCTGACTGATTCTCCCTCCACCCCTGACGTTTGATTTCCTTGGAAATGACAGCAGGTGTGTTATTTTACTTCCAGCCAAGCTATACAAAGCCTGCAAGTATCAGGAACATACCCACAACTTCCATGAAGCTTAAAACTTTCTCTCATCTTTTTTGTCCAAGAAAGAGACCTGCTGACAGCACTGGTATTAGTCTAATAGCAGACTCTGAAGACTTAAAAAGCTGTGTTTTCACATCACTGCTTGGACTACTGTTGCAAGGGAATAAAACCTTGAATACCATAAAATTGCAATTTCTTCAAATCCATACAAGGAGATCAGCTTGAGAAAGAGGGCAGAGGACTGAAAGAGGAGGTTAATTTCATACAGCTCTACTGCAGGGCCAGCAGTAGAAGCAAAAGGCAGGCAGCATGGAAGGAATGGCTTTAAAAGAAATGATGGGAAGACAAAAAATGAAATTAATCGGGGGTAGGGGGGCAGATTTCACTCTTTACAGTCAAAGCACATTTGCCCATTGGGTTAAGGCTAGATTCTGGTGTGTTATTCCTGAAGACATCAAACTTGGAAAATGCTTGCAGCTCTAAAGCAAAGCTTCAGAATGCTGCTGTACTTTCTTCTCTGTTTCTGGACTACCTCAGAGGTTAAACAAACTCCCAGCATAAATTATGGCAGTCCCGAAGACCCCTTCATCATGCAGCCAGGCTACTTGCAAAGAGGCCAGCATCTCTAGAGGGCTCAACACTACACAGCTGCTCCCCAGCACTGGAGGATTTTGAGGCAGATTTAAGGGTTATATCCAAACAACTAAATTGGCTTAACTATTTATAGAAAACTGACTTTTGGTGTGCTGGCTCTCTGGCAAAATGCTGTGACCATAAGCAAGGCAGAATAGCTGTTCTTTACCAATACAACACTACAGGTCTTTCCTGAGCGTGGCTTGGCTACACACAGTTCCCGAGCTGCAGGTACAGGCCATGCAGGGCAGGGCCTTTCTTCCATTCTGGGTCTGTACAGTGCCTGGTTCACAGAAATTCTGGTTGGCGCCTAGCTCTCTTACTGCAATTGCTGAAAGCATCACTGAAAGAAATGTTTTCCTCTCCTCTTATTTTAGGAGCATCCTTTGAAGTAGAGATTTTAAAAGGTGTGCACAAGTTGCTAAATCACTTGACAAAGCTGTTCTGTATGTTGGTGGCTTTCCCAGTGCTAAGCTATTGCATCAAGGGCAGAAGAAGCCCATACACAAACAGACCTGAACCCTGCACCACATCCTCCTGGCAGCTCACATCTCCTACAGCGGATTATGTGGCACAGTCAGTCCTGCCCAAGGAGCTTTGGGGTATGAACAGAACATAATATACACGGCTCCCAGCAGCTGCACAGCCCTGCAGTTTCTCTCTGGCTCTGAATGAAGACAGCTCCCCACTACGTTAGCAATAACACCACAGCAGGCACGCAGAGAGACAGACTAGCACCACTCAGACCCCAGACTAAATCTGCACCTTTGCACAGTGCTGACTTTGGCTCATCCCTACAGCTGCAAGTACCCACACACAAGGCAATGTGAAATAATGCTAAAACATACTCTCTTCCTATCAGACTTCCCAATGAAGCAACTCCTAGGCAGCAATGTTTAGTTTATGAATGAGAAGAGCTCATGGTTCATGGTGTGAAAACACAGGAGAACCTTGTCCTTTAGCATACAGGGCATGGAAAACAAAGGAAACATTTTTGCTCTGTGAGTTGCCTGAGGATAGGCACATGAAAGGCCTGGGAACAAATGCTACAGAAGAAAAGCACCCCATTCAGCCAGTCAAGAACCTGAAAGCACCTATTAGCAAACACCAAACTACTAAGTACTCCTCAGGACAACCTTGCAAAGAAGAGTGGTTTCTCTGCCTGTTAACATGTCTAAGAAGTGATAATGGTGAAAGCTGTACAAGTAGCTGGCTCAGTCCCTAAAAAGCACCCACTGCCCATCACTTTGTTCATTTACACTGGCAATGCTGACTCATCCAGCAATACACAATACAACTTAAGAACTGCATCTAAGGAGAGAAAACAAATTCCTCATATAATTAAATAATCTTTATTTTATAAAACATGATACAAAGCATCTACACCATTCACTGGTGGAACATAAGTTGCTATTACACAGTAATTCAAACACAAGTTATTATTTCACACTAGTTCTGCAGTTTGCTTTTACAATTTGCTCTAGCCACTATGGACTAGCCTGAGGACAGGTCCCACCATGTGCCCCACAGCTTGAAAGTTATACTTCTTCTGGGTCTGTGATTCTATGCTGGAGCCCACTAGACAAGCTACGAGGCCTTGCTCTGAGACATAGTTGCTAGCTCTACCTCATAAAGCCACTCCTAATTGCTCTTTTGTTTTCTGGTGCCCTTGTTTACCTTCTAAAGCCTCAACATTGATCACAGTGCTGTACTTCTTCCAAGCAACTTTCCCCCCCTCCCAGTTGAAAGAAGGGGACCACTCAGCCATTAAGTGCATTATCTTTCAAAACATCTTCACACAAGGTGTTTCACAGATACCTGCAGTCACTAACTGATATCTATTCACTTGGGCAGGTATGGGCTGCACAGCCCCCACAGAAGGGCTGTAACCATGCATTAACCTGCACACCGAACTTCAGCAGAGGTCAGAGACCAAATCATTGGGACTGCTCAGGAAGCTCTTCTTGGTGGGCAAGTCAACAGCTGCACTGAGAAATGAACAAGCTGTTGTCATCTACGTTTCTTCAGGACTGGCTGCTGAAAGCCCTTATTTCCGGTCAGGCTGGCTGCTGAAACTCTTTTGGGTCCAGATCTACTGTAATCCTTACTAGGGAAAACCCACCAGACATCCTTTCTTCAACTTGGGAGTCCACCTGAACAAGAAGCAGCACAGCTGATCTTTATGCATGTGTCTAGCTTACTCCTTTTGAGTCCTATTCATAAGCACCACTGCAAAATGCTTTGGACTCCTGCTTTTGTGAGGCAAGCCAGCTGCTGGGAAGTGCCATGTTCAGGAAACAAAGTACTGATGATGGGTCATAGTGAGAAGTGCTTCACTCAAAACAACAGCATTTTGCCTTTATACAGTGCAGCTTGACACAGACCACCAAGCACTCATCAAAGGTGGCTTAGCATTAACAAACGAAAACAGCCCACGAGGTAGGTAATACTGTACCCACTTAATAAAGTGGGTAAGCTGAGGCAAAAAGGCTCCTTGACACGCCTGACAGCAGCAGCAGAGCTGGGAAAGAACCAGCAAGCCCCAACTAGCCCTTCTTGTCTCCCTTCAAGGCTCAATAGCCAATAGTGCCGAGTCTGCCTTTTCAGGACCAGCTCATCCATCAGTTGGCTCTGCTAATCTGAAGTCTTTTGGGCTCTCCAGGTCTTTGGCTGCAACAGGCAAGGCTCACAGCAGAACTGGCACCTGAGCTGCACTGGAGGCCTGGTGCTGAGGCTCAAAATAAATGATCAAAGTGACAGCAATAACAAAGAACAGCGCTTAAGAACATACAGTGAAATGAACACCAGAAGCTGCCAACTGGGGGACAGTTTTTCCCTGCAAATGGGACCAGATAAATAACAGTTATTTTTATTCCCAGTCAGGTTCACTTTTTTGCTTAAAAAAGGCCCAATTCTGTGCTTCTCGCTTCTTTAATTATTAAGCTGTAAAATAAGTCTCTCTTACCCTATAAATGCTCACTTTTATAAAGTGACCAAGATCCAATCAGGAAGACAGAAGTGAATTCAAAGCCCAGGGGTCAAGGCATCAATTCAGATGACGGAGAGCCAAGGTTAGGTCTCTGGCTTGAACAGGGCAGAGGACAGATTTGAAGATGGCTAGCTTTTCCACCTTAGCCACCGGATTTTGAAGATGCATGTTGGCCACTCTTCAACCAGAAATCCCAGTTTGGATGTGAGGAAACACTCTTGTCAAAACTGGTATCTATGGCCCTGGGGAAAAACATCAATGCTAGTTTCAAGTGGTTTTCAATCATTTTTTCATAGAGCTCCCAGACATTCACCTACAGTACCTACTATCCCCAAACACTGCGGCAGACTCTGGGTTCAGACACGCTAATCTGAATCTGGGATGACGCTTTCAAGGGCAACAGAAATACACAGCCTTCACTACAAATCAGGTTCTGGACCCTGTTCCCTTTAGACTGCCAAAACCATCAAGTACAGATTGTTTGCAGATTGCTGCAGTAAAACACTCAACATTTACTGTTCTTATTTTTAAAAGTTACTTACCGCTTGGGGAAAGTATTTGTCTGTCAATCTCAAGGCATGCCATTCGGTCTCAGGCTGGCTCCAGACTATGCCTGCATTTGGGCCAATAAGCACAGCAGAGGGAATTTTGGCATTCTGCAGACAAATCAGGGCTTGGTCCATCAGCCAGAAAACCACTTACTGGCAAGTCCTGATGGGGCCACTCAAGAGACAGAAGCAGTATTTGGAGGATGTGGGCAGATTTTTAACAGTCAGGAATGAAGAAGGGGGAAAAAGTCATAAAAGCATTTCCCATCGGGGGCTGTGTCTTTGGGTGTATTCACAGAGCACCTAGTCCTGCAAGACGACAGTGCTGATTAGAGCTTCTGCACACTACTGAAAAATAAGTTATCACTATGTTATTTAGTAAGTTATTAAAAGGAATTAGAAAAGGTAGGAAACAGCAACCTACCTAAAAAACTGTTCTTTGTAGAGTCACACTCTAGCTCAACCACCAAAATCGTTTCTCCCAAAGGAAACACACGGATAATGAACAAAGTGCAGATAACAACCATCATTTTGCATTTATATAGCACCTCTCAAGTAAAGATTTGAAAGTGCATAACACAGATGGATCAGCTCCATCACCCCCAATTCACAGACGGGGAAATTAGGCACAAAGTTAGTTACGTGACTTGCCCAAGGTCATATAACGAGTTGGTGGAAGAGCCAGAAATCCCAACTCTGATGAAACACTAGAACATGCTTCTTCCTAACAGTATGAAGAGTCACTCTAGCTGTCTAGACTGTACAGGACACTGAACATGAAGATCTAGTGTTACTTTCTCCTCTCTTCCAAGATTCTACGAGTGCTGAAGGAGTTAGCTACTAACATTACTATTTATACCTGCACTGCTGGACTAGTTATGTTTAGTCTGTAAAATTAGCCCTTCTTTCAGTCATATCATTTAGCGTATGCTCATGTACACACTGAGCCAGCCTCTGCCAGGCCAAACACTGCAGGTCCAATGAATCCATGGCATAGCTCCATGGATTTCAGTGGAGCTATGCCAGGGATAAATTTGGCTCCAGAATTGCTAACGTGTGTTGGCTTCTCTCCCAACAGTGGCATTTCAGGCACAATCCCCTTCTTGCCAGATTGTGAACTCGAGGAAGTCTTTACTCAGCATCCAGTCAGTGGTTTTTCAGATGTCCATTAGTTTTCAAGTATAACTCATCACTCCTCTGACTCCTCCAAGCGTGGTACTTCTTCATGGTCTTCCTCCTAGCGAAGCGACAGATGCTGACCATGAAAACCCAGGAGACAGCGTACATGATGACACCACCCAGCTTAATGTACCACCTGGGTTTGGGAGAAGCAAGCTCACAGTACATCAGCCAGGCCCCCACTCCAATCCGCACCCCAGTGAAGAGGACCACAAAGAAGAAATCCACCACATCGCCTGTGAAACTGTGGTAACATCCCATCTCCTTCAGGAACCAGCGGGCCTGCAGCAGCGGGTTAGTGATCTCACTACCAAAGATGACGGCATTGACCTCCGCAGCTGACTCCCCAAGTGCCAGTGATGCTGTGATGCCCAAGATGCTCACCAAGTGGTGGGCCAGCATCAAGGCACCCTCTGTCTGGAAGTACACACACCAACAAAGGTCAAAGAGGAAGTAGCCCAAGCTAAGGCACAGCACATGTACCTGAAGAGTTGTGTTTGGTGATCCTGAAACATAAAGACACCAGACAGAACTTTAAAGCATGGAGGCAACAAGCAGGCAGGATGTGAGACAAGGAAGGGGTATCCACTGAAGGCACTGGCAGGCTGGTAATAGCTTGTACTGATCACAGCTCAGCTGCAGAAGTCAGACAAGTCACAATACTATAGTCGTTAGTCTAACAGCTGCACACGTGTAATGGCCATACAATGTGATCACGCACTCTGCCAGATTGCAGCTGGGGAGGGCCATTACACTAGCAAAATACAGTCTCTCCATTTCTCTAGTACTTTCCATCACAAAGCAGCTGAGATATCATTACAATCATCGTTCCTCGAGGGGGCTGGATACTGAGGTGGTAGGAGAACCCCAGTTTGTGGCATCACCCATTGGGGGACTTGAGACAACGACTTTCATTACTTACCTGGGTGACTCAAAGGCCAGGGGCCATCAATAAAGCCAATGTATGCAGAGAGACAGGTAGCAAGGATGCCATGGGTCAGTGTGACCAGCCTGCAGCTCCATTCATAGCTCTGGTGTTTGTGGCGATGGCAGAACCAAGCGTAGAGAGAGAGCCAGGCAAGCAGACTGCAGGCTACCTGCAGAGGCAGAGGGAACAGCATCCTGTCACAGGAACAGAAAGACAAAATGCATCAGAAGCGCTAGCCTTCGGCAGTGTTAGCACAACCCAGCACAGCATTTCACCCATAAACATCCCAGCACTGAGCGTACAGTGCTGTTTCCTGATGGTGTTGCTTGCTCCTGACAATTTTTTTCTGCAGTGGAACTGCAGTTCCTCTGGGGAAAGACCTACATCAAAGAAGTGTATCCTTAAGAATTAGGGTAGATTCACCAGGTGGCCACCAGCACACAGACCCCAGACAGTGCCACCTCAGCTGCGGGAAGACTCACTGAAAGCAATGACCTTGTAAGACAGTGAGTTCCTAGCCTGGATGAATGGAAAACATACCACAACTTGGTAAAGCACCTTGGAGGACTTCCCCAACCAGTCTATGATGCAGGATCTGCTGGGATACATTAGTGCTCGTCTGCACTGCCTGAGGGACAAGCTGAGGAGCACCACATCCAGCAATAAGTCTTTGAACCAGGGCTACACCTGCCCCTTCGTTTTAGTTCCCTGCCTATATTTGCATCTGACTGGTCTGCTTTTGTTGCCCCACCTGACCTACTCATCCTGTCATGCTGTTTGCTAGCTTGGTTCCTCCTCTCCTGGAACAAAAAAACAAGAAAACCCAAAAACCACACAGTCTCTTGCTATGTCCCCTGCTAATCAGTCTTCCCAGTGCAGTGACACCAACTGCAAATAAGTCAAGAGAAACAAAGGCACTGCCATCTCCTCCTGCTACTGAATTTCAACCTTCAGGCACCAATACATTTCCAGGACAATTTGGGAAAAAAAATCACTGTAAAATCTCCTTGTCCTCCCCACGAAAACTTCCAGTGGAACAACATACAGTTCCAGCTTCTTCACGAGCATGTAAGGACAAAGCTCAGGTTAGAACAAAGCAACCCCCAACAAACGGTGATCGGGTGAAGCAGGCCACCACCTTTGGAAGCAGCCAAGCACTCACAGCCAGTCCCTTTCCTACCACTGCCTGAAGTCTGCGAGTGCCGCCCCGCCCCGCCCCACCCCGCCCTGCCCCTGGGCAAGGCGCTGGACATTCCCTCCTCTGCAGTTTGACAGGAGTGAGACAAGGTGAAAACCACTTAACTCTCCTAACTGCACACTTGATTTCATCTCTTCTGTCACCAAGACTTCCAAATCTTTTTCATACAAAAGGATAAGAAGCTATGCCCATAAAGATTTTTTCAGCAGTATTTCTTTTATACGCCTTCCCTCACTCACTGTGCAACACAGACTCTCTCAAACAAGCAAAAGACATACTGCAAGGACAAAATTACAGTGCATAAACATCTGTGGAGGATATTGCTCTTGTTGCTAAAAGCCCCCCAAATATGTAATACTCCAATATCTACATCTTATTCATATTTATAATACCTTTCCATGAAACATAAGATGTGTCCCATTACTCCTGAACATTCAGCGAAGCACATGAAAAGAAGTTGAGTCACACTCTGGGATACTCAAGTTTCCAGTTAAGTAACAGCAAGAGCGCCACTGGTCCAGCATGCTGGATTCACTCGCAGGGCTGGGGAACACTAAAAGCATCACACGTGATGAGGAGTCAGATTTGCAATACCCAACCCTCCTGTTTAGCCTGTTGCACGTATCACCAGGAATGACTTAGGAGGCTGGGTAAACAAAACCATTACGGGTATAATGGGCCTCGGGAACATGGGGAAATGAAACAAGGATGCGATTAACAGCTCTGACCAGGGGTTTCCATTGACATCCCCGGTAGTTGAGGTTGGTATGCATCTGGAGTCAGGGCAAATAAGGCACAAAGAATTCTGATGTGACAAAAGGGACTGACCAACTGGACAAGGCTGGTAGAAAGAAGAGGAACGACCTTTCAAGCATTTTGAGGTGTTTTCCACACCTACTTGTAAAGAAGAGGTTTCTCTGTTCCCTGGAAAGAAAGATGGGGGCTACCTTCCAGTTGCACATCAGAGCTCAGTATCTGTCATGAGCACATACAATATATATTGCACCTGTGAATTATAGGTCCCCACATACTGAAAAGGACAATATCCTTTAAAAACACCAGTAATTATAATCATTTGTACCACCAGTAGCAATGGGGTCATGAATGAAATCAGGCTCTACGTTAATTACATGAGTCTAAAAACCTAGTCCGGAACACCCCTGCACTCCCCGAAAGACCTTAAAAACTAGATGGGCACCTCCAGCAAAGCACCATTATCTCTTCCCCCCCCCCCCCGTAGAAATGAGAAAATGGAGGAACCCAGAGAGCCTGAACAACGTGCCGCAAACCACGGACACAGCCTGCCCAGCCGACCCGAGCCCGCCCGCAGCCAGCAGCCTTCCTCTTGGGGATGCAGCCGCTCTCTCCCTGCCGCCGCCCGCACACTCGCCCGCGGGCCTGGCGACGAACGAGCACCGCTCCCTCCGCGCCTGCCGGCCCCGCTCTTCTCCAGCGGCTTCCGCAGCTTTGCGGGGACCGGGCCCCCGCCGCCCTCGGGAGAAGGCGCCCGCCCCGCGGCGCGGGCGCGGCCGGGGAGCGCCCGGCGGCTGCAGCCCGCCAGCCGCAGGGGAAGGCTGCAGGACCAGGCCCTTCCCCTCGCCCCGCTCTGCCCGGCCCGGCCGCCCCGGCCCCGGCAGCGCTCCCGGGGCCGCCCCTGTCCCGCGCACCCCCCGGGGGGGCCGGCCCGGCCCGGCCCGGCGTCCTCCGCCGCCCGGGAAGAGGAAGCGGCGGCGGCCGAGGGGCACCTGCTGGCGGGGAGGAGGGACGGCAAGGGCCGCGGGAGGGGAGCGGAAGGGAGGGGGCGCCGCCGCCCGCCGGGGAAGGGAAAAGGGAAGGGGAACGGGAAGGGGAAGTGGAAGGGGAAGGGGAAGGGGAAGGCGC
>JAVKLA010000081.1:4813956-4872109 GCA_034782735.1 Sagittarius serpentarius
AGGGGAAGGGGAAGGGGAAGGGGAAGGAGCCCCGGCGCTGCCGGCGGGCCCCGCGCAGAGGGCGGCCCGGTTGCGCATCCCTCCTAACCCAGCCAAGAGGCTGGTGACCTTCGGGGCTGGCCCCGACTGCTCTAACTCACAGGCTTGCAGGCCACGCAGCATCGCTTTAGTCTGTGGGCACAGGAAACCAGTCCCACGCACCCAGGACCCGCTCCAGTCATCTCACGTGTCCCAGAGATAACAGGCATGACCGCACGGCTGCAGGCAGACATGGGCTTGCTCTACTCACACCTAGGCGCCGCCTGACGCGAGCCGACGCTTCTACAGAACTGGCAAAACCGTGTCAGTGTAGCACCAGCTTCAAGGTAACATACCCTGCAGGGTTTATCATCCCAGCACAGCACAGGGCGTGCAGCCTCAGCAGGCTGGGAAAGCACATGGCCCTGCCCTAAACGTACCCTCTCATACAGTGCTTATGCAGCAGTTACAAAGCCTAGCAATTTCTTCTCACTACAAGCATTCAGCGCTAAACCACATCTTTTCTCTCTCCAGCCTTCGTCTACATCCACAGAACAGCAAAATCCAGGGCTTAGGTGAGACACAAAGTAGCTTACAAAAATGTTCCTCAAACCAACACGCTTAACTCCTTTAGTAAGTTGCAATCAAAACAATTTCACACCCAGAAATAGGGTTGGGTTTTTTTCCTTCATTCTGTCAAGTTTTACCTTTTGAAATACAGATGGTGGGAGTTGCTTGTCCTGCCTCTTACAGCACTTGTAATAAGGCCATTTTCAACTGGATCTCTACCTTACTTTTCCAGTTCAGGCCAGGCACAGGTTCTTATTGCTGCAAGATGCTCATTCTTCAGCTATTTCAGCACAACATCCTCACTAGCATTAATAGGGCATTTGCTTCTCTGACAAATCTGAAGTCTCATCTTCCTTTCCTCCACCTTTGCTGGACCAGGCACCAGCCCCCCTCCAATAGCCTCAATAACACCTGAAATGGAGCTGCGCTAATATTTAGCTTCGGGTAAAGAACAGTGTTGACGGACAGAAAGCTATAGGGCTAACGTTGACTCATAGCACAGAAACTGAGCAGCCAGGAGGAACAACGGAGATGGTCACAGAAGAGCACTCCTAACAAGGTCCTAACAAGGCAAGGACCTTTGAATGCCCGAGGTGGAATACAGAGACGGAGTTGTGGGTGGTTTTGTTCTAGATCATACAATGTGCAAAATTTGCATCTAGTAAGATGCAAAGTGGCAAGTTAAATCATCTCCCTGTGGATTGTACCAGAAGTTAGGTGCAGCTTATACACTAATTTTCTTGTTTGCTTTGTGCAGAGTCAGCCATTTAAATAGGCAGTTGCACTGGCTCAGTTTGCCTGCAGATGAATAGCATTCAGCAAAACAACTCAGGACAGGAACCTCTGCTCACAGTTATTTGCACACTGCTAGCCATTTTCGTATAGCTACATCCTCCCTCAGCAGTACATTCTTTCTTCTTGTCTTCTTTCTGTACCTGTTCTAACTGGAGCTTACAACACTGAAGGGTCACAGAACATGTTAACTTGCCAACACTGGGAAACTTCCTGTTCAAAAATAAACTGGAAATATACAAGAACTGGAAGTCCCATAGCCTTCCTCAGTGATGGGCCAAGACTGATGCTCACTTTTCGTGACTGTAAAAGCCCTCAAGGATATTTGACAGACAAAAATCAGGCATCTGTATTTAAAAATTACATTTTTTGAAATATTAGCAAATAAGAAATCCAAGGGGATACTGAAGGTGGAGCTGGATGCTTCACACAGAGTTTAACACTGAAGCTATCCTTAGATGAGATGTGGTGCATGACCACCTGAGGGCACTTTGCTTCAAATCTCACAGGGTAACTACCATCAGTTCTGTTTTGCATGCAAAGCAAGCTGGGTGCACTGGGTTACTGTCCCTCAGCTGAAGGAAGAGAGTGTTCTTGTTGGAAGCTAAGCCTAGCCCCACCTCCACTCCAGCCAGCAGAGTCCTGGCCCAGCAGTAGCAGATTCTCAGCTGGAAACAGCCACTCAGCAGTGGCTCAGGACATTTCACAACACCTCATGCTTTCAATTGCTTCTCCAAAGACGGTGTAGGCAAACCACCTTGCAACCCAAGCCTTCTCAGTTGGTCATTCCTAGGACGAAACGCAGCAACAGAGAGGCATCGGTGCGGCAGAGAGAAAAAGGCAATCTGCAATGTAGGCCACAACTAGAATTTAGCAGCTACCCTGTGATCTTATGATGTCCATCAGCGCAAATATCTCAGTTTAATGGCCCATTCTTAAGTTCCCCAAGATATTGACCATGATTCATTGGTCACAAAGTCACACGGTACATTAGTCACAAATCCAAGCTTCAGCTGACCCGCATCTATCCTTCACACCTTAAGCCTGAGCTCCAGAGCACATGGCTCGGTCTGTGCTTGTTTCCCCACCAGCTCACTCCTTCCTGAACGGCATGAAGGGCATGAACCAGAGCTTTGTCAGTGACTACTAGCTTTAGCATGCTTAGGCTACCCTCAAGCCCATTTTCCTCAGCATTTTCAGTTGCCTCCTTAAGACCCAGAACAAAAGAACATTACAGCAATGGATTCTTTTTAAAAAGAGAACAACTTTATTAGAAGTCTCATCACTCATAGGATTTTTCAGAAGAGCACAGTGACTCTGGCAAGACTTCATACCTCACGGGGTCAGCCGCCCAGAGCCATATTGGCAACTTATCAGGAGTGCAAGGCTCCCGTTTTTCTAAACATATTAGCCTGATAACTTGCCTAGATTCACAGCTGCAATGCAGAGGGAGTGTCAAAAGGTAGGTTATTTCATGTCATTTTTTAATCTCTCCAGACACCTTATTCTAACCCCCAGCCAAGGCAGACACCTGCCCTGAACATGGCCAAAGTTAGTGAGATAAGAGGCATGGAGGAGCTAGTAAGGCTGCATCCCCACAGCAGCTGCATTCCCACTGCTCCCCTCCTTCACCTCTGCAGCAGGGCTGACACCTCACTTGAGCAAGGGCCACACAGGCTGTTTCAGGGGCTCTTTATCTCCATAAAGAAGCTCCTCTAAACAAGGTCTTTGAAAGCACAAAGGAAAGGCAACCAGCCTTGCTAAACCTGAGGGCAACACAAGGCCATTTGTTTCTCAGCTGTAAGTGAGGCTTTTATTGGAGAGTAAACCTGAACTGCAGCCTTAAATAGAGGGAAATTCACATTAAAACCCCAGGGGAAATGTCAGAACACAATTCTGAGAGGTAAAGAAAACAAGAGAACTGGTCCATACTTGGAGACTTGCTGGTATGGAGCAGATGTTACACTGAGAACTGCCTAGACGTTAGTCACCCCTGAAAATAGTCAGTTAATAGACTCCTTAGCCACGCATTCAGGTTAAGTGGCTTGTAAATGAGCCAACCCCAGGACAGAAAGAGCATCGAGAGAGGGCTCTTCTCTATCATCTCTGACCCACAAAATGCCAGATTTATTCTTTTTTCCCCCAAAGCAATCCAGGGCTAGGTGAACACCTGCTTATGGAGTTTATTGGCACAAGTCTAATTCTTGACTCTTGTTTGCAAGGGCCTGAGTCAATCCCAGTGAACTAACACTGCTCTAATATCATTTTGTGCTTGTTTTCAATTATTATAAAAAAAAAAAAAAAAAAAAAAAAAAAAGAAATGTATCATTAAAAACAATGAGGTAGAACATTGCCTCACCTCAAGTACCATCACTTTGCACACTCAAAGGACAACTCCACTATACCCCTGCAAGCACTTGAATCTTGTTCAGTGGCTTTCATCCAAGTACTTAGTCAAGCATGTTGTCCAACTCCAGGATTAAGGGAGAGTGAGGCTCAGTAAATCTTTGCTAGGTCACACTCCTACCCGGTCCCACTGGCAGGAAGATGGGATTTTTCAGATTTGATTTTTCTGGCTCTACGCTGTAAAATAATTAATTATTACAGAACATACAGACTATGCAATCTTTGGTTGCAGACTGAATAGGTCTGGCATTGCCACCCTCATTGAGATTGTACCATGGGTGGAGAAGTCAGGGAATCAGAGTTCAGTAGACATGCCAGGATCCTCAAATTTCCACTCAAACCCCTCTTCTGTCAGCTCTCCCGTGCTCCTAGTGCTGATGCATCTCCTCCAGGGGTAGTAGACCACTGCCAATGCCAGAAAGTCAATTCCACATCACTTTTAGGAATTCTTTTCACAGGAACAGGCTTCAGTAGGCAGGACTCTAGTCCAAGGGATTGTCATCCACAACTCATTTATGAGCTGTCAAGTGCCCATTAGTTTTCACAGGTGCATTCATACTCCTCAGACTTGTCCAGGAATGATATTTTTTCAACATTTTCCTCCTGACAAAGCGGCAGATTTCAACCATGAACCCCAAAGATACAATGTACATGGCCAGGCCTCCAGCCTTGAGGAGCCAGCTGGGATCGGGGGATGTCACCATCGCATACATGATCAAAGCTCCTCCCCCAATTCGCAGCACCAGGAAAAGCAACACAAAGAAGAAATCCACCACCTCTCCCAGGGAAGTGTGGTAACACCCCATTTCCCGCAAAAACCAGCGGGTCTGGAGCAGTGGGTTGGTGATCTCGCTAACAAATACAACAGCATTGACTTCTGTAGCAGATTTCCCGAGCCCCAGCACCATGATCATGCCACAGATGCTCAGCATGTGATGGAACAGCATTAGGTCCCCCTCTGTCTGGAAATATAGGCACCAGCCCAGGTCAAAGATAAAGTAACCCAAGGTCAGGGACAGCACATGGATCTGAAGAGATGTGTTTGGTGAACCTGAAATGAAAGATGTATATAAGCCTGGGGTCTTATTTAAGACATTATTTTACAATATGGAGCAATAAAGGTTGTGAGTATGCCTCTTTCCTCCTTAGTTTCCAGCCTCATCCTATGGGCTAAATGCCAGGCTGGAAGCTTGAACATCTGGTTCTGCTCTCCCTCCACACCACAGCCTGCCCAGCATACCCAGGCAGGCCATCCCATCCTGCCACACTTCTGTTTCTCTTTTGCTCTCCACCCTTTTAGAAAGCAGGGATGGAAAGCCTGACCCTCATCAGCAGAACTATTTGAGATTTAATGATAGAAAACAGCAAATAAAACCCCGCAGCCAAATGCCAGGAGTTATTACACCCTTAAAGATGTGAACAGCACTTAGTCTATGCTCAACACATTGCTATAGCTAATGGTGCAATAAACTCAAGCTGCCAACCTGAAAACTTTCAGTATGTACGTGGATAAAACAACAAAAAAAAGAAGAATAAAAAGATTAAGAGTAAGAAGCGGTAAGGGCTGGAGAAGAAGCAAGAGAGTTACACAAAACCCTGCCCCAAAAACATACACATAACGTAAGAGAACAGACAACAAAAGCAATCAGTCCCCCACTCCACCTGTAACAGAACCAGAGGTGTCCACACTGCATGATGAGGACATGTGTCAGGGTAAGACTCCAAACATACCTGCATGGGTCAGAGGCCAGGGGCCATCCAAGAGAGCAACGTAACCAGAGAGGCAGGTGACAATCACCCCATGCAGCAAGGTGACCAAGCGACAGCTCCACTCATAGGAATGGTGCTTGTTCCAGTAGCAGAAGCAGGTGTACAGAAACAGCCAGGCAACAAGGCTGAAGGTCACCTCGAGAACGATGGAAACCATCCTGCTGAACACAGAGTGAATACACTATAAGCACAGCAGCCCTCTTGGCAAGGGGTGTTCATGAAGACCATTTGCCTCTGTATCCACCCCAGCCCATTCATGGAAACCCCGGGGGCGGGGGAAATCAAAACAAGAAAAACCAAACAACCAAACCCAAAACAGACGAGCAAAACAAACCAAACAACTGCACCGAAACGTGCCCTGTACCCTTCCCGTGAGCGTAGTGCTCTCCCGAGCCCTCTTCAGCACCATTCCCCGCAAGCCCCTCCTCATTACCCAGTCCCTAACGCGTCCGGGGAAAAACAAGATCCCACCACCCCCCGAGCCAGAGCGTCTCAAGTCTCCCCGACCGCAGCTCGCCCTCGGGGGCCGGTGGACGGAGCGGCGGGGTCCGGGACACTCGGGGAGCCAGACCCCCTTCACCCGCGGGGCACGGGGCTGGGGGCAGAACAGGCTGCCCAGGGCGGCCCTTGCCCCGGGGTCACCCAGCAGCCCGGGGCCCTCCTGCCCGCTCCTTACCCCTGGCTCGCCGCCGCCTCCTCCTCCTCGTCCTCCTGCGGGACCGGGACCGGGACCGGGACCGGGACCGGGACCGGGACCTGCCGCCCGGCTGCGGGCTCCGGGACTGCCCGGCAAGGGAGGCGGTGCCGGCGCGCGCGGAGAGGCTTTTATCTTCCGCTCCCCGCCCCGCCCCCGCCCGGGGCAGCGCCAGCCGGGGCGCGTCTTCGCCCCGCGCCCCCAGAGGATGCTCCGCCTGCCCCTCCGCTCCCCGTCGCCGTTTGCTCTGCCCCGCTTACCTACCCCGGAGGCGAAAAGGGATGCGAGCAGCACGGCTGCGTGCCGCGGGGCAGGGAGAGCGCTGTGCTGCCGGGGGACGGTGCAGGGAAGGGGAAACTGGGTAGGACAAATGAGGACAGGCGTTCGGAGCGTGTCAGCCCGGCTGGTACCTCCATCCAGCCCCAGCCCTCCCTGCTGTAAGAGTCCCGTAGGGTCCCCAGGCTTTAATTTGGCTGAATGTTTTTCTCTCTGATGAAGGAGAGTACAGTGGAGAAGAAAGCTGGATCAGGCAAGAGGGGAGGTGCTTTTGTCCTGTTGTTGTGTCTTTTTTTTGAAAAGCGTCCTGGAGTCCTCTTTCAAGTCTTCTACCGGTTTTGAAAGCAGCAGCTGGGTGGGTGGGCTTACGGTGCCCACCTTCGTGTTGTCCTGTGCTGACTGCAAGGAAGGGAGGCTGAGAGAGCGGTTGGTGAGTTTGGGAGTGCTATGTCCAGAGCCGGGGAGTGGTGCAGGATGCACAGGGAGATGTGACACAGAACACGCAGAACAGGATGAGTGAGCGAGGAGCTGAGCTGGGGGCCGAGCACCAGGGCCGGGCAGAGGCAGGAGTGAGTAACCAGGAAAGGGCTGTGCTTCCTCCAAGCCCTGACAGCCATCTCAATGTTGGTACCATGTAATTTCTGCTTATTCAATTTGCTTTAAAAACTGTCTCAAGGAGACTGTGTGTTGCAAACAACCCAGACTTTCCCTACAGCCAAAGAGCTCTACACTGGGAGTGAAACCAATCACTCGGAGCATGAGAGGCCTCATCTATGGTCACTTAGGTCTGTTGTGTGTGCTGCACTCCACAGGATGTTTCTCTGTGTTATAAAAACTCTGCTGACACATTAGAATATGCTTCTAGTTGGATTGTAGATTATAGGTTTCTCTTATATTTGAGCTAAAACTTCCTGATTTTTCTCTCCTTTGCCAGGATTTTGGCCCTCCCTCTGAAGCAAGCCCATGGGCTGTGCAGTCAGGGATGCCCTGCCGCAGAGAAAGGGGATCCCATTGCAGCTCCTGCGCTAGTCCCTGCTGGCATCTGTAAAGGTGAGCCTGAATTTAAGATCAGCTACTGAAGGCATTGTATTGGAGTGTTAGGATCTATGCTAATTCTACCAGGACTGTAAGTCCCAAGACTGTGAACAGGAATGATGAGGGCACTTGGTAGGATCATTTGGACACCTAGAAATTCTCAAAGTCTCCCTTCAGGCCACAGAGAAAACTGGGAAGGGCAAGGAACAGGGCCCTGTTCTCCCAGCTTGCACTCCCTCTCCTCACAGGCGGAAAGCGGAGGAGGAAAGAAAGGGCAAGGAACAATAAAATAAATTAAATACCAACAGCAAACTGTTACTTTTCCAGCCCTTCCCAGTCCTACTTGAACTTGGGCACTGCTAAACATCATGGATGTATCAGGTAACCCACCTCCTGCCTAACCTGCACACTCAGAGCTCTGGAGCTGCTATAGCAGTTAAGTGGAAAAGTCACCCTTGATGTCAGTCATGAATAGGTGTGCATCTCATATATGCACCCCAGCATCCGTCAACAGAGAGGAAAGTCAGGAGTATTTGTCCATTTTATATTCTGAGGATGCCAGTTCAGTTGTCTCTGGCTGAGAAGAGCAGGAACTAGAGAGAGAGAGAGGTCTACCTACAGACAGACCTTAACTTCCCAAGGCATACCACGTCCTTCATTTGATTTTGGAGCTGAGTGGGACCTGGCTTATTTCTCCAGATCTTCTTGAATGACCAGATCACAGATAAAAATAGAAGATGAATGGGGTTGCACCCCTTATACTCACAAGCAATAGGGATGGGACCCACAGAGGTGTTTTTGGACAGGGACTCAGCTGACAGCTGGCTCTTCACTCACACATGGGCTTCACGTCACTGATGCTTAAGTCCCAACGGTGGAGGACTGGAGGAGCTCGTCTACTCAAGAGTGGGGACAGAGAGCATGGAGACTAATTCAGGCACAAGGGCTGCTTTTGCAGCAGATCATGTTGTTCAGGAGATTATCTGAGCTCTTATAGTCCCTGTGAGGCACATCTACTTGTGAGCAATTGTTCCCTGCATTGTTGATCTATGGCTGTGGGAAGTGACTCTTAGACTTGGAAAGCTGGCATTTCCTGCTCCATATATTTTTAATCCCCGAGATGCTCCTGTGAGGCTGGAATGTCCAACTGTAGCTTTTTTTGTGAAATAAACAAGCTGCAAGTGTTTGTTTTCCTATTCGGGACCAGTTTATCAATAAATCTGAGACTTGTTATTGTGTTAATAGACTTTTCAGTGGAGATCAGCTCTCATGATGTGTTTGCACGACACCTGGCACAGCTTGGCTTTAATCTTAGCTGCAATACTAACATGCAGATACCATTATTGAGCATTTAATACATTTGTAATTTCCCTCCCAGCTTTCAGAAAAAATATTCCAAAATTTATGCAGTGCTGCTTTTGTGGGAGCAAATTACTTAAAGAAATTTCTGAAAATTAAATGGAATAGTCCTTGTCAGTTGAGAGCCAGATTTTGATCTTGGTGTATCTTCTCTGTGCTGTAAGAGTGTATACATGTACAGTAACTTGTAAATATATTATTGTAAATAGCTGCCTTTCACAACTTTATTTTTGGTCTCTTTTGACAAAGAGGCTCACAAATCTCTGGGAGGCTTTACCAAGTGTTTAAGGTATAGGATTAATGCAGGAATTACTGGGTAAAATTTGCAGGCTAGGGTTATGAAGGCAACCAGAATGGTCACTTCTGAGCTTTTAAGTAATTGCTTATAATCTACGAAATAACTCGAGATTTTTCAGAATAGAAATGAGCTGGGAAGTAGAGCTTTGCTGAGGGTCAGTGTAATAAATGTCTTTTATGAGGGCTGGCAGCAGAATCAGCTGTAATGTTCATCATTTGTGAACTATGCTATTCAGCACAAGTTGAGGAGTGGGAGAAGGGAAGGATTATCATCACCATCACCTAATGGGGATTAAGTCATTTGTCCAAGGTCACGTGGGAAGTAAAATCAGATAGGGTGTCCCAAAGGTACAGATGGGTGGTTTAAATTTGTTCTTCCTGCTTAATCTTTAAATATTCACAATAGCCAAAATAATAATAGTTTTTTAAAAAAGTAAAAGAGAATGTCATTGTCTTAGCAGCATGCCATCTTGTGATGTACTTGTTTCCACTATGTAGAGTATTAATTTTAAGAAGGTCTCTGTCTTAGGAGGGAGCAAGATTCCTTCATACCACTTGAACATCTTTTTCATGTGGAACTGGCTTTGAATAATGATTGTGAAATTATTGCTTAGAAAGCTGGAAGCTTGTTAAGGGGTCTTTATAATTACAGAGGCAGAGCCAGCCACCCCTCTTTTTCATGCCTGGCCAGGGCTGCTGTTTAGTCAAAATCCAAATCCTGCTGACTTTATTCATAGGGTTGCAGCACACCAGTCACATGCAAATCACTTCTCAGGCTGGCATGAAAAAGGATTGTTTGTTTCATCCTCCATGCTCCTCTCATAGTTTTGGCCAGCCCTCACAGGAGCTCAATGAAAGGCCTGAGAGGAAAGGCAACTCCTTGAAGGAGGGCCTGTGAATTTGCCAGTTACCACCTACACCTCTCCCTTAGGACTTGCAGCATCTCCCCTCCACGGGCACAAGCCCATAGCCATGCACCTGGCAGGGTTCAGCCATGGCAGGTATGATTGAGTCGTCAACGCGCATTGGCTCGTCTCAGTACGCCGTGGGGTTTATGCCATCCCAGCCAGAGACAGGAGAGGAAAATTCTCCCGCACACTTTATCTGCGCACAAGTACAGGTCAATGATTTGTTTTCTGAGCATTCTTCTTTTAAACTATGACAGAATTGAAATTTTCATGTAAAAGTGTACTTTTTTCTAATCTTTTAGTCCAGATAAGAGAAAAACGCAACTCTGGAAAGGTTTCTTTCCAACAAAACCAACAAAACACTGGCATGTTTTAGTTAAAAGCAAAACAAATTTCTGAGTTGTTCATTCCCGTTTCTCCTGCCCTCCACCATTTTAGTACAGTTCCCTTAGTCTCACCCCACCAGCCTCCCACCCAGTTTAACTCATCTGCTTATATGAAATTAATGGAAATGAATCAGGCAAAACACTTAAATATAATATCAACCCCAATCCTCTACCCAGTAACAAAGAAGCTAATGTGTGCGTAAGTTCACGCAGGGAGGGCATGTTGGCATGGTCTCTCCCTGCAGCTGACCCAGCGAACAATTAGCTGAGTTTAAATGCAGTTGTTGTAGCACGGTTGTTTTAAAATACTGTTGTAGTATCATTCTCTTGGCTGGAGGAGAATTTGTTTTTTCCTCAAGAATCCTGTGATGAAGACACACCACAGAAAAAGCTGTCATGTTTAATTCCTGTCACTCTAGCTGTAGAAGGCAATTCTTGCAGGGAAGTCCCTGTTAGAGACAGTAATGGAAACCTTAAGAAATCTGCCAAACAAACCTACCTGTGCAGCTGTACCAAACCTGTCACAGCTCAGCTTTAGAATGATTTCACTCAAATAATTCGTTTCACATCTTAAATATAGTTGGGAGGCAATGGAGAACAAGGGTTGAAAGCAACCCTCCAAACATGTAAGAAAAGTTAATTAATGGCAGAAAGAAGGGCCATAGCAATCAGGGGAGTTAGATTAATGCTTCCCATCTACTTTTCTTGCTTTCCCAACATCAAGTGTTTTTTAAATCACAACAGATTTTGTTGGAAAAAAAAAAGTGTCATTTAATTTTAATATTTCCACTGAAAAAGAGATATGATGAAAGTGTTTCAGTTAGAGGTAAACGAGCGGTGGTGGGGAATCTAGGAAACAGAAATACAGTTTCTTCCTTTTTTGTGTTAGAACATTTTGAAAAAACTTATTTTAGTATTTAAAAAAAAGGAAATATTTTTCTTAATTTCCATTTTTCAAGAAATGTTACCTTATTTTTTCCAGTCCTCTCTATTATCAGTGTCCGCTTCTGTAACAAAACCTTACTCAAAGCAACAAATGCAGTTCTATATACAATGGGCATGCAGGGCTCAAAACTTTGTGTGAAGGCAGCTGATAAACGCTTAAGGTCTACAAACTCCCTATAGCAATAATTCATCACACAGGACTGGATGATTAGGATAAGAAACAACAGATCAAATTTTTTTTTCCCCCCAGAAGTGACAAAGGATAATTTTTACTTTAAAAAAAAAAAAAAAAGCTCACATTTACCTAAAAAAAAAAAGCCATCAGAAAAAAAGACTGCCACTCAAAAATGTCTATTTACAATCTGTGAACCAGATACTCATTTACTCTAGTTCCACTGAATTAATTACTTGTACCCATAGATGACCTGACCAGGAATTTGTATTACTTAAGTCTACTTTAACAAAATTAAATATCTACCTCTTTTCAAGTGGAGAGTTGCAAAGTAACAACAATTTCCCTGGTGATACGCTGTGAAAGTTGAAGTTTCCTACACTTTGGCATCTCATGAAATTAAGAAACACTTGCACACACAAACCTCAAGATTCACACCTGAGCAATAAAACAGAAGAGCATGCTGCAGAGAACAGGCAAGCTACATTACTTACAATTCAGGAAAGACCAGAACACACGCACACCTCTACTCCAGAGAGGTTGCTTTTGTTTGGTATCAGATAAAACCCAAAGGATTAATAAAAGAAAGAAGGGAAGGTCAAGACTAATCCTTGTCCCAGCAAATCAACACAAACTGCTTTTGTGTTCAGTGGAGTCAGAGGTTCACCCAAGGTATTCGAACAGTGACATCCTCCAGTGGGGCAGTGAGGCCAGCTGTGAACAATAACAAGACCTGGACACAAATTTTGCAAAAGACAACAAATTTTTTAAGAGGAAAAAATAAGGCGTCTCTAAAATACTTAATTAAAAAAAAAAAAAAAGAGAAAAAAAAAAAGCACCTTTAGAAACAGAGCAGAATGGCTCAAAGCAAAGCAAGTTTGGTAGTGGATAAAGCACAGTGCCATTGACCTTGCAAGTCTATTGAAAACCAAGGCTCACATCTAGACACAGGTCTCTGGTGAAATGAACTGGGTAACCTCGGCTCAGTTTGGGGGTTTACGGTATGTGTGCGTGATAGTAACAGCATGATAGACCCTTCTTATGGGAAGCTCTGAAATGAGTGAGGGGGAAAGAGGGTCCGGATATAGAAATCCTTCCAGATTGGAGATTGCCAGGCAATCCAGTGTGAATGCAGAGATTTGCAAGCAGAGGGCAGTGTTTCATGCTAACAGTGCTAAGCAAGGGCTCGTTCTTGAAGTGAATGACGGGAAGAGTATTATAATGTCACTGTTGGCGTTGAGAATCCTTGGGGAAGGTCAGCTGCAGTTTGAGTCCCTGGAGAGTTCTGCTGCTATGGGTTCCCTTAAACAAGACCTTCATTTGGCAGCATTTTGAAGGCACTGGAACACCAGATGTTGCCCCAAGCATTGTTCCTAGAGAAGCTGGTCCATAGCTAGAAGTCACAGCTCCTTTTACACATGATGGAGGAGTCATCTCAGTGGAGGTAGGTAGGTTGATTCCATCGGTACCAAGATCTGTTTGCAACATAGGGAACAAGAGCTACAATTGCCATGTTGTTAAGCGTTTCCCTTGAAATAAAAATCATTATTATTCCGTGTATAACCTTACTTCGACTTGGCAGCCAGCAAATGATCCTTTGCTCCTAGAGGAAGCTCATAGCAAAACCCCATCTTTCTAAGCAACATCTTCCATATTGCTCATGATTTCACATACTACCTGGCTGTTGGACTTCCTCCATGTAAGAGGAGGTCTGACTCACTGCACAGGCTGATCCATGACTCAAAGCCCAGAAGCTACAGGTAACGCCCTCTGCTCTCTGTTGCCTTCCTACTAACACAGCATCCTTGATGCAGTGTAGCAGAAACTACAAGTGCAGAGGCCTGAGCAGCACAGACTGTGGCAGAGGCGTGTTCAGTGACATAACCAGAAGGACTCTGAGCCCGTATGTGTGGCTTAATGCTTTTGTAGTGTCTAAAGGCAGGGCAGAGGAAAATTTTTGTTCTTGTTTTATCTGCCACTGTGGAATAGTTACTCTGCAGCAGAGCTCTCAGGGTGGCACTACAGGAGAGAAAACTGGCTGTGGAGGGGGTTATCCAAGCAGAAACAGCAAAATAAGGCTTCCTATGCTTCCTCCACACAAGAAGTTAATTTAGGACAGTCCTTATGGCCAGTGTTTCTATTCAGGTTTTTGGTTGTTTCGGTGTTTTTTTCTTTTTTTTTTTTTTTTTTGACCAGCATAGTTTTTCAGGCAAAACTTGATTTACTATTTGTCTTCAAGCAGAAAAATAGCCATATCCCAAGCAGCTTCAGGTTAGATGTGAAGCTTCATGTAAGAACGTGCCACCACGTAGCTCCACATTGCTGGAGTCTCTAAGGGCTTGCACGTTCTTCTCTAAGCTCCCACTGCTTTTCTCCCAAGCCCTCTGATGCCCTTGCCAAGGAGCAAGCTATGGGCCCCCATTGCCTTACCCTGAAGAGTTGAAACTGGAAGAGTTCATTGCAGCTTTGGAGTTGCTCTGGGCTGCGCCAGGGCTGCTGGCATGGAGTGCACTACCAGGGGAGGAGGGCCTGCTGGAGTTCCCTGGGGAACACGATGATGTTACTGTGTAGCAGAGAAAGCACAGTAAGACTGGGATCTCCTTCTCCTGCCAAGGTCAGCCCAAGCCCAAACACTTCCACCCTATCTTGTACCCCCGCCGTTATTCATCTGACTCCCTGTCTGCCCTGCAGCAGCAATCTGTGCACAGAATCTGTGCCGCAGCCACAGAGAAGGTGAGGGTCCCCAGGACTGCTCTATCTGTAGTGCTTGGTTTCTACTACTGTGAATCATACTTCTTGAAGGAGATTTGACAATGTTATGCTGAAGAAATGCAGTAACCTACCCCCAAGCACTCCTCTTGTTTGGCTTCTACGTGTGCCTGGCTCCCAAACCTAAACACCCCAGTGAAATTTGCCTAGGATTATTCTGGAAATGTTATCATGCCCAAGAAGCTTTCCATGTCTTTGTTCCAGCCAAAAGAAAGGCTTGTCTGTTCTTATCCCTTGTACACTAGTCATATGGGCATACTTTCCCTAGCCAAACCCAAGAGTGGTCTGCAAATGTGACCTAGAAACCAAGTGGTCAGAAAGCAAGAGCAGAGGAAGGAGGGAAGGAATGGTGGGTGAGGCAGGTTTCTCAAGGCTTACCAGTCCCAGGCATGGTGCTATGCACTGGATTGACAGAGAGGGGCCCCAAGGACCCTGAGGTAGAAACCTAGAGAGAAACAGAAGCAAACAGTAAGCAGCTGGCACCATGAGGGTATAGATCACAAAATGCTACTCCTTTCACGTTCCCTTTAGAGTGTGCTGGCTCATACTTCTTATCTACACCTGAGGCTGCCACAGATACTTCTGTTCATACTCTAGCGTAGAAGCACCATTCCCATATACAGGGCCACGGAAAGAAACCAGAATGAGTATTACATGTGCCTGACAGTCTCTACATAGGTCTAAATTTATGGATCAGCTATGGAAAAGCCTGAAATTATCAAACGCAAGCCAAACTTTCTGGAAGTCCCGAGATCCAGTTGGTAGGAGCCACTGCCCTTTGGATGTTTCAGACTGGATGTTCCTAGTCAGAAACTTCCCAGCTCACTGTGGTCTTGGGCACAGATAGTCCCTTCTCCTTTATGGAGTTCTTGATGGGTGAGAATTCTCAGGTGACAATTAGTAATTTGGTGGCTGCAGTCAAAGCAAGCCTGGGGCATTTGTTGTTCAGCCATGATACTTTAACTACATTGTTCAGAATGACTGATGAGCAAAGGCATACTTTGTACAACACATTCACAGGAGAACTATTCACCAAAGGTACTGCTCTAAAAATTCATGGCTTGCAAGCAGCATTTTGTGTTTGTGACTAGACCAAATGTGCTAAGCGACAAGTGGCCGAACTTCTTGTGATGTTTTCCTGCCTTCTGATGGATAATTCCAAAACCCAGAAGGTTTCAAGATAAAATATTGCTTGCGAATACATACTCTCCCTCCCACTCACTTGTGCTCCAGCACTAACAACGCCATAGGAAGGTTCCTGCCACTTTTATAAGTGGAAGCAACTAAGCAGCTACTAACTAGCAGAAATGCCATAGTAGCTTGTTATCCCCAGTGGCCACTGACAGTAGATTACAAGGGCATGGATTCACCAGCTCTCACAACAGTTTCTTTTTTTCCCTCATCCTTCCTGGCAATGAAAATACACTTGCCAAAATGTGAATGTATGACATGAGAGAAGGATAGCTGGCACTGCTGAAGTGTATTCTGCCTTTCTGCACAGATGTAAAACAACAAACTGGTATGTAAATGGTTACCATTAGGTTTCAGAGTTAACAACTAAATTGACACGAGTGGATGTAATTCTCATTCCATGGAATGCTGATTTCTCTTCCATTAACTTTGGAAAGCTTTTATTTACCAGTCTTAGGGTGAAAAATTTGGGGATAGCATCCTTATTTGGACAAATTAACCTACAATTAAACCGATCTGTACTTTCTAGGAAACTTGTGTTTTCTTTCTATTGTTTTCATTAATAGACTAAAAATAAGTGTTCTGTAAATGCGAGCATGAGATTCCATTCAAGTTGGGATGCTGAGTGTATGCCCAATCCATGGCTAGCCCAGCTGCCTCTCTGCACACTCCTGCAGGTGTAGTCCCCCACTGGACTGTGGAGTGGGCTTGTCAGCAACTCAGGGACTTGTGTGTACAAGGAAATGTCCTGTCCTGTTTCCTTTTCCAGCAAACCTTGCTGCATCCCTCCACCCTTTTCCCTTCTTGTCTGGGATGGCATGTAGAACTCCTGAATCCAAAGTCTCTCACCAGTCTGGAATTGTAGATAGGTGATTTGATGGGGGATGGCATCGGGCAGCTGATTCGTTTTTCCTTCTGGCGCCGGTTGCAGAACCAGACCCGAACCACCTCCTTTTCCATGGAAAGCTGTTCTGCTATCAAGGATATCTCCTCTGAACTGGGCTTGGGGTTCTGCTGAGAAAGTGCAGGAGGTTAAAGAAAGCCCTGAAGAGCTGTAACTTACAGCATTAACATATGCTTCTGCTGCTGGAAAGGCAGAGGACGAGGGTGGGGATGGCTGTAAACTGGGGAGGGGACAAAATTTGCTTCTAAGACAAAGGGTGAATATTTGGGTGAGAGATTATGTTCTGTGAACCAGACAGTGCCTCTCATTCAACATCAAGTCTGATGGAATCGGTGGGGGATGAGTCACAGTACCTGGCCCTGTTATTGCATAAAGCACCACACTCTTTGATCTTAACAGCACCCTAAACCATTGCTTCGGGGGAAGCTAATGACTGGTGGTCGTCTTATCACTACACAGGGGACACAAGCTCCAAGTGCTGCTTGGATGCCTACCCGCACCATCTCAGAAAAGCCATTTCTTCTCTTTCTTCTTCCATCCTTCATTCATAAAAGGAAACAATAGTACCTATCCTTTCTTCTAACTGACTTTTTTCTGGTGCATTTGACAGCATTTAGCTCTATGGGTTTTGATCTGAGTTGGAGACTTGAGGGTCAAAAATACCTGGCATGGAGATGCCAAGACAATTTTCCCATTACAAAGGGTGCCTCATAACAGCTAAAAATGAGGTGCCCATAATGATCTGACAATGTCTTTTGTTCTCATGAACAGTCTTCAGAGGAAATTTTTATATGATCAGTTATGAGGGGGATATCGAGAAAAAATGAGGACTGGTCAAAAACAGTTTTGATGAAAAATTTTCAACGCACAATTTAGTTCTACAGTTTTAAAGCTCTGTTTGCTCTCTGTAGTGACATTTCTTGAAAATCTTGATGCTTAAAAAGTAAAAGGCTCCAATTCTGAATTGATTCAGCAGCAATGATTCTGGAGCAACTAGTTCTGTGGTCTCAGAAGACCTGCTTAATGGGGCATCTGTTTCTGTGCTGCGCTGTGGCCAGACAGTTCCTGTGACATGCAGCTGCAACTCGCAAAGAGAAGAGGTGGGTGCAGGAGATCTGCTTTGGCTAGGGCACTGATCAGTAGACGATAATGGGGAGGTGTGGTGATGAAATTGTATTTCCTTTAAAACAACATTTACCAAGGAAATAATTGGGTCTGATTATTTGGTTTTGACACTTTTCCTGTTAACCACTTCAAGCATTTTCTACCCTGCTATCAAAACAAAAAAAGATCTCTTTTTTTGAGGATGCAGTGCTATGATCCTAGCAAATGCCAAACTCAGAAAGAGTTCACAACACATTGAAAGATTTTTCCCTCACATCTTGAAATCTTTTCTCCAGCGTGGAGCGAATGTTGGTCTCAATGCTGGTTCGCTTCTTTCTTTTCCGTCCAAACATCTCGTTCACTGAGGGGTAGGAATTGGGAGTGCTCATGGAGGAATCCAAAGGAGCAGATTCTGGGGAAAGAGGGAGGGGAAAAGAGATATTCAAGAAGATGATTGATTATTTTTATTCCTAGATCCTTTGTAGCATCTATGCCACCTCCTAAAATAAGTAAAATGTTCCTACATTATGGATCCTTCCTCTGATTATGATTAAAATTGCTCCAACAGTCCCAAATTCATCAATGATCTTGTCCAAATCAGGAAAGAAATATGAGTGCTAAAATTTTAATCAACATGCTCTTTTTCCTTTTTCTAGCTTGATTTCCAGCCTGCTCTGATTGGGACAACACATTTTCCAATTTTTTAATTTCACACAGTCAAAGATGTTGACTTATACCGCTGGGATCAGGCCTCATGTAGCTGAGACACCTCCTGACATGATAAATTGGTCAAACATGCAACTTCTGAAGGGCTGGGTGAAGCACATGAGACTAATGCCATTCCTACAGTGGTCTGCAGTCAGCGGAGGACATGAGCCCAAGCCAGCTGCTACCGGGGATTCCCCTTGCAGTGATGTCTTCCTTTTCACGGACTGACCTCTGAGCACTTTAGAAGGAGCCCCTTCTTATTCTTTCCTGTTTACACAGGGAGGGACTGAATGGACTAGCCCAGTGATTTGCCCCAGACCACGCAACATAGCAGGAGGCGATGCAGGAAGGGACTGTCCCAGATGGCAAATTGCAATGAGAATCCCATATTGCCAGAGAGAACGGACAGATGTGGTGTGATATCTAGGCTGCTATGCCACCTGCTGTGTGATCCACAGAGGAAAGCATTGTGTTACCAGCCCAGCTGTGGATCTGAGAGGTCTTAGCTCCAGCTCTGATTTTGCTGGCTTTTACTGGAGGTTCCTGGATGAATGCTCTTGTCCTGGCCAAGACCGGTGGCATTTCTCCGTGTAATGTCACCTACCTGCGTCACTCAGCCACTTCTCCAGCAGGGGTTTGAGCTTGCACATATTCTTAAAGCTCAGGTTGAGAGCCTCAAAGCGGGAAATGGTGGTCTGGCTGAAATCATTGCCATAGAGCTTCCCCATGGCAAGTCCAACGTCACCCTGCCAGAGAAGATCCAGATCACAACATGAGCTCAGAAAAACCCCTCACAGCTTCCTGCTGTCAGACCACCTCTTAGGTTTCTTCCTAAGAGTAGGTTCAGCCTTGTTTCTGTGACCTGTCTTCCAGAGAAAGTAACTTCTCTTCCCATGATGGGAGTCTGCCCCGCACCCCTGAGCCTTTGTGTATTGGAGAAGGTGCAGATAATGAGGTCATGGTAATGAAAGAAGGTAAGGAAGGGTTTGTCTCTTCATGTGTTTGGAAGGGGGTGCTCCAAAGAAAGCCAGACTGTATCTAATCCATCCCTTCCTCCATCCATGTCTCTGCCACAAACTCCCCCAGTCTAACGTCCACGTCACAAGTGACACCACCCTTCCCGTTGACAAGGCTGCTCACCTGTGTGAACCCCAATTTGATTCGCCTTTGTTTGAAAGTCTTAGCAAACTTTTCCAGCTCTTCCAGGTCACTGGGTTCCTCAGATGCTCCTGATGGAGTTAGGTGCTTTGCCACTTGCAAATGCTGGGGTACATCCAGGTGGGGTTCAACTGAAGAGCCAGGGAGTCCAGAACGCCCCACAGCCTGTTAAAATAACAAAAAAGATGCACAGAGTCACAACAATAGAAAAGTACACAATTTTCTCTGGCATTTGCCCTTAATGAAGCAGCACTTTTTATGGATGGTTGCTTGTCAGGGTGGGGCAGTGTGTTGGACTGTATGTTGAGGCAAGTTACCTGCGATGCCAGGCTGGGTCCCGGTTGCGAGAGGAGAAGGCTGCCCTGTTGCTGAGGGAAGGAGAGGAGGTTTGGCTGCAAAGCTGAGGAGAGAAAAAGAGAGACATCTGCTCAGACCAGCTCCTTCATCAGCACCCAGGCAGCTGAACATCAGTCTGCACAGGAAAGGCTCACGAAGCTCTGAACGGAAAATGGTAGCTAGCTCTTGTTCAAAATATGAGAATTTCAGCCATTACAGATGTGGATGGCTCTGAGTTGGATTACGAGAAAGTAAAGGTTCTTTTCATGGCTTTTTAGTCTGAAAGGCATTATTACAATAATGATATAGGTAAAATATCTCATCCACTGATCCCTGCTTGTAGCTCATTAACCTAAGGCTGAACTAGGGCACAGACATTCTACATAGACATCTAACTTTGATTTTACATGCCAAGCAGCAGAGAATTTACTACATCCTTAGTGGTGATCTCTCCCAGTGCTTAATCATTGTAGCTGTTAAAAAAATGTGCATCTTATTTCCAATAAAAGCTTTTCTGACTGCAACTTCCATCCACTTGATCTTGTTAAAAAAATCCTGATCCTACAATTTATCTTGTGAGCCTGCCCACTCTGCTTTCTACTACACATTTCATTTTGAAGTGTCATTTTGAAGCCATCTGACCCTTTCTTTTCTACCCTACTGTATTTCAAACAAATTGAATTTCTTTTGGAATATATAAACTGACACAAAATGATGAAATGAAAAAAGAAGGGAAATCTATAAAACTAACAAAATCTAGTATTTACAGAGACTGTGTAATTGTTTAGTTGACGAACTGCTAGGTACAACCCTGTATCTCTTACAGGGAATGTCCTAAAGGATTAAGTAGTGACTCAAGCAGTGTAGTTCCCTAGAAATTTAGTCAGGTTCTTCAAGTCTGTTGTGGATGAAGCCTATAGAATTTAGTGAGGACTTATAACCTTTCTTGCAACAGTCAATATATTCTATTGATTGTAACTGACAGTCATAGGGAAAACTATAGAAATTTATGGACTTCTGCTAAAAATAAAGGAAAAAAAGATCAAGTCCAGAATCAATCACTCCCCCTCTTTCTGTCTTTCCTTTTTTAGTTTAGATCTGAATGCGCAGGATCCCATTTATTTATTTAGATTGGTGTTTCAATAAGCCTTTTCTAATGCTGGAACAACTTTGAATTTCAAATGTGGACTGGTAATGAGGTGCACATTTTTAACAGTGAAGGTAATTAATCACTGGAATGGCTTGCCTAGGGACATGTCGGATGCCCTGTCATTTGGAGTCTTTAAAATCATGATTGAACACCTTTGCAAAAGCTAAGCTCTAGCTCACATGAAAATTATGGACTGGATTCAGGAATCACTGGTTTGACAGCTGATGAGACTGAGGCTGTGTTTTTGTAAGATGAAAACTTCAGCAGCAATATTCTGGCTGCCAGTATTCCCAGCATCTATCTGGCTGCTTGTTTCCACCTTCACAGCACAGAGCTCTCACTCCCTTGTTCAAGTGTGCCAGCATTAGCTGTTTGAAGGCCTGCACAATGAATCACATCAGGGCATAATGAATCAGACCTGGGAACTTATCTGGCTTAAAAACAGCTCTAAAACACAAAACCCAAACCAAAACACGTGTCATCTTGGAAAGGTTAAGCCCACAGCTAAGTCCCTTTGGCCATGAAATCCACGAACTGATGTACCCATCAACCTGAACTCAGGAAACATTGAGGGTGTTCCCATGATGGCCCGAAGGACACCTTCAGGAATATTTCATGCACCTCTTCGTTATGAAGAATGCTCCACCTATATCTGTATCAAACAATTCCATAAAACCAATCCGTGCCTTAACTTACACTCCCCAGTGGCTGTGCATGCACACGGCAAAGGATCATTAAAACCTGGCAATCATTTACTTGAATGGAAGTGCTCTTGCACAAAAAGCCGGCTACTGGCCAGAATAGCCAGTCTTTATCAAGTCTGGAACCAAAAGGGGTCATGGCCAAACAAATGGCCATCTGTTGGAGGGGTTATAGCTGCCAAAGGAAGACACTTAACAGAAGAAAATCTAACTCTATAAAAGGAAGCAAATTCTGTTTTGCACTATAACGTGTTTCTTATTATATGTGAATAAAGGCAGGTAGTAAGCAATAGATTATCCTGACCCTGCCGTTTCAAACAAACTAAATTCTAGATTATTGGTAAATATGTGTCAAGTAGTGTCTTTATACATCACTCAGCACCATTTGGCAGAGAGAAGTTTATATATGGCAAATGAGAAATAGGTTTCCTACTTGCTTACAATACAGGTTTTCTTTTGGAGCATATGTACCAGTGCATTCAAGCTGCAGAAATTTTAAGGTTTTAATTCCGGATTTTGGTTCATACTGAGGGACCTCTGTGCTGGAATAAATCAAGAATGTGAGCAAAGGACCCAAGTCCCTTTACATCTGTCAGCTTATGGATCAAAGCTCACGTTTGTCTGTCCACAAGCAGCACAAAACTTCATCAATGGCGTGCCTGTATCTCCATTGTTGGAGAAATGCCATAAAAAATATCGGTGGTAAAAACAGAAACACGGGGACTTTCTCAAGCGCTGAGTTCAGTCCTAAGTCCTTTCATGGAGCTGATTACGCTGTGTTTCGGAAGTAAGTTAGACCTCCTATCCTTTCCTGCCCCAGGGCTTGCAGCGAGATTTGGGTACAACCACTGGCATCCCCAAACCTCTCGGTTCTCATCCCTGGGTTACCCCTGGCTAGGTTAGGCCTGTTTGTTCTAGTGCCAGCATGGTCCTTCCACCAGAGCAGCGCAGCTCCTTCCCTGGATTTACTCTCCCTCTAAGGTACTTAGAGGGATCAACTCAACCTCTCATCAGTTCTCTGGAAGAAATGAGGAGAGCTAACCCAGGCAGGCTGCAACTGCTCCCCAAGGAGCAGGCTCCTTGCTGTTTTGCTGAAAGCCAACCAGATGCTGTCCTGAATTTCAGAGGTGGGATCCCTACCGAGCCTACAAAGACTGGCCCGAAGGTGGCACTCTTGGCGCACACAAGCCACAGGTGCCAGGACCATCTCCAGGACTGGACCCTTCCCGGAGCAGCTACACGCGTATGGGATCATCCCAGGTGTGGGAAACAGCACGGGGGAAGAGCAGGGGACAATGCCTCTGGTAGTATAGCAGGGAAACAGACACCATCATGCTGGGGAAACGTAACAGACTAGATTAAAAGCAACAGTCGTGAGAAGGGAGATTTTTCCTAGAGAGGTATCTGCTTATAACAACGCCCGTTTCAGCTCTTACTGCTCTTACCTTGTTGCCCCGCCTGAGATTGAGACAGAAGAAACTGGGGAACTGACTGCATATGACCAGGAAGCAATACAAGCTGCTGCAGGGTGTGGAGAGAGCTCATATCCTATGGGAAAAAACAAAGGGAACAACAAAACTCAGAGATACCTGCTCTTCACACAGCATCACCTCTCCTATAAAGCTTCCCTGCTCTCTCACACTGTCCTTGACCCCATTCACACTTTTCATTTAACTGCCAACACACCAGATCTGTGTAATTCATGCGCTGGAGAGCTACAGACCCAGAGGAACTCCAGGATCTGAAGTTTTTAGCTGTATAAGAAGAATTCTGTGCACACACAGATATCCCCATGGAGAATTGTCTACTTTTATGTGAAAAAGTTAATTCTTGAAAATGACATTTTTGAGGCACTGGCAATCAAAATCTTGTTGTTAGAAGTAACAGTGAAACCTCTTGGATTTCAGTGTCTTCAAAGTAATGTATTTTCAGAGAGTGAACTCACTAAAACTACGCAGGAAAGTGCAGCTGACTGTCCCATCTCACAAACACTGAGAGCCTACTTTCCACAGAAGGCTGATTTCCCAGCCAGCCCTGTGATGAGATGGGAAAGAAGCAATGCCCAGCAGCCCCTGACTCTCTGCACCAACAGCAAATGCATTGCAATGGACACAGTGACCAGATCCAAAAATGTTTCCTGTTCTTTGCCACATAGCTGCCAGGAATTCCCCACCCTGCATTGAGCAGAGTAGGCAATAGGTACTGAGAGATGTGGATTACATCCTAGTGCTCTTTCACATTAGTGGGTTCTCAGCCCCAGGTCCTTTGTTGGGATTAGGAGAAAAGAGTTTGCATTTGATTGGGATAGACCGCCCCCCCCAAAATAATTCCCCAATAAGACCAACTCTCTTTAGAGGTACACTTTTAAAGGAACTCATTACTCAATAAGATGAGCTCTTTGAGCTTCTCAAGAACTGTTTTGAAGCTTTGGGGAAATTGAACAGTCCCGGAACTGCATAAGGGATCTGAATACCCCGCGAAAGAACGAAGGAAGAGATTACTAAGCAGCTGTGTGGCCTTCTGGCATCTAACTCCCACTAGAATTTAAGAAGAGTTAAGTGCTAAGCTCCAGGTTTTATCTTAGGAAAAAAAAATTCCCTCAAGGAATTAACTTCTTCTCTGGTATAAATCGATTTGAGGCAACGTATTCAAGAATGGCTATACTGGTTCAGATCAAGAGTTAATCTAGCCTAGGATCCTATCTCCAACAATGGCATTAACCAGACATTCATGAAAGAGGAAGACCAGGGCAAGCATATCTAACACTTCCCCTTGGTGTTGTCTCAGCCTCCAACTATTTTCAATTCAAGGAATTTCCTGAGCATAGTGTGGTTTGCCTACTTAGTAAACCCTCAAAAGAAATCTTTTCCCAGTATGTGTCCAGTCTACCTTTGAACCCATGTAAAACTTTCTGCAGAAAAGAAAGAGGCTGAGGAGGAAGCTGACTTTTGCCAACACAGATTCACTTTTCCAATTTAGTGTCCATCATACCCTCAAGTCTCCTTTTGCCACTGTCAAAAAGCATATGTAATTTGGCAAGTGTCTCAAAACCAGCCTCTTCTCTGGAGGTTCACTAACCAGTGCCATTTCAGACTTCTGCACCCCTGAAGCAGCAAAGTCACTTACCCCTGCGATTTGGCTTCCGGGCATCATTGATGATCCCTGCACAAGGTGACCTGACCTAGGGGGGATTGTAGATTGCAAGGAGTCGCTGAGGTCTTCAGTTTTAATCTGAAAAAGAGCAAAGTAATTGTAGCATTAGGGAGCAGAGACAAGGGGATGCAGGAGGTGTGGGGATGCAGGTGGTGTGGAGCAGCTAGGAGTCCGACAGGCTGGAAGGGATCGGGAAGGGGCTCCTTTCAGAGAAAAGCGAGAGGTCAGGACTCACTGCCTCCATTCCTGGCTTTGCAGAAAGGCATAGTCATTCCCCACTTCTGCTCTCCAGTTTATAACATGGACATAGTTTTCCTGCTCTGCCAAGCCAAGGGGAGGCTTGCAGTTTGCTCAATTGAAACACATTAATTAAAACACTTTAGGAAGTAACCAAGTTCCAGTGACTTAGCAAGGCTTAAAGTATGTGAGTACTTTCCTCAGACAAAACAGCAAGGCATTTTGTGGAGTTATAAGACATGAAGCAGTTCTCCTTTACAGGTCACGACTCACAACCTGATGGCAGGGTTGGCTATAGATAGCCTCTCATTTTGTTCTGCAGGTACAAGGGGATGGGAAAGGAAAGGTCATGAAGTAAAAGACATCAAAAAGCAGCGTAATCTTCCAGACTTGAAAATGCAGCACCCCAGGCCCCAAACATATTTGCTCAGCTTCTACCAGAAAGCAAGAAGAAATTGTACTGGTCTGGCAAGGAAAAATCTGCTTCCTTAAACAGAACAAGCTGTGGAAAAAGAGCTGGAAAACTTCATAGGTGTCAGCCCTTTGTCCAGTGGTCATTTTGACCTACTTTAAGAAAGATTTCTGTCGGGGGGGGGGGGGGGGGATTTCTGGGGCCACATGGTTAAGAGAAGAATTTACCCATGGACCAGAATACAATCCTTGTTTCTGGTTTATTCCATATTCTCCATGTTAATTTCTAACATTGCTACTACATTTAAAAAAAAAACAAACCACAAAAAAACAACCAAACAAACAGAACTGTTACATCACTTTGTACTAGCTGCAGTCCTTTGGTAAGGCTGACTGGGACAGGAGACAGTGGAACCTGATTGGGGAGATTTTAGAAGTTTTTAGGTTAATTCCTGAAAGCTATACGAGGAGTGTCTATGTGCAGATGCCATACAGAGGAGAGAGAAAAGTCATACAGAGTTCTTATAACACATTTTGTCTAAAAAAAAAGATCCAAGCATACAATTTCCAAACTTAAGCTCACATTTCTCCTAAGACTGAGAATGCCTGGAACAAGGCTCACGAGTCCCATTCCTCATCTAAGCCTTTCCAGCGCAAGAAGAGGCTCCCGTTTCCACAAACTGGAAAGACCAGGAGGACATTAGAAAGGAAAGGTCTTGAAAAGCCTGTCCACGGGCTCGGTATTGCAGATTCACTTTTACTGCTAGGTCTGAACCTCACTGTCTCCTATCAAATTAGTCCCAAGCGCAATGTCCCCCAGAAGGCAAGCCAGGTCGCATTTGCCGGGGTTTTGCAGTGCTGATGTGGGCTTTAGGTCATACAACCTCCTACCACCAGAGGGGGACAAGAAATTCAGCTTTCAAAAACAATGGCCCAAGCGAATATTTTTGGTCGAGGGAGGTTTTATTTCAATTTGACTAAAGCAAACAAATACACAAATGTCCATTGGAGCAAAGGAGAAAACGTGATCACAAGAGGCTCGCAGCTACAGTGCAGGGAGCTGGCCCTGTAACGTTAACTTCTGCATGTTGGAAGGCACTACACAGAGGGAAGAGAATTACAACATCTCCTTTCATTACAACTATAGCTCTGGACACTGCCGAAACTAGTTTTGCAATAATACTAGCTCCTTGCGACAAGGGTTATACATGCTATGAATTCCAGTTCTTTCCTACCTTTCAGGTTGGCATGATCATCCCTCTTAGCCTGGCAAAAAAAATCAGATGGAAAGATCTGCTTGATCACTATCAGTGCGGATAGTGTATAAGTTACTAAATGTTAGGCAAAAGGCTCAGGAGAATACACCGTTACCCCTGAGCCGTTCAGTCATTGCAGGCAATCGGTTTTATGCATGTTTTTCTTTGAGGCTGCATTAAAAAGAAGTCATTCAGGCCAAAAAGAATAAATAAATAAATAAACAAACAAATAAATAAATAAAATTTACCCCTGATTGCAGTTCATGTGTGTCTGCCTCGCATAACGCAGTCATCCAAGTCTGAACAGTCCCAAAAAGCGAAGTTACCCGCGTCTTAGAGAACAAGGCACTTGATCCCGCCTAAGTTATGATCCCAATTGGAGTCGAGCGTTGAAGAAGCACAAGCCATTTCCAAACTGAAATCAATTTTTACAGCTGCCAAGCAGAATGATTTGGAAGCATTCCAGGGTGAAAGGGGTGTGTAGCTGTATCCCGGCATCGCACAATATGAGAACGGGAGGTGGGTTTGGCAAAGGACCGGTTCCCGATTTAAAAACAACAACATCTCCCACTGCTCCTTCCCCTGTCCCTGGAATTCTCTGGCTCCCTCCTGCGCAGTGGGCGGGAACCTGGGCGTTCTTGACAAATCCTTCTCCCCTGCACCTATTTTCATTGGGTTTAGGCTCAAATTTACCTCTCCCTCCTCTTCCTCTCCCCAACAGGCCTGCAGCTGGCTAATTGTTCATTAGCAAGAGTTCGGGGTATATCCAAAACTTTTGGGATGGTTTATGCAAATCCTGCACCTTCATTTTTTCCCTGGCTAAACTGGCAGCATTACCAGCTGTACATTAAAAAAACCAAAACCAAAAACCCCAAAAAACCACACACATTGTGGGCGAGGCCACTCAATATCATGAGACTCCCTTAAAATAATGTAAATTTCAAATTAATAAAACAAGGGGAGGAGTTGGCTTCTCCTTTCCCAGTGCATCTGACTCATTTGCAGGCATTTTCTACAAATATGAGAAAAGTTTTCTTTAAGCAACCAAAAGAGGTTGAAATTATCACAGAATCACCTCATGTAGGTATTTGAGGAGAACCCTGCTGAAACACCGCAAGTGAGCAACAGTGATTCAGTCGAAACGAGGACGAGATCCCACCGTGGTTCCTCAGGACCTTGGTGTTTACATGACGATCAGGCCAGATGGGGAATGGGGAACAAGAAGTCACTGAGAGCAAACTAAGTTTCTTCCCACTGAATTTGATTTGGGGAAATAACATTATCTAAGGAAAAATGAGCTTGTAAAACAGCAGGACCAAGTAATGCACGGCAAACACCTCCTGCTCACCGACAGCTAGGGAGAGGCACGGAGCGTGGGTTGCCAGCTGCGAATGTCCTGGCACCTTCTTCCCCCTGGGCTCGAGGGGAGTCTCTGGGCAGGGCCGGGAGCAGCTCCGAGCTCCTCCAGAGGAGGTAACGGCAGGTGGCGGCACCGGTACGTAGAGCTACCTAGGGCTTCTCCGGGACAGGAAAGGAATCACACTTGCAAATCTCAAGTGGATGTTTTCACAGCCTTAAAATAGGGTCAGCTGCCCCCAAGCAATCGGAGCGAAAAACACAGGAAGGGTGACTGGTTGGAGGGAGAGCCCTTTCCTTAGTTGGCTAGCACGTCTGCTGGGCCTGGCCAAGATTGGATTGTTTCTTACCTGTCTCTGGCCTGAAAACAAAAACAAAAAGCAAAACAAACTGAGAAACATATTGAGAGCGATGGAAAATGATCAAAGCTCTTCGGCTTGCTTGCGTAACCGATTTGTGGAAGGTGTTTCATAAACATTTCATAAGAATCAGAATTATGAAGAAAACATCTCCCAACCTGCCTGCAATTACTGCACAAACTCTTCCTTACCAGTAGGAAGAAGGGGAGAAAAAAAAGTACATCTGTTTTGTAACTGATCTGTGAACTTTTGGCAAACATTCGGCTCATGAAAACATCCTGCAGACATACTGCAAAGCTGTAAAAAGCCAGCTTTACATGAGGAAGTTGGAAAGATTCACCTTAGCAGCTCTGATTTCACCGCGTGGAAGGCCATACCCTTCTGACAGACAGACCGACCAACCCACATTTGATTCAATGGATTGACAATCGGATCCCATTGGTTGGGCAGGACTCTGGCTGCAGCCAGATAAGGCCAGCTTCATGTCACTGCTCACTGGTAATCTGAATTGGTCTTCCTCATCTATTAGACACCAAAGCAGGCAGCCTCAATGCAGCCCCAAGCCACCTCCTTCTGATGAGCACTTCTGACGTAATGTAAGCACCGCTCCGTCATCTTCTTTGCAAAGGTGGGACCCACCGACTGATTCAGCACCCAGAGCCTCGGATGATTTTCCCCAAATCTAGATAAGAGATCTCCATATCCTGCCAGAGTGAGGCCGTTAAAGCCATATCAGCCTTCTCCAGTACCAGTTAGTAGGCAGGAACTGCGGTCGTTATTGTAAGATAGACGACAATCATATTTGTTGTGTAGTTTCTATTTAGACTGTAACCTCTTTGAAACAGATATTTATCTGCCTTCATATCTGGCTTATCTCATAGTCAGCAAATCACAACCGTTCAAGAGTTTGACTTACTTGTATGCCTCCCTCCCCCCATTGCAGAGTGGTAAGGCTATTTGACTGGATAGAAGAGGTTCAGTTGCACACAGACTTAAGAGGGTCTGAACCAATTGCCCCTCATTGAAAACAAACAGCACAGAGCTGAAACACTCCCAAAGTGCTATTCAATACAACAGGGCTGTCTGAAGCTGCCCCAAAGTGATTTGCCTGAAGGTAAGGGAGGAAGTTTTATGATAGAAACAGGTACCAAAACTGGATTCAAGGCTGTTGCAGTTAACTAAGCCTTCCCAACTTCCAATGGTGTAAGTGTACTTCTCTGTGAATTACCTGCACACGTGGGCACCATAAAATAAAAAACACACTAATAATAAATTATAGCAATAACAATAATGGGCTTGCAATTACTATTTCCACATGTACTATCCTGCACGTACAGCAAGGCTTAACAGACACCCAGGAAGAAAGAAGAAAACCCTTATGTCGATGCAATGATATTCACTCTATAACATGTGATATCCTTTCACACTGAAGGGTGGGATTTTTCAGAGGCTGTCAGCATGACAAAAGGGGAGTTAATCCCATGCTGAATGCCTAACAGTCTGTATCCTAAAACTCAGCAGTGACAGCACATTGAAAAATTAAAATGTAATCCCTAACCTCAACACACCTGCATCACAGCTATATGAGGCCTTTCAGTTTATTAATTGAGGCCTGATCTGATATGCTTTATCGTCTGAGCTTCAGCTCAGGATGTTAATAGCTGTGCCTTAGCTGAGGTAAAAGTGGGGGTTGGAAATCAAAACTTTGAGAGTAACTGACCTACACGCTTCACAAAAGAAAACAAACAGAACCACACTCAGCTTTGCATTCACAGGCTTTCTGATACAGCATTTCCCTAGCATTTTTGCTTTTAAACAGAGAACAGGAAAAAGAAAGAAGTCAGCCCTCTCCTCTGTGCTGAATGATAAGCCTCAAAATGACCACGTGTAGCACAGCAGGCTTCAAAAGCAGGCGCTGGGCAAGGGAGTGGAGAACCAAAACCAGAGGTGGGAAAAGCACCTGCCCTGAATGGCCATGCTCAATATCAGTGCCTGCTCAGGTAGGCGCGTCCTGATGAAGGGCTGTTCTCCATGTTAGAGACTGCAGCCTCTGCAACAGCTTCAGAGGGTGACCTGTGTTCAAGGTGGACAGAACAGGCAAAAAGATACTGAAAAACAACCGCTTACAGCATCTTCGCTATTACTGTTGGTACTCAGGCACGTGGTACCTTCTCTGCCAAGGCCTGTGGACATGCCAGATTGGAAGTATTTAAGAAAAGGGGAGGGGAAGATGCCATTTCCTCGGTCAGAATGATGAGAACCTCCAAACGAAGCATGGAAAACAATTTCAACACCATTAAGGTTGTGATTTCTCTCATGTCTCCATTCCAGGACTCTCCCTTCCCCTTCCTCCCTAGCCATCCTCAGCCCAGAGGTCTTACCCTTCTGTCCCAACATTCTCATGCATTGCAGCACTGCTCCCTGCATCTCTCTCAATTTCACTTGCCCAACTTCCAAAGCTCTCCAGAACTCCACCTCTGCCTACACCTTTGCGCTTATCTTCTTTGCTCCCACTCTGGCCTGCATCCCTGCCCCTTTTCTTATCAATCCAATTTCACACACACCAGGCTTCATGGCTTCTCCCATGCCCTCTTGCATGCTCACACAGGTTCTCTGGAGCCTAATCATGTTCCTGTTGAACTCAGCAGCAAAGTTGCCTTATTGGGCTTTTCTGGGGCCAGAACCAGACCGTTAACCGTTTTCCAAATTCCCTGCATGAAAAATTTTCCCTTTCCATGGATCTCTTGTCTAGGGGGAGCAAACTGTGATTGTTCTGGATTGTCTGTACCCTCTGGCTGCCAACCAGTCACAAACTATCTAAATACCTGGCACTGCCTCCCTACTGTACCGTAGCGATGTCCCCGGATCAGTCATCCACAAGGAGGGCAGAGCAGTGTCCACCTAGCAAGTCGTGGCATAGGTAGCCCTCAGTAGCAAGCACTTTCCACCACATCCCACGTTTGAAAGGAATTAACTTGGAATCAGACGGCTCCCGTGACTGGGGCTGGCCCCATCCCAGCTCCGCAGGTTTCTCTGATTGGTTCATGGTAGTTTTGGCAGAAGTTGCTGTGCCCCAGGGAACTGGGACACAAGAAGAGCAGCTAGAGGGATTGCATTAAATACACACAAGTAATATAATTAAAAAAGAAAGGGAGAGTGAGAAAGATCACCTTCGCTGGAGAGTATCACAGTTTTTCATTTTGGGTGCAGGGAATGAAGTCTAGCGATTGAGAGGAAGAGGGAGCTCAGAGTCAGTTCTCTGCTCCCAGCTCAGTGGCTCTGGGCAACTTCTATGTGTTGGGGAAGCAGGGCAAGAGCTTTTCTTGCTAGCATAAACCCAATGTCTGACTCCTAAGGGGCTAAGCTGCCCCGGTTCAGCCCACTGCTTTCACATGGAGCACTAGCAGATCAGCACCTCCGGGAAGATAGAAAGTGCACTCTGATGTCAGGCTTCCAAAATTAGAGGCCTTGCTTGAAACCCCATCACCTTCACCTTTTTGTGCTATGACTTGCCCTTCTGCAAAACGGGTGTAGGGCCCCACCCTTGCTGGGTGGTGCAAGCTTTTGATTGAATTCTTGGAGCTTACCAGATGAAAGGCCTTCAAGAATTCTGAGTCCTCTCCTTATTACCGATGAGCCATTCTCTAGTAGGCAAAAGAGTCATATCCATGCACAGCAGTTCGTGCAACTCACTGCTTAAAAGGTGCCGGGCAACCTAAATAGTGGTTTGACAGTGACAACCATGCCTTGAGCTTAGTTTCTATTGTGGAAACAATTGTTACGTCCCTTTAGACAGCTCCATGAAACTAGGGCTTGTCCCCTATGATCCTAGAAAATATTTCCCAAAGGATGATAGGAGCCCAGTTGGAGTAGGGAATTTGCATGAAGAGAAGACCTATCTGTCTCTCCCTCATCGCTTTGAAACAGATTTACAAGATATATTGCCAGTGGACCAAGGCAACAAGTGTAGGAAATACCTTGTAAATACAGGTTGCTCTTTAGAAGCCTGGAGCAGGAAAGCAGGAGTTTGTGAATGGACTGCAGCTGGATCTTAAGGAACAGACAGAATCCAGCCAACTCTGAAGTGATGCTGGGTTGCTGTCAACTGTTATTGGCTAACAAAATTAATTCAGTGGTTTCAGTCCACCTCTTGAGAAAAAATTCAAAAAGGCCAAAGCCTTCCTTCTACTTCCACCCCCCTTTCCCTCATAAGCTTCCCTAGAGATTCACCGGCCTGTTTTGGAGTTCATTCCCAGCAGTCTCATCTGAGGGCCTCTGCAAGGCGCCAGAACAAAACTAGCTAGAAGAAGAGGTTCCTCTACATATCTGTCCTAAGCAAAACAGTGCCATATATAGAAACAGAGGACTTTCCCTCAAGCCAGGGCTTTCTCTGATGCTTTCCCAAAGGGCTGCATTTCAATGAAGAACCAGCACACACATACAAATTTATGCAATCAGTCTGTCCCTAGGACAGAGCAGGGAAACTTCAAAAGGGAAAGGCCAAAGCAGTGTTCAGCTTAGATCCAGTGTCAGTCAAGGCACATACGGACAGCTGGGCTGATTTCCAGTTAGTGAAGGCTCAAGAGATGAAAAGCAGATGCAAGACTTAGGCTGATACCCTGGGGCAATGCAGAAAAGAAGAGAGAGTGAAATCTGAATTGATCCCCAGAGGGGAGAAGGAAGAAGGATGTGAACCTCCCCTTGAGAGGAGGGCAAAACAGGACTGGGATGGAAATCTGGAGGGCAGACTGAAACCTGAACTACCCATAAGGAAGAGCCAAGCAGGAACAGAAATGACATATAGGGAACACATGAGATTAGGGGTAGGTGGGAACACAAAGTGGAATGAAAAACTATGAGAGACATCCCTGGGGGGAGGGAAGCCCTGATTGAGCAAAATTAAATCTGCAGGGAGTTTTGCATCCCAGATATTAATAACAAACTACCTAGCAAGTTAGGCCCTTCTTTCCACCTTCAAAAGGATGGAGGGGAGGAAGAACTTGTCTGTGGTTAAGCACAAGACTATGAATCAGAGAATCGGAGTCCATATCCCAGCTCTGCCAGGGAGCAGGTCCTTGGATTACAATTCACCTCAATGTCCACAGGCAACTGTCCTATAAAGCACCCACTGATTTCAACTGCAATCACAGTGCTCAGCATCTTTGGGAAAAGCCAGGTAGTCAGTCGGTGTCTGCCTCACCTGTAAGACAGGGTTAAACACCTCCCTACCTTCCAGAGGCACCAGGATGCTAAATTCATTAGCAAAGTACCTTCAGACGCGTGGGTGGAAAGTACCAAACAAGGTCAGAGTGTTATTAATGGCACTGAAAAAGAGCCACCAGTGATTTTAGATCTCAGATGCAGCTTGCCCACTTTAATTTCTCATATCATGTGTCTACAGCACATAAGCTGTGAAGACCTGAGACAACTCACTCTACTACCTCAGAACAACTGTTGAAAACCCCACATAAACCTCAAGAATTAAAGTTCCCTTAGACAGTGACTCCGTCAGATATGAACAGGGCAGGGAGATAAGTTAGACAAGGAGGTCCTGAGGGAGGGCAACCCCTTTGGCACTTCTTGCAGAGAGCAGGGCAGTAACACACAGGATCCTTCACTTGGTTTTGGAAGGGAAGAATTTTTCAGCAGGCCCAGTCCCTCACCACTCTTTCGTGATATACTAGCAGACACACTCAATTGGCCACAAAAAGTCTACTCAGGTCCTACGGACTGGGAATCTTAAGTAGCTCAATTATTTAACGCTGACTGACCACTGGAAGAGAGGAATTTTGAAACATGTCCCTTACAGTCATGTGCAACAGTCAAAATAGCAATGTTTGCAACCCGATGTGCAAATGTAAGTGCTGAGCTAATGTGTATACGAAATACGAGGCCACTTCAATTGCATATCTTTCCTTATTTTGTTCTAGATGCTTCCTTTTGTGTTCTGAAGATGTCTCCTGCCCCAGCAATACACGTCCAAGCTACCTCATTTTCCCAGGTGAATCCATCCCAAGATCCTATTTCTATCTAGGAAGCCTGTTGAAAAGAGAGATATATACTTATTATATGCCCTGATTGGTGTAAACCAAAGAAAATAAAGTAATAGGAGTAAAGAACCAACAGGAAAATTCAAGCTGTGCTGAGCCCTGGGCTGCTCAAGCACACTAGTGCCTACTTAAATATTGTGAAGTCCCACAGCAGGATCACCTTTACATTCATACAAATAACAAACCTGTCATTATCATTAAACAAATGACAGCCTGTCTGCAAGGGTTAGAGCCTTCTGCTGGAATGAAACTGCATGACATATTTGGATACAGAGCACATGCAGATCCTGCTAAGCCTTTCCTGCACTGGTAACATATAACCTTTTAGCTTTATTTCAAAAGAGACCTATTGTCTCCCAGCACTGGAGTGCAGCTGCGTGCTTGAGAGCATGAAGGGGCTTGGAGTGGACCTCTCATTCCCTCCTCTGGAAGGAGAGGAGGTCTGAGCCTTTGTTCCTCCCTGGCACTCAGAAACGGCATTGCTGCAAGGACCAACAGATGTGACATGGTCCTACACATCACTTTCCTGATGGAAAATAAATCAGTGATTCAGCACTTGTGTATTTTCCTCCTCCAGCTGCAGATTGATGCACAGCAATATGTGCTGGGCTACAACACTCACACCATGCACACAAGCCCTGTCGTCTCCCAAAAATCATCAGCCCTAGCTCCGTGTGTGTATTCCAGAAAGAAGTATTATCTCGGGGATTAACTCCAGACATAGGGTGAATTACCTGGCTCTCTAGAACAGCACTTTTCAGAAAAACAAATAATGCAGTATTTCCTTAAAAGCTGAATGCTGCGTAAACCAAACAAGACCTGGTAAGACCACAGCAGCATCACCTGGTGAGGATCACCATATTACAGCAAGGAAAAGTTCCGATTTCAACACTTTCAGTCAGACCTTTTCCTGGTCCCACTCGGCGCCCTTTCATGGCAAGACTCTGAAGCCACATTTGCCGAGTTACTTAGTTCTGTCCCTGAACACTTTGGATACAATCCCAAACCGTCAAGAAGCAGATGTCCCTATCCAGGTTGCCAGCACTGAAGGTGAAAGTTTATTACTGTCTCTTTGCATTTCCCTTGATATAAACAGGAAACAACCAGCATCAGATTCACTAAATAAAAAGCCAAACCAGATAGGCAAGGCAGAAGATGCTTCTTTTTCCATACACACCCTTTTCCCTCTCATTCACATACAAATTACTGTTGCGTCCAGGTGGGAGGAGAGTTTGAAGAGGGGAGGGGGGAAGAAATATTTGCCAAATAGGTTGAGGGATCAGAAGGCAGCTTTCTCATAAAGTGCAGGGCTGACCCACAAACTGCGAGAAAACCTCAAACTCCGCACGAGTTTCCCTCCTCCCCATTTTCAGGGTGCGAGCAGCCACAGCAGGGAGTTGGTAGGCAAGCAAGGGGTCTAACCAGGTCACTCCACCCTTCTCTTCCCGCCTGGAGCATAACACGGGAGGGAAACAGACCTGAAATGTAGGCCATCTACAAAGACTGGGGGAGAGACTTAAACGATGTGAGATTTATGATCTTCAAAGTGATTAGCGCCCAGCACTCCAAATAAAGTCAAAGAGAGCTCAGCAGCTCTTGCATGCAGTTTGGAGTTGGGTTTCAAACCATACTTCTCTGGCTTTCAAACCATACTTCTCTGGCTTCAGTTTGAAAACTTGAATTGCAAGGTAACAAAAAAAAGCCACCCAAAACCAACCTCAAACCCCAAACCAAAATTAAAAAACCCACCAACCTCCACCCCTAATGAAAAAGCTCAGCACCTGATTTTACATGAAAACACTTTGATATTTCCATATCTCCCTTCTTCCTTTTTCTCATCATTTGAAATCTATTTGCTGAATTGAAGATGAATTCACCAATAGCTGAGGTGAACCTGAAAAGTGAGTGTATAACCCATGCGCATTTGGGCTTATGCTCGTTTAAAATAGTAGTAACAATAACTATAATGGCTCAAGTCTACAAATGGCCTTGAGAGGGCCAAGAGAGGGAGACAAAGAGCCATTTGCACACACCTGTGTCCACTCACATGGACTGTTACAACCCCATGCCTGACATCACTGCGAAACTCCTTCTGCAGTTACCACCTATGCTCTGGGGAATCGGAGCAGATTTAAAAAAATACGACAAACAAAAAACATTAAAATGAGCCTGTGCACAGGGTTTTGCTTTTTAAACCTTGATAAGTCCCCAGTCAGATTTGCTGCTCAGTTACACAGAAGTGCTGGCACAAATGAAGGGGATTCTGTGGTACCCCTGTGGTGGAAGGAGAAAAACAGAAGTGGGAAGTGAATGCTACAAAAGACTGTCATAAAACCACAGTCTCTGGGAGGAGGACGTTTCTATCAAGCAGACTCTGGCCCAAATCCTACTGGCTGCAAGGCTGTCTGCCCCGACAGCTTCACCAGCATCTGCTCATTCGATGGCACGCAGAGAACTAGGACCTTAAAGATAATGGCTCACATCATCAGTGGGTGTAAATCAGCACTGCTTCACCACAGTCAATAACATTTCCTTGATTAACCTCAGCCCAGCTTCCAGTTCTAACATCTTTGTGGTGTTGCCATAGGAAAAGTTTGCAACATGTAATGATCTTGTACTTTCATAGCTTATTTCTATCTTGAGGGAATTTTCTTTTATCACTAGTTATAAGCAGACTGGATTCTTCTCTTGGCGTGTAGAAAGCCTGTGCTTTGGGCTCTGCAATCCACAGAGCTGGAGACACAAGACTTTTTGTTTTCAGCTGGGTATTCCAAAAACCTGGAAGATGGCTGAACGTGTTAAGACACCTTTGATAGGAAGTTACGACCCACCCAAAACCATAGCAGCCAAACCAAACAAATAAACAGCAGCTTGCTGACATCTGTCAGACAAGAGCCACCAAGGGAAGACTGAAGGACAGAAAAGTCACGGCAAGAAGCTTCAGCTGCCCAACTGCTGCTAGCAGGAAGTCTTTGCAAAGGATTGCAACCCTTGAACTTGGGGAATGCATGGTTGGAAGCAAGTACATTGCTGTAATGTTAAGAGTGCCAACATCTGCTTCGCATGCTAGTGACTGCCCGTGGAGTTACAGCCCCTTTTGCTTTCCTCGCTCCAGCTCCCCGGCCAGCCCCTGGAATCCTCCAGCAGATCAGTGGGTTAGCTCTCTAGACCTCCTCTTTTTCTTTACAAGGTCTGAGTGCAGCTTCACTGATGGCTCCACAGGATTCCTTAGCTCTGGACTCAGAGAACATTTTCTCATGTGTCTGCACAGATTCAAAAATCTACATCCTCCGGAGGGCTGTCACCTTCATCCCCTTGCAATTCTGATGTGAGATTCAGGGATGTCTTAGAGCCACATACGAAAATCTCCAGGTATTCCGTGAGACAGGGGTTGCTTTTAGCAGCATGAAGCAGGAGGATAACAGCAAACACAGCAAAGACAACGGTCCCTCGCATGTTCATTTGCAATTAGGGCTTGCTTGCCCTGCAAGAAGCACTTGCTTTTATCTGCTGTCCCTTTCCCCACTGTCTTGCAAAGAGGAATCTGCCGTTGTAGGCAGGCCTGGTCTTGACCTACGCACTCCAAGACCTCAAACCACCTCATCGTCAGTCCTTGCTGATACTCCTGTGAGTCAGCCCCATGCTCTTAGACTTGCATACCACAGTGCTTTCAGCGCCAGTGTCACAAGCAGTAGAAACGCATGGGGCTTTGGGGCGGGATTTGCACATTTGCCAGTGTAACTGAGGTCCCTTTTGTTTCTACATGACAATGGAAAAAATTAAAAAGCCAGAAAAAGCCTCAAGCAAATGGGGATTTAAAGAAACTCTATAATTAACTGATCTTCTATGAAATAGGAAGGCCTGGAAACCAGAAGTTTAATCTGTCATTCTATCCCACAAGGGGAACTGGGAAGGACTTATGTGGTCTGTTTAATGGTAGCTTTTGACCTAACAGTTTTTATCTCTTAGCAGTAGCTGCCTGGGACTCAGCAAGATGAGCAATTAAAAAACAGTAATTCAGGAAAGCAGGAGAATACCTGGTAACCCAGGGAGCGTCTTACCTGCCTGTTAAAGTCCAGCCCATTCTGTTCATTTCCTACAACGAAACAAACAGAAAAATATCTCAGTATTAATGACAGTCAGCATTGATACAAACTTCCCAGAACTTAAAACACACATAACCAAAGACACGCTGCTAGCCCAGCTCAGTTTACTGTAAGAGCAAGGAGAGGAGGAGGAAGGTGGAGTCAATGCGAATGCAGCAATGGAAGTACGAAGGCAGCTTTTGCAACATTTGGTGGTATCAGCCTTTGCTGAAGTATAAGAGAAGTGCTTCTGCCTGGGAGACAGCTGGCCAAGCAGCAAGGGTGGGGGAAAGCTCACTGACTGCAAGGGAGATTCCAGCAGAGGTGAGCTGGAGGATGTTACAAGTCTCCGGGGAATCCAGGACCAAGGCACTGTACATAAAGCAAGAACTAACTGTGGGAGAGGCTAGCAAACAGGTGACTGAGGCTGTAAAGCAGGGACCTCCAGGAACCCATATGGCACCGAGTAATTACAGGATATCTAAAGGAACAGAGGGTGCCGTGGGGTTGTGCTCAAGAGGCGTCTCCTTGATTCCAGAAGAGATTGGCAGGCACAGGGGGAAAAATCAGACAGGTTTCAGCCTGAAGGTAGTGCACAGGCCCTCACTCATTCCCCTTTGATGATAAACATCCCCCCCCCCCCATCACACCTGCCAAATTCATCAAGAACATCACAGAGGAAAGGTTGTACGCTCCGCAGATATGAATGCTTTAAGGGATTCCACGAAGCCTCTTCAGCTGCAAAGGCAACCCCAAGAAACCCCTTCCCTTTGCAATCCATTCTCTAAGTCATTCTCTTCCAGTCCAACTGAGTTTGTGATAAACAGTCTTAAATTGTTCACATCCCACTGGCACAAGCCCCCAGGGCCTTCTCCTCCTGTTCTTTCCAGTATAACGTTCCCCATAAAGCATAGCCCATGCCTTGTGATCTGATCAAGCTTCAACACATCAAGTTTTTCAGTAGTTCATGTCTCTCTTGCAAAAAGTTGGAAAACAGTTAAGAGAGGCTGTGCAGGCAGGAGTACAAATCCAACTCTCCCGTTGACTTGCTTTCTTCAACTGAACAAGCCTCTACCTTAATCTAGCACGCAGTTTTTCAGCTTGCACCATACACATAGTATTCCCAGGTGAATCAGCATGCTTCTTTGAGATCCTCAGGGGGAGCATGCTTGGTACAATTATTCATAGATGGTAAAATATTTTTGAGTCGATAACAATTTCATGGCACCCTGTTCTCTGCTATCTAGAAACAACGCTGGAGATTTAATCTGCAACACGGTAACAGCATTGGTTGTGGAAACTGAGCTGCCTTTGTTGCTCTTGTTAGGCTGAGCTGTAGGTCTTTGCTATCAAAAAATACCAGAGCACTATTTCACAGCAGAACAAGCTGTTGCCCCTCTGCTCTGGAATCTCCTCTATCTTCTCATCATCTGCAACTCAACCTAGATCCAGCTCTGCACCTTCTCCCCCAGCCTGTCTGCACTTCTGCTGTGCTAGAGCTTGCCTTCGCTTCCTGTCTTCCTCCCAACCAGCTTCTCAAAAGCTTTTTCTCTTCCCAGTCTCAGGTCTTTATCTTCTTCCACGTAATTCCCTACCCTGCTACAACCTCCAACCTGCCTCACGCTTCCATGCTCCCATGCCTCTCACTGTAACCATCTGCTCCGTGACCACCTCTCTCCAGCTGCTCCCGCCTGAGGAATTTGTTCATTCATTGCGTTCCAGCTCTACACCCCAAGAGCCAACAACTGCACATATAACGATGGGAATGCTGATAGTGTTAATAGATGATCGCAATCAGTATCCACACACCTGAGCAGGACTGTGCGAGGATCTTCAAGGCCTGCAGTTTCTACCTTTGAAACCCACGGGCGCTTGATGCAATCTAAAGGCAGTAGCTAAAGGGAAGAAAGGCAAGGAGGAGAGAAGGAGGAAATAAAGTTCTCGGTTGCTAAAATAGAACAGGAAGGAAAAGATAATCTTCTGGTTTCTTGGATACAAGAGTTTTGCTCACGTTCAAATGTAGCATGTTGATGAAGCAAGATTCAAAGACCTTGAGGGAAATCCCTAAGTCCCAGTGATGATGGCTCTGAGTCACTATCACACAACCCAAAACTCGGAACTTGAGATGCACAGCTGGAACAGTTTCACTCCACATTGCTACCACGAGGCCCAAGTTCTCCAGCATATTCTTTCCTTCTCTTCCGAGCTTCCCATCTCTTACTTTTTCCTCCCTTCACAAGCATGTGCAGCTGACAATTCTACCTTTCACTTTCCCTTCCTCTCCTACAAGGCCAGACACAGCTTCCTCCAAGTCCTACCCTCTGTTCTCTTGCACCTCCCACTGCAGGTCGACAGCAGTATTTGGGAGCACCTCAGCCAGGTATTTTGTGACAGTGGAGCATGCTGCAAATATGCATGGAGACTGACATTAACTCAGTCGTAGCTTGGGCGTCTGAGTCTGAGATAACTGCCCCAGGCTGTCTTGGTAGACAGGGAAGAGAAATAGGCACCTCCAGAGGCCATTCATCTGACCTATCTTAGACGCCTATCTTAAGTTGAGATGAATGGCCCTCTGGAGATGCCTATTTCTCTTTATTGACTACAAAGGGACCCAGGGGCAACTAGTTCAGACTTAGATGTCCAATAGTGAGATATTTAAAACTGGGCGGTGATTTCTACTCCCAGTGGTTATGTAAATGGGAGCTGGATACACAAATCTCTTCAACGTTTCAGTAGGACCAGTGAGTGTTCGTGCACAGATTTGCAAACAAATCTTGTCTTTTTCTATTTCAGTAAAAGCTTGTGTTTGAGCGAAATTAAAATGATTCCAGCTGCAAGGCAAGGTTTGGGTGTGACAGGGATAACAACTCTCCTCTTTCAGTTAAATCAGTAATTTTCCTGCAAATATTTTAAAAACAGACTCAGTTTCCTCCCCATTTCTATCAACATCAGGACTCACATTGAAGTAGTCATTTCTCTCCTTAAAGGAACGGGCTGTTCAAACAATGAGGATCTGCACTTAAGATTTAATCTTTTCTAGCTCCAGGAGATAAAAAGAAAGAAAAGTGTAAGTGGCAGCAGATTCTCGGCTGCTGTAAACTGCCAGAAATCCACTAATTTTAATGGAGCTTCGCACCAGCCAACAACTTGCCTCTTGCTACACCAGCCAGACACAATGGGATCCAAAGTCTCCAGCGTCTGCTAGACGCAGTCCTCCCCTCCTTAAATTGCATCAAACTGGGGAAGCCCTGGGATTTAAATGGAGAAAGACTGCTTTGAGCCCCTTGTGCTCTGGTTCCTGGGAGCATCCCCATCAAACAAGCCTCCATTCCCATCTTTACGGGTGGTTCTGGACAGGAGGAAAAAGGCAGCGATAAGCTCAGCTGGCTTCCCGCAGCACAGCAGACAAGGACTATGCTGCTCTCCTTGGTTCACCTGGCAGCTGTTTTGCATAGCACTGGCATCAGAACTGGTGCGAGTTTGCCTGGGGAGGTTTCTCTGGGGATGGGAGCAGCAGAACAATTCCGGATGGCTTCCCCCCACCCGCTGCTGTTGCCCCCGCCCGGAACACAGCATTTGTTCTGAAAACCAAAGACAAGCACTCTATCAGAACTGACACGATTCCCTCTGGAAGCAGCCAAGCCAGTCCAGCACTTGAGAATAAAAGCACCGTAATGGGAGAAAAGCAAAATTAAGATTGCAGTGTGCCTTCATCTTCGCAAGGCAAACACACGCAGCAACACACAGATGTCACCTACGGGGAGCGACAGCCAGCCGTGGCTTTTCACCCAACAACGAAAACAGGGCTGCAACCAGAAGGCTAACCTTGTCCCCCTTCCCACCCAACTACACACTTCATTCACCTCACAGTTTGATCTCAGCTGCACTGAAGGGACAGGGAATTAGAAGGTGATTTCAATCTTTAACAGGTGTTGGGGAATTCCCACAGGGAATCAGATTTCTGCTGCATGCATTTGGGAGGGAAATTCAGAACAGCTGAAAGGTGATGGAGGAACAATGCCAGGCAGACACCAGGCAGGGGATTCAGCTGCCTGGGCTTAGATGTCTAACTTTTAGGTGTCTAATTCTGAGCCAATTGCTCTAGGCTGCCTTTACAGCTACAGAGAGGAAGCAGGCGCTTCCAGAGGGCAATTCATCTCGCCCCCGAGATAGACGGCAGAGAGATGAATCACCTTCTGGAGATACCTATTTTCATCATTGACTGTACAAGGAGTGTGAGGTGAGTAGGTCACACTTCATCCTCAAAGTATTGAATATCTAAAATTAAGATTAATCTCACCTATCCTGAAGATTTTAACACTCCAGTTGATAAAGCACAATGCCATTAGAGATTGACAAAGCAGCCCAGATGCAGAGTGCCTTTCAATGTACGTATTCTAGAAGCTGAGAAATTAACTTGTTCACATTAACGGAGACAAGAATCAAATCTCTCACCTCAAACAACATGTGAAGTTAAAAGATTATCCAGGAGATGGTAAAGAAAAGAGTGGCAACAATTATTGTAACTGTAAACAATACTTGACCCACATGCTGTAAATGAAGTAAAATGCTCACCTGCACTGAGAAGGATGTGGTTGTACTAAGCAAAAAAGATATTCAGCATCAAATACGCTCCTCAGGATGGAGGACTCGAGCAAATACCAAGTCATAGCCCTCATGCTACCCTTCCCAGCAGTCAGACCAGTGACTTCTCCAGAACTAGCAGGAAAAGTCCCAGGTGGTAGGAGGTCACTTAAATGACTTTCTATTTTAGTGGCTACCCCTGATTCCCTCCAGCTGTGTGCAGTGGCACTGGGGAGCAGAAACTGAAGCTGAGCAGATACCAGTGAGTCCCCTGGATCCTTATGTGCCCTGCTGGGATGCTTGCTGTTCCCAACGCTTACCTTAAGAAGTGCTTTTTAAAGGGAGCAGGGGAAAGTGTGAACAGGATAGGGAGTTTTCAAGGCAAGCCATATAGAGTTGTACTTTTCATGTTAACTGTTTGCTCTAAAGACACAAACAGACCAGACCAGGGCATCGGAGCATCTCCATGGGAAAGTTAAGGCTGGTTAGCACGAAAAGTGAATCTGTGCTGACTCAGTCAGACAGCTACAGACTCCAGGGGAAGCTTTCACTGAAGACTCAAGTGTTTCATTTGGGTGGCAACCCCTAGGTTATAAAAATGCCTTTCCTTTGTCAGCAATGCCTCAAAGAAATCCCATCTTCTTAGTCTCACTGGAGCTCTGAGTGCAATATACCCTTCGTGTGGGGCAGGGTGCAGGGGGAGAAAGCAGGACAGCGAGTGTGGGAGACTCGGGCAGCTTCCAGAAGGAAACCCGAGGGCAGCAGTTGTTCCCACGGAAAACATTTCACCTGCAGGTGCTGGGAGAGGGCAAGTCTCTTCTCTTAAACCAGAGGCAAGAGGCAGATCAGACCAGCTCTTCCTTTGCCCCTCTAATTCAAGTCAAACCAGCCTTTTGTTCCCCTTTCCCCTCCCCATCCTTTTTTATCCTCTTCCATAATGGGATGTTTAAGAAAAAAAATAAAATAACCCAACCTCAAACCCTAATCACCTTCATTTGAATTTCAAATATCCCCCTCCTGGCCTCCCCCACGCCCCAACTGACTTGGAGCTGGGAATATGGAAATTTCTCCTGCTTGCCTTAAATGTGGCTGTGCTATGAAAATCATCAGCCTTATGCAAATCCTGAGCAGGCCCAATTGCCATAGCAACCAGCTGTTTCCAGCCCAACTGCTGCTGCTGCTTTCATTTATCCGGGACTTGTCCTGAGGCTGTGCATGGCTGCAGGGGGAAGAGACAAGACAAATCCTGGAGGCTTTGAGGAAAGTTTCACGAGGGAGGGCTAGCCTTGGAGAGCAAAGGCGTAGCCAAGGACTAGGCTCAGCGTGGGGCTAGGGAAGGCCAAGTTTCCTCAAAAGACTTTGGCCTGGCAGTCTGTTTCCAGCCTGATCTGAAGAGGTAACAACAAAAGGCAAAAGAAAAAAGCTCAGATTGCGCAGCCCTTATCTTGCCTGCCGAGTGCAACAAGGAGTGCCCCTGTGCATCAAGCAGCACAGCCTGAGCGCCCACCAACTCATCTCACACAAGCCATTGCACTGCTCAATCTGACATCCCTTGCTTGTGCAAATTTCCTTTTGCCTGAGTTAGAAGCTGACACAGAGGTCAGAGCCTCCATACCCTATTCCAGCATGACCCATCATGTTCAAGAGACCCTACCCCGACACCTGCGATTGGAATACAAAAATAACCAGCCATCCCAGAGCCCATCCTGCCCAGAGCTGTACCCATCTGTGGGGAGAGCAGCACCTGCATCAAAAAGATTACACCCTGGCAAAAAGGTGGGAGAAGAAATTGGGACCATAACTTTGGAGCTGAGGAACAGAGATAGACTTAATTAAGTTTGTACAGCGAGTGTGTGGCAGAGAGGCAGACTGAGACGCGGTCTCCATTTTTCCATCTGCCCTGGTATGGATTTAATGCAAAATGCACTGACATAGAAGCCGGCGTACTGGGAGGAGTTTTTGCCTGAGTGGAAATCTTGGTGTCCAGTTTCAGAGCTGCCCTTTCTTTCCTCCGCTGCCAGGGGACCTTAGGTGTCTTGTGGCAGCAGCGGAGGAAGGTGTCTCATGCTGACATCCTTCCACAGGCACAAGCTGGCTGAAGTTGAGGATGCAGAGGGAGAAGAACGACATTCACAGGAGCGTCTTCTCAAAAGAGACACTTCGCAAGATCACAGAAGCAGACGCATCATAGCTCCTTACTACTTTCACTTTCTTGGGATTTAAAGGAAAGGGTCTTTCTTACCCTCAGAGAGAAGATACCTGCTTTATTGCTTCCTAATGCACGCAGATAAGTTACCCAAGCTGTGAGGGTTAGATAGCTCTGCTACCATTGCCACCAGAGTCAGAAGCAGGCCAGAAGCCCAGCTTTCTGGCTCCGTGTGCCCTCCCCATGAAACCGCAGTCCTCTAGCTGGCTGCTGCTCCTCCAGATCCCAGATCCAACCCAGCTGGGCGAAGCTGCCGGGTCAGCCAACCGCCACTGTCCCAGGGAGCGGTACCAGCTGCTCCGGCGGAGGCAGCGATAATGCTGTAGGGCTGTCCTCTATTGCACCCACACGTACACACCCCACTCCTCTCCCTGTGTGCTGGGATGCCCATCGTGCACCCCGCCCTGGGCTCCTGGCAGGCTGGCCAGTTCCCCGTGTTACAGGGTGGGGAGGGAAGGTGTTCGGAGCGCCTGCAGCTATTCAGTTACCGATGGTTGTGTTTGAAGAGCTTCCCTATCGCCCTCTTGCTAAAGCTTTGGCTTCCCCCCCATAGCCTCAACAGATGAAATCAAAGGGAAGTAGCTTTGCTTGGTGTAACCTGTTTTGATCAAGCAGATAAACGGGGAACAAGTGTCTGACACAAACAAACAGACAGACAGAGGCAAGTCCCACCTCAGCATTTTGTTGCATCAGATACAGAGGGCTTAGATAAACCACAAGAAGGGGGAGATCTCTGCCTCTCGGCTTGAAGACCAGGGGCGACACTCTGCAGTGCCAAGCCCCCACAGTTCCCATAAAAAAAATCAACCCAGAACTTGCTGGCATGGCTTTCATCTGTTTAAAAAGATGAAAAGAGCTTACAGCCAAGCATAAAACTCACGCTTGTCATTACCCCCCATGGAGTCAGCGGGACTGCCTGCGAGCCCAGCCACAGCTGCTGCATGCCAAGCGTTAAACCACGCTGGCATCACACAGGAACAGGTAAAGAGGACCGTCAGACTGGAGACATGACCCGGTGCTCGGACTGGGGCTGACCTACACAGCTGCTGGGCAATGGGGGAAGGCAGTCCAACCCACACCCCTCGCAGGAGTAACTCGTGCCTATTCCAGTCTTCCCCCTCACACACGTACTGTAATAAAAAAGGCAGAGTTGAAGTAAAGGAAGGCTTCAGATTCATAGGACTGGGCAGGTAGGCGGTATTCCTTAGAATTTTTTTTTAACCATAGATTTTTGTAAAATGGTAAAATTTCACTACAAGCGGTAGACATGTGGGAGTGGAAGCAAACAAACATGTTTTTTTGGAGACCATCTTACTAAAAAGCTTTGAAGCACTTTCTATGAAATTGTTGTGGATGAAAAAGGAAAAAAAAAACAACTTAGCTTTCCTAACCTCCTACAAAAGATGAGAAATTTGACAATTTTCTCAAAAAAGAAAAAGCCCCACGATTATTTTAAACACCTTCAAAGTAAAACAATGCCCCAAATTACCCCTTTTTCCCCTCTAAGCCTAGAACTGGCGGAGATATGAAAGGATGAGATTAGGCTTCTGCTACTGACACTTCCCATCAGATCTTTAGGCATCAGTTTTAGATCAAGGGCTTGGTTTACAAAAGCATTTTTGGCACTCATCTCCCTCCAGTATTTTTTTTTTTTTAATTCTTCTTGGAGCCAGTCTGCACCTTTTGGTGATGAAAGGCCTTTGTAAATAGGCACCTAGAAGGACTTCCATTCTTTATAATCTATAATATCATTAGTTTGGTAACAGCCCTCTCCTTTGGGGGTAACAAGATCCCTAGAGAGCTGTGTGGATTGGTCCAATTCATTAGGAAATAGGTCTTCAATTAATGAGTCATTGGAAACAGATTTTCCCACAGGAAGCTAGTAAAGAAAACACTAAACTATTAGGTGTTGCAGTAAATATTCTTCTAACAACATGTATAAGGGAAAATAAAAACTTCCAGGGAAGTTCAGTACAAAGAACTTTGTTGTTTATAAACAAAATGGTCAGAAAGAGGAGAAAAAAGCCCAAAATGACAAAGATGCATAGAGGTTTTAGGTGAAGCATCGAGGCAGACCCTCCATGAGCTTGGCTGGTCGTGACTGCCAGTGGGGCTGATGTGCCAGGTTACACCACCTGAAGTATAATATATACTGCTGAGCAGTAGCGTGCCATCCTCCCCTGGCCACCCTCTTCTCTGAGAGTCCTGCAGGGGACCAGGCACCCCGCAGGAGGGGTTGTGGCTGTTTGCTAGAGTCCCACAAGAAGCTCCTAATTTACTGCAGTGTCTCTATTCACCGCTAGGTCTGATGTGGTGATCTCTGAAGATCCTGAACAGATCAACAAGTCACAAGCATTAAAAAAAAGAATACTTTAAACAGGTTCCTTGTATCAGTCCACAAGGAAGTGTCACTCTTTTGCAAATGAAGGAGATGTACTTGTTCTGATTTCCCTGCTTGATTTCAAGGCTCCTAGAGCAGAGCTAATGCTGCTGCAAACATTTTTGTTATTTTAAAGCAAATTGACTTTGCTTCTCTGCTTTCTTTTCTCAGTTACCACTAGAAAGAGATGCTACAGCTGACACTAATAGCTGTCTGGGAAGCTGAAAAACATATTTTAACCAATCAGCTGCGGTGCCACCTTCTCTCCTGTTTAACACTATTGACTACAACATCAGCAGCCAGAGTCTCCCACTACATTTAGTAACAGCCAATACCAAAACCAAATAACTACTCCCAATACAGCCTTCCCTAATCTTGATTCAACTATGCTATCCATCATCTCTGTGTGCCAAGACGCATGAAACATTTCAGGAGACTCTGGTTCCCAATTTGAGGCCCCGTAACAGCTACCAGGGTTTTTTGAAAGATCTTGGGAAGTTGGGGACATGTTTGTTGCTAGGCAGCTTGGAAACATTTATCTCAAAAACCAGCTTGGGGTCATCTGAAAACCCTGAGCAGGAGCTGACCTGACCAAAGTCAATCAGAGTTCATGGACATGAATAGAACCAGATTTTATCTCTACCTTAGATTGTGTCAAATAACCCAGCTTAATAGCTAGGAGCACAGAGGATGTCTAGTCCTCAGTGTAAGGTGTAAATAAAGGGGTAGTTTTAGTCCCATTAAAACACGCCTAGGGTTCTCTGGCTTCACAAAGATCTCAGTTTTTCTAAGTCTTCTCAAATGACAGAAGTAAAAGAGAAACAGTGAAATCATTCCATGTAAAATTTTAATCTTCTCTTATACATGTCCCTCCCCAAGCTTAGGGCTCTTCATTACTCAAAGAACAATGATTCTACTACATTGTCTCTACCAGTTTTGGTTTTAAAAGGTGTTTATTTCTAAGTCTATAGATGACTCTCACGGTTCCTAATAATCTTAATTTGTTATACCTAGTGGGTGCTAAAAATATTTCTTCTTGCAGTTTATTTGCCTAAAAAGGAATCTAACTATGACATGAGCCTTTGTGAAATTACAGACCCAACGTCTCACACTGAAAGCCCGCTGAAGGCAGTGGCAGTCAGAAGTGATGCCAGAAAACACAAAACTGATTTTTCTGGTGTATATCGCACCTTGTGGCAGCACAGAAGTTGGCAGAAATCAGTGCTAACACCAGCTCTATCGTCTTCAAAGTATCAGCCTGTTCTTCAGCTTTCCATATTCAAGGAAAACTGGGGCTTCTAGCCACGGAGCAGTGAGAGTCTGAGCAGCCATCAGGTGGGAGTAGTGGAGATGAGAAAACCAATCATGCTTCGAGATGAAGAGCGATAAATTTTTGCTGGAACTACCTAGCTGGATTTGATTATTCCCAAAGTCCCTCCCATTTTTCTACATATACGTGGCCAAAAAAGGCTTAGTCCCTGGGGAGTTTTGTCTAAGGAAATGTTCCTGACAAAAACCCTGCATAAAATGAAGAGCTGTTTGTGCTAGACTAAGCAGACCAAGACTGTTTCAATGGCGTTATTTCTTTGGCAAGACATGAGCGTATTTCCGTGCTAAAACTGCAGAGGACGTTACTGAAACACACACTGATTCACTGCTGTTAGAGAAGGATTTTGCACGCAGATCAAGATACGAACGCAATCCTAGCCCAGAGCGCATTCTTGATCAACTCCCAGACTGGTTGGAAGAGCACAATGCAGCAGCAACAGGAGTCAAGCAAAGCATGGACAGAAACTTCCAGCACCCATACCCCCCCTCTTCTTTTCCTTCCCCTCCCTCCTCAGACTCCCTTGCCTGTTCCCCACATCCTGGACCCTCCTTACCTGGCTCCACCTGGTCGGGTTCGTGCCGAGTATCTGTGGAATCTGCCGCATCACCGCTCATCTTGATCTCTGGAAAAGGAGGCACAACTGATTTTAATAACAGGTCACAGTCCCAGGCAACAGGCACATGTGGCTTCCACTAAACAGCACAAATGAATGTGTAATTATAATAAACCATCAGACTTTCAAATTTCTGATTCCTCAACATACAGTCACTAGAATATTCATCAGCTCCGAGGATGCACTTTCCCTCCTGTTGCTCTTTGTATCCCCCTCATTCTTTTTCCCCTCCCCAGTTTGCTGCTGCGTTCTCACCTTTTGCATCATTCCTCTCCGGAACAGAGGATGAGGGTTTGTTTAACCACTGGGAGCCTTACCAGCCTCAGTGGCCTCTCCCCCATGCTTTAGGTAGGCTTCCCAAACCAGAGGGTGTGGCTCTCAGTTTGACACCATCCTCCACCACACCTTTAGAGGCAGGGAATCCCTCCCTCCTCTCCCACATCCTTCCCTTGTCCCTTGAGATGGCTCAGCTGGGACAGTGCTTGGTGCTATACAAAGCACACGCAGGGAGGACTGGCCTCAGAAAGGCAAGGACAGAGCAAGATGCTCTCAGAGAGGCAAGCGAAGTCTCTCTTCTCCTCTCACTCCCTTGCAAACTCAGCTTGTTTCTGTCAATACATCTGATCCCCACTTGCAAACTATTTACCCTGCTCTCTCCCACATGCCCATGCTTATACCCCTCACAAACTGCGAAGAAGCTGCCTTGCTCCAAAGCACTGTCCCCAACCTAGAAGCAAGAAGAGTGCTTTGCCATCAAGCTCTGGCTTATTTCCCCCCCTCCTTATCAATGCCAGTAAATTTGTCATTTACCCTTGAAGTGATGGCTGCCACCACATCCGGGGCCACGTTCTCCTTCGGGGACAGCTGAAAGAAAAGGTGGAAATAGTCAACTTTACACGGGATTGCTCATCTCTTCCTTAAAAGAGGCAAAGCACAAACCAATGAAAGAAGGGAGAATATCTATTCAAATTCAGATGGACACCCCCTCAGCTCTTCTACCCTTTGTATGGGAATTTTAACTCTTTCCAGGCTAGTTGGGGAAAAAAAAAAATATAATTTTTTATGAAGAACCAATGGATTTGCATGTGCTTCCTGCAGCCAATCCCAGCCACAGAAGTCATCCGATTTGCATCGGGTAATAACAACAGTGTGGAAGCTGGGCCAGTGTTTGCTGTGGTTTTGCTGGGGTAGAAAAGGCAGGTGGAAGCCTTCTTAAAGGCATCACGCAAACCTTTTCCTCTTGCCTACATGTGCCTTGCATTATTTCCAAAAGGCCAAAAGGGTGAGAGGAATCTCATAGGTTTTTATACATATTTCCCTCTATCACTCACACTAAAGCAGGCAGGCCTCTTTGTTTGTTCAGGTTTTCTTTTCCCCTGTTGAAACTTCCAGTGTGCAAATGGTGAATTACCTGCTTTTTGGCCGAAACTGAACAGCTTTGTTTAGGTTAAAGTTTGAAGCTTTTTCTTCGTCAAATAAATAAAGGAAGAATAATATCACAAGGTTTTATACCAGAGTGCAGAAACATTCACATACTTCAGAAACTTCCTTTCTTTAAATTGTACTAAGGAGTGAGGGGGGAAAGGAGAGAGAAGAGAGCTGTGGGATCTTGGGGGTTTTTTTCCTCTTCAAATAAACCCGCTGCAATTAAGACATGAACATTTAGTGGGGCTTCTAAGCATTTCTACCACAGGAAGAGTAATTACCATCAGCTATAAACATCTTCTGCTCTTGTAATACTGCCAAGGGACCCTAACTTAGGCAATCTACAAAGCACAGTTTTGCTTGCTGCCAAAATGTATCTTCAAAAAAAAAGGCAAGTTCTCATAAAATAGGGTAAGAAAAATCATAAACTATGCAGAAGTTTGGTGCTTCCTTTAGTGAGAAAGCCTGCAAAAGTTTGCAAAAAAAAAAGTAATGCAGGTTTCATTGTGATTACACAAATAATGAATAAACACACGTTAGCGAAAGAAAATTATTTAGTCCTCGAGACCAAGGAGCCCCTTATGGGCACAGAGAAAGAGAGAGGAGTTCAGACAGAGCTGAAGAAGGGAAGACACAAAAGCAAACTGTGAGAAGCACACTCTCACAGGAGTGAGCCCTCAGCCCCTCTGCCATTTATAAACTGGGGTGGGCAGGGAAGAAAGGAGGAATTGCAGCTGTGGCTTGATTACGTATCACATGCTATCCATCAGTTAAATTCCCTCCTCCTGGAGTCAGGAGTTAACAAGATACCCTGTAATTCTTTCATACATAGAGCAAGAGAATTTTATATTGACAAAGATTCAAATTCCCATCATAAATGTACACAAGTTATTACAGTTTAAATGTCTTGGGGGAAAGGGGGGAAACAAGGAAGAAAAGAAAACCCTTCTGATCAAAGCCTACTGGTCTGAGTGGTTTGGGGCTGGCCAACTTTTGTATACCTATGGACAGCAGTGCAGCACCAGTCATCTTCAAGGGATCCTTAAAAATGAGGAGCAGACATGCAGAGGAATTACTTTCTAATATGACATAAATGTAGGAAAGATAAAAAACAACACCTTTTTACTGACACCCAAGAGTCTTCCACTATAAACCAGGACAGAGCGATGCATCTGGATTTGACCCCCCCTCCATCTGAAAAAATATCTCAAGACAAGACAGGCTGTGAGACTCTGAGTCCAACTATATGCATGCTCCTTCCATACGGCTTTGCTAGGCTGGCAACATACACGGAATAAGCAGGCTAGTACAAAAATCTCTGGGAAAAATAATGCAACTTAGGACTGCCTAACTCCTAACCACAGACCTATTAGTAGCCGCCACTGCGGCCTGGGCCATATTAAAAATGTGCTGCTAGACCTCAGCTAGCAAACATACCTGGAGTAGGGGTAGTCTGGTTTGTTCACCCAGACCAAAGAAACTATACCAGTGCAGACACTTCTCTGGGGATATATCTGCATCTATATTTTTGCTGAAACAAATGGTGTCAGCAAATAAAGCTTTCCCAAGACTTTATTCCTGGTAGTTGTTCAGACATGGGCACTAGGGTAAACCAGCATGATGACTTTAAAAGGAAAAATGAAAGCTGGTGGTGGCGGCAGGGGGAACTCAGTTTGGCCAAGACCATTACGTGGAGCCTGTTGAATTTTCTGTGCTTTAGGTGTCTGAGCCCCTCTGGAGGCTGCAGGAACGTGAAATACCCAAATGCCTGGGGAGGAGGCGGTGGTACACGCCAGGGAACATGCTGCTGCAGGGAAACCCTCTTGGCAGGGAGGAGGGTGTGCGGAGCCCGAGCAGCCCACCTTCACCTTGCATGCTGCGTCTTCTCTGCACGGCCGGGGAAGAAACAGAGCACACCTCTGCAACCAGCTTACCGCAAGACCTTGCTTTTTGGGGATCCCAAGACTGAACACGCTGAACTGCTTTTGCACAGGGGTGAAGAAACACCCTCCCACCAGTGTTGGGCTCTGGCACACGAAAGTGGTTGGGCCCAGGCTGGTCTCCTGCCCTGCGAAAAGAGTGCTTAAAGCTTAGGCCCTTCTGACAGGCGGCAGGGTGGGATGATTTGGGAGAATGGAAGCTCAGCGTGCACCCAGCTCTGTGTAGCTCCTGGCCAAACCCACCCTGGGACTGATGCCACTGGCTTGGACAGAGGGCACAGTATCGATTTTGGGAATCTTCTCACGAAGAAAGAGTCACCCACAAGCAAAGCAGATGGGTGGATAGAAGCCTACGGGGGATGCGTCCCCGAGAGACACCACACACAAGCACGCCCATCGCAGGTGCTCAGACTAGTCAGGCTCACATGCCGAGCCAAGACCACGAGCCTCACGTCTCCCGCAGCCTCTCCTCACGGCCGGCCGCGCAGCGCCGGGGGCTCCCCAGCTGCCCTCCCCCTGGCTGGCACAGGGAGCCAGCCTGCTCGGTGGGGTGCCGACCAGCCATGGAGGGGCTGCTGGCATCCCAGAGCCATGGGGAGGTTGCGACGTAGCCATGGAGCAGAGGCTTTGGCCACCTCTGCCAGCCCGCTGCTGGCTGAGGCTGTGTTAGGTGATGGCATTGCCAGCGCAGCATCTGCCTTGCCCTGCAGGCCTGCCTGTGAGCCCACCTGCAGGCAGGGCCCGTTGAGGGACTACGAGCACTGAGCATGGACCCCTAGGTCTCCCCTGCACAGCAGGACCACCAAATGCCTGAGCTGCGCTGCAGCATGCCGATAGGTATACAAAGGGAATGAGCCGGGGACAGACTGATGGATGCATCCGCCCCCTCCCCTCCAAACCTGGGTACAACATGCAGTGTTTTGTGCTGCACAAAGCACCAGACACAGGTCACTGGCCCAGCACGTGGCTCCCACACCCCCCACACCCTGCTACCTGCCTCTGCCACAGAAGGGGCTGTCAGGATCTGGCCTTCACTGCTGCTGCTGCTGCCGCTCTGCTCCTACCCCAGCGTCACCCTCAGCTCCAGCATGGCCAGGGACGCAGTCCTCCCCCTTGAGCATGGGGGCTCGAGCTGAGGGCGGAAGCTAAACTCACTCTGTCGGGGAGAGCCGGAGCTCAGCACAGCTCCAAGGGTTTTGGCAGTGATTTTTCTTGTTCCCCAGCTAATTGCAGAGGGGAGGTCTGTTCAGAGAAGACGTGAGACTATCTGAGCTGTAACTCTGGATCAGACCCCCTGGAAGGAGTCTCTCTGTGACTATTCCTGTTCATTCATTCCTCACACAACACAGCCTCTTACAGCTCCCTCTTCATTCATTTCTCCCTCCTTTTTCCTCTGTCATTAACTTTTCTCCTTCCAAGCCATGTCCCATCTTGCTCTCACTCTCAAACACTCCCCCCCGCTCCACCCTTGCTGCATCCCACTGTGAATTTATCCCCTCTCACTCCTCCCAGCTTTATCCCAATGACTAGAGCCACAGGTCAGGCACTAAATGCCCATTTTCCAGGTACCCAAAAGACCTCTGTGCTCTGCTTCCAGACCCACGTTAGGGCTGGCAGCATGAGCGGTGCGCCCGCATTGTGGGCATGGCTTGGCAGCCCCCTAAATAGGATCAGGGCAGCATCCGTCCCCAGGTAGGAATGTGGGCACTTAACCAGCCACTGGCTGTGATAGCCAACTCCAGCGGGAGAAAAGAGGAGGGAAAGGAAGGAGGAAAGGTCACAGGAATCAGAGCTATCCCATTTCCTGCCCGAGTCCACGGTCTCAGCTACGAGGTGAGCTCCAGCCCGATCCTTCCTCAAGTGCTCTTTACCTGTGTGCACAGACTCCAGGTTCACCATCCTGCTGGTGGAGGGAAATCCGCGGTGCGCCCAGCCTCCTGCCGTCAGCCCCAGGTTGCCAGGGGCTGCCAGTTTGCCCTCCCTCCTCTGCCACCCGCTGCCTCTCAAACCGGGCGTGGGTCCGCTCCCGAAGGGACCTAGAGCTCCATTGCCTGTTGCCATGCAGGGCCAGGTGAGCATGCGGCGCCGCGCCACGCCTCGCCCCACCTCCGGCTCCCTCGGGTGCCCTGACACCCAGCAGCCTGGCGCCCGGCCCATGCAAAAGCGCCCATTTGCATATTAGTAACTCGGGAATGGATGAGTCCCTGCAGCACTACCAGGGCGTGGGGTGGGGTGGGAAGAAGGGAGGAAGGAAGGCGGTTTGCCCGCCCTCAGCTGCGCAGATACACCCCGCAGCACCTGCCCGCTGGGCTGCAAGCGGGGGGCTTTGCGGGGGCTCTGCAGCTGGCCGTAGATCCCAGTTGTCCCCTCATGGATAGTCTTTTTGACTCTGCCCCTTGCGATGCACAGGCAAGAGGGGCCAAGGCATCGAGCCAGGCAGGGCAGGAGCTGCCAGCACCCAGAAGGGAAGGCATCTGAGCTGCGGGAACTGCCCTTCCACTTAGCAGCCCTTTCACTTCATTTCTGGCCACTCTGATAAACCCTGGGGACTGCTCAGAGTGAGCCGTGAGAGCAGCCTGTGTGGTTGAGCCTTTGCATCCCCCAGGTCTGGGCTGAACCTGAATGATGCCATAGGAAACAATCAGCACAAAAAGGAAAGTTAAGAGCAGAAAGGTAACCTGACTTGGCTAAGGACACAGGGCAGGATTAGGATCAGCACATGGAGACTCCCCTTGCCAGGCTTGTGCTCTGTACAGTACATCAGTCCCCCAAGAAGAGGAGAGAAGTGGCAGACAGCCTCTTTCTCCTCCTCCTCCGTGTTGTTTAAAGCTGCAGCATTTAACCTACTTCCAGGGAAGACAGGGAAAAAAAAAATCCCCTAATATTGACTTCTTCTGTAGGAAGCTGCCAGCGGCCAGACCCTCAGCCTACGCTCTGTGCTGTGACGGGGACCAACGGTCCCCCTGACGGATCCAGGCGCTGCGGTTGCTCCCTGTGCCTGCTGTGCACGACCTTGATGACACCCCTACCACGGCCTGGGGTAGCAGGATGCCTGCGTTAAACGCCTGAGCTCCAGTGCTGCTCAAACCCCTCCTGAAAGTGTTAACATGCTCAATTGGTAGCTGCCAGGTACAAGCTATCACACATTCATCTCTCCCTGGCTAATTCTCGTTCCAGGGCTCTTGGCTTTCCCACATACTGCTCTCCCTCCCTGGAAAGACAGGTTTCTCTGAAGAGATGGGTGGGCGGGCAGGCTCTCGAGCCTCACCTCCAACCCGTTCCAGCCTTATGGGGCTGGAGTGCCTGCCCTCGGCTTGCGTGGTAAAGGAGGACATCCTCAGGAAAGGGCAACATGCTAGGAGGAAAGGGTGGATGTGTTAAACAAAACTCTGACAAGGAAAAAGTGGAGAAAAGTAGGGGGAGAGATGGAAGGGGGAAAGCAGAGAGGAGGGGAAGTTCCCCGGTCAGACTAACATTTGCAGTACAGGGTGCGAGGGGAGATTTCTGAGGGCTTCATTTAGCACTGCTCCAGGAAGCAGAAAGGTGACATGGGGTGGTTTGTACAGGCAGTCTGTTTCGAGCTGCTGGAGGGGCTGGACTCCTGCCACCGATCCTGAGCCTGTGGCAGAGCCCCAGCCATTCAGGCCCTGATCTTTGGGGCGTTCCTGGGCAGCTGCTGGTCTGTTTTCTAGTGGTTTCGGCATGACCCCCGCGTCTGGGTTTTCCCCATCTTGAAGACTGACGTGATCAGGTGTCTTCACTGCGTCAAACGTGGATTTGCTGGTGGCTTCCAGCCAGCTTGAAGGGCCTCTGGGGCACAGGAGAAAGGCCCTGGAAAGGCTGGGGACCACGAGCGCTCTCCTTCCCCCCACATCAGAGCACCTTTTGTCCAGCAGTCGGGAGTTTCACTTGACACCGATCTTTTCTCTCCGCTTCCTGGTGCTTTTCCCTTGCTCCAGAGCCGAGCAGCCCGTCCCGGAGCCCCAGGGAGGCAGGTCCTCCCCGGTGGCACCTCCAGCCGGACGGGAATCCCGAGCATCCTGCGCCCGGGGATGCTGTCCCGGCCACGGGCAGGGCCGCAGTGCCCTCTCCTGGCCCTGCGGGCGCTGCCAGCTGCAACCGGGAATCCTCCAGCCGCCAGTCCCGCTCTGCAGCTGGTGGGATCTGCTTTTTCTGACTGTTACTTTGTGGCCAATGGAACAGCAGGAAAAAACGAATCTTCAGGTGCTTTTCTCCCCAACAGCTGTGGGAGCAAAGCCCTTCCCCTGGGTACCCTTGGCTTCAGTGACGTGCTATGCAGGCAGGAGAGAATACACCCTCATTATTAAGCTACCCGAAACATCTCTGCTACTCAGAGAAAGAAAAAACGGGGGAGGGATCACAGCATCATCACTCCTTTCTGTTGTGGAAGCAAGAGCACCTCCTCCAGGCAAAGGCAGATCTGCTTTAGCTCTGTCCTGAGATGATCACTCCTAGATGCCAGCAGATATGCTGCTTTTTTTTCCCCATGGCCATCCGTGAATGATCCATCCGCTCTCATCCTCGCTGTATGCATGTGTTCCTCCACTCCTGCTGCCAATGTTTATTCCTCTCTTGGAGGAAGATAAGCTCTGCAGGTAGCACTCGATTTATGGAGTATGGCCCTTGGATGGGCCCTGAAAGCACGAACTGCAGAAAGAGATTACAAAATCCCCCACCGCTTTTTTTCTAGCAGGAAGGCTTTATACCCGTGCTCCTGGCCAGCTGTGCCTTCTCGCTGTGCCAGGAAGGTCTCCTGTCTCCACCTACAACAGCTGCTTTTCCAGGGTGTTACTGAAGCGCATCAGGAAGAAGGGCTTTTCTTTGGAAAGGCAAACGCGCTGCAGCGCGGCTCTCCTCCGGCGAGGCTGGGGAGGCAGCGAGATCTCGCGGGGACCGAGGCGCACAGCTGAAGCTGGGGCATCCCCGCAGCCCGCCGCCGCGCTCCGCCGCCGCTGCCCGCTCCGGCCCGGAGGAGGCTCTGCCGCCCAGCGCTCCCCCGGCCAGCCTTCCCCTCCGCGGAGCAGAGGCGTGCTCCGCCAGCACCCACTGGTGGAGGCCGGAAAACCTGCACGGCAAGCGGTGCCCGCCGGGCCCCGGG
>JAVKLA010000081.1:4872209-4885744 GCA_034782735.1 Sagittarius serpentarius
AGGCCCCCCCCCCCCGGCACTTCTGGCCGACCTTCCGGACCCCTTCGCGGCCCCCCCGTCGCCTCAGGGCAAGCAGGTGGCCCTAGCTTGGGGAAGGCGGAGGCACCACCTCCCTCCCACGCTTTGGAGAGCACGGCAGGTTGCAGCACCCCTGAGGAACATGCCCCGGTTGCTCGCCTCCCCTCGAAGCCCAGCTCTGCCGGAGCACGCGCAAACCCAGAAACGCCTATCCAGTTGCGCTCAGTGTCTACTGCCCATAGTTATTTAAGAGTTCACGTCCTCCGCGTACCTGCTACTCCCAGAGCTCCTCTGACACATCACTGAGATGTTTCTACGGTCCACGCACCCCAGAGCCTCGCTGCTACAAAATAAGGACATTCAGGCTTGCCAGGATATGACCCAGCGCTCCCAGGGCGAGGCCATGTCCCCTTCCCAGCAGCCCTGTACAGGGGGCAACAGTGGAAATGGCTATGCGGGGCCCCCAGTGCAAAGGCACGTGGCCGCCCTGCAATCCTCTCCCATTCTGCTCACAGCTCACCTTGCCCCACAGCTGGATGTGGCTCCGGCAAGCAGGGACGAAGTCCCACAGTGTCATGCTGCAGCAGGAGCACAGCTAGCCCTGTAAACGCTGACCATGTAAGCGAAAAAGAAGCCATTTCAGCTTCCCCAGAAATCACAGTAAGGGGGTAAGTTGCATTGGTGGCTCAAGCAGAAAACGACCAAGGCTGCAAAAGTCCTTGTCCCATCTCTGCATTCACCACACTAGGGGGAATCAGCACTCCACGTTTCTTCCTCAAGCAGCCAACGCTAATAGCTCAGAGCTAGCCCAGACTCTGCTATCCTCATCTCCCCTCAGATACAGCTGCAGAGGAATAGACAAAAAATACTTTGAGGCTGATGGACCAGACAAGCCTCCAGCCACATACTGCAGCGTCACATCTGTGTAATACCCCCTCATGGGACCCCACCACCACTTGGAGAGAAGAGCAGGCACCACCAGCCTGCCTAACCCCAGGACCTGCCTCTACTGCTGAGCTCAGACTTGAAGCTTTCACAGTTGCTTGAGATGAGTCAAAGCTATCTCCCTACTGAGGGGCTGCGTGGACCGTATGCTTGAGAAGCAGGACCACACTGAAAGTGCCGTGGTCATGCTGAACAGCAGTATGTCCCTCCCCCATCCATGGGTTTTCGATGTCCTAGATGCAGGTTTGAGACTTACCCATAAGGGAACAACTCTTAATCAAGAACCCAAACAAGTGGATCATACACAGATTATGCTGCACAGAGAATCTTTTAGGCCAGGGATGTTTTAAAAAAAAAAAAAAAAATCAGTTTATTTTACCTTACAAATGATAAATAATTTGTTTTAAAAAAATCATTTCAAGTGTGTTTTACTTCATGTTGCAATATTAAAATATGCTTCCCTTCTCCCCCCTTAAGCGATCAATACAAAAATAATTGTGACCAAATTATTTTTTTTGTCAAAAATTCCTGTATTTTAGGCAAAAAGGCACATTGTGAAGGCTTTTCACCAGGAGGTACAGGGGTTCACAATGACCCCAACAGCCTCTCTTCCCTCCCTGCTTGTTCTAACTTGAGTGGAAGAGGACACAGGAACCAGGCAGCACTCCCGCAGTGCTATTTGTCTAATGCCCTCCAGGTATATACCAGGGCCACGGTCAGCTTCGGTGTTGTCCCCGTTTTACATATAGGGGAAACCAAGGCACAGCAAAGCAGTACAATTATCTAAGAGCTTCTTGTGAATAGCTGGCAGAGTAGGACATAAAACTGGACATAGATGTAGAATGTTGTCTTCTTCAAAATGACAGTGCGAACCCACCTGGGATCATCCTCCCCCCTTGCAACCACAATGTCATGATGGCAATCACAAGTCTCTAGATGCTTCTTTCTTAGCAGGAGAGTCACAGGACCAACACAAAAAGTTGGGCCTTCACTAGTCTAATCAGGGATTAATCAGAGCCCTAATTACCAGCCCTTTAGGGGCAAAAGTCATTGCTGAGATATATCCTCCCATTATATCTTCTAGCTACAAGAAGGATATAAATGCCAGCTGGACACTAGAAAAAGCTACAGGCAGGCTCTTGCTTTGGGTAGGCTTCGTACCTTCCTTGTTCAGGGTATGTGGTCCCGTAAATCAGCTGTTTTCCCATTGGGAAATGCTGTTGTGTCACCAGGAGATGATGTCAATGAAGGGGCTTCTTCAGTGGCAGCGATGTTTAACAATGCAGGTCATCAAGACCTTTTCTCTCCCTGCCCTGACCACTCATCAGGATGCTCAAGGCTGCTAACTGATCAGAGCTGCCCCCGCTTTCACATCTGCTAACTCCAGAGCAGGGCAAAACACACCCTTCCCGGTGCTTCACCCCAGAAACCCGCATCTCCTGCTTCTTCCGGGAAGCTGGATCTCCCAGCAGCTGGCAGGAGAGCATCAACACAGAGGGAGCTGAGCGTGCTTATCACAGTATGAGGCAGCATCAGGTGGGGAGGGAGTCACAGGGGTCCAGAAGGAAAGGCACACACAAAGAGCTCTCCTGGTACAAGGCACTGCTGTGAACTGTATTCCTTCTTTGGAGCAGCCAGCTCCAGGAGGCCCTTAGCATCACAAATGGTGGCAGGAGGCAGATGAGCTGCCCCTTGAAAAGATCTGGCCTGGCTCTGCTAGGTCTCCTCGTCCCAGAGACATAGCTGCTTCTGCGGCACATAGTAATCAAACGTGTAGCCCTTCTGACAGCTGCGGATGCCACATTTGTAAGAAGAAACCTTGCCCCCAGCATCACGACTCTTGCAGTACTTCAGCATGCACGGGTACCACTCGATGCTCAGTGAGTAACTGCAAATGCAGGGCTTCCAACGGTCTGCACACAGCTTGCAACGCTGCAGGTCAGGAAGATCAGATGTCTGTGGCAGGACCTCGAACATGGAGCCATCCACCCCTGCAGGAGAAAGCAGACACACATTGCTCAGGGCACTGCCGAAAGGCAAGGCCAAAGGGGAGCCACCAAAGCAAGCGTTGCGCTCTCTACACTGTCTCCATCACAGTCGAGGAAAATGAGGTTAGACAGAGTCTGTTTAGATGAGTCTAAATGGGAAACGTGGGAGAAGAAAGGGCCCTGGGGAAAGGAAGCCAAAATGTACACAAAGCACGTAAAGAACATACTTCTTTTTGTTGATGGACCAGGTGAAAGATTACCTTGAAAATACCTGCCTAGTTATGTTCACTAGGAGAGCACCACCGAAAGAAGTCAGATATGCTAACAAATAGACTAGTGCAACGTGACACGCAAGCAAGCGATACGTATGCCTTATCCACCATAAAGGCAGTGAAAGAGAAGCCAAAATGATCTGTGCTGATCACAAAAAAACCTGGCAGAAGAGATCGTAGCAGCGTGCCAACTTGCTGACAGGAGCAGTTCCAACAAAACCAAAGGAAACTTACCTTTCTCCAGCCAAAATTTGACATCTTCTTCTCGGGTATAAATTGCTTCTTTGGCCTCTGCACAGACATTGTGGATGTGAGAGCTCAGCTGGGCCCCCTTGCTGAAGTTGACAGCTACATCCATGCTGAGATGCTCCAGGCCCCGCACCTCCTCAGCCTGCCGCACTGTCCTGGGATTTTTCTGCAAAGGATGAAATAATGGAAACTTGAATCCTGGTTGCACCAAATTATTCCTTATAGCATGTCATGATTTCACGGCAACATAAGAACATGTGAAAATGGATGTTCCTCTGTAAATGCACCTGCATCCTATCTGGATGGAAGGCACTTAATTTCTTGTTGATGCCGAAACTGACGACAGTTTATCACTGCTCTGATTTGCCTGTGATTATTTCTCAACGCTTTTTCATGATGAATGGTTCCAAACCAGTACTTCCTTCATTGAGCAACGAAGGGCAGGGATTTTCACGGTGATTGCTCTAGCCATCCACCTACCCTTTGATACAGACTAGGCTGAACTAAATCATGCCTCCTTCTACTATTAGTAGAACAGGATCAATACTATTGATGAATTTAGTTTAATATTGAGTCCTTCAAGCAGGAGGGGTGGTCAAAGGTAGGTCTAATAGCTGAACAATTGGGCAGCTGCCTGGGAAGGGTATCCAGGCAGGACAGCTCTAAGAAATCCTGGATGGACTCGAGGATGGAGCTGGCAGCTGCAGGGTGCCTCTTACCTGCCGCAGCTTTGCCATAGACTCGCTGGGGATGATCTCATTGCGGTGAAGCCGCGTGACGAAGCAGAGCGCTTGGAACTGGCTCTGGCCCCTCTCCAGCTCCCCTAGGATTAAGGCACGGAAGATCTTCACCTCCTGAAAGAGAGATAAATAAACAGAGTGAGAGTTACAGATCTTTGGCATCGGTGGGATGAACCAAGAAGTCAGGGTCAAAGAGAAAGGCTCCAGCCAAAAGAACAAAGTCAAATGTCTCATACTTCTGCTAACTGAACACAGGGGTGTAGTCCCAGGTTCAATCCCACCCAAAAGCCTGCAGCATAATAACTGGTGTCTGGAAAGAAGTAAGGGTTTTCGCAGTCCCACTGTGGCAAGGACAAATTGCTGCCAGGTCACATCCCACATCTACGGCTTCCACAAACAACAGCTGGGGGTTTCTGTCCTTGAGCAAGAAGGGAGGCGAGCCTCCAAGGAGCCTCACTTTGTTTTGTTAAACAAGTATCACATAGCCATTATGTCCATGCATTACTTAGGGCAAGCAGTCCCAAATTTCCTCTGCTGCCTTTTCCCTCACTTGCTTCTGAGCAACTGGTATCCTAGAGAACAAATTATTAATTTCTGAACCCAACAGCATGTGGCATAGAAATGAAAGTCAAATTGTTAAAGCTAGAATGAACTGTTATGATGCCCAGGTCAATAATTTTGGCATTTTATATAGAGAGCTTCTAACACGGATAGTAGTCCATCTCCAAAACCAGCTGGGAAACCAGTCATAATTACCTTCACGTAGACTTACAGAGTACCTTGTTCAATAGCAAAACCTCCCTATATCCTGTTCTGGCATGAAGCAATGCTGATTTCTATGCAGGTATCAATTCATCTGGCTTCTGGCTTCAGGAGCATTTGCACACTCTGGGAATCTGCCATCCCCTGTCTTGGTGTCAGACCATACTACTACAAGGGCTAAGCAGATGGATCGGAATGGTGCCTCCTACTCAGTATGAAAAGCAATTACTGCCTTTTGGCACCCAGCTGCAGCCATCGCTCTTAATGTCCTCCACAGAGAACTGGACAGATATTGGTGGGTACAGAGCAGCAAGCAGAAGCGACGCCAAGCTGCTAAGATCATCCCTCTCCTCCTGGCCTCCTGAGCTATACCTGTTGTATGGCTCATCAGCTCGGCTTCTTCTAAACCTCTTTCTGCTCTAAGAAGGTACCCTTTCTCTGTTCTACAAGCTCTAAGCAGTGTCCATGCTGAGTTTTTCGGCAGATTAGCTCATACAGCCCACCATTTATTCCCTGCCTTCTTTTCCATGTCCAGAGAGGGTATGCAATTCAGAGCACATCTGGACAGCTGAAAGACCACTGCAATTTGGGATGTGTTTCCCTCCCCAGGATAGGAGAAAGGATTTTGCTGGGTGCATTTGTTGACTGAAAACTCGCCACAAAAGCAGGACATGTATCATGGTTTAACCCCAGCCCGCAACTGAGCACCAGGCAGTTGCTCACTCACTTCCCCCCCACCCCAGTGCGATGGGGGAGAGAATCTGAAAAAAGGTAAACCTTGTGGGTTGAGATAAGAACAGTTCAATAGAAGAGAAAGGAAGAAACTAACAATGACACTAAAACCAACAATAAAGTAACAATAACAATAAAAGGATTGGAATACACAAAACAAGCAATGCACAACGCAATTGCTCACCACTTGCCGACCGATGCCCCAGCAGCGCTGCTCCTCCCCCGGCCAACTCCCCCAGTTTATATACTGGGCATGATGCCCCATGGGATGGAATACCCCTTCGGCCAGTTTGGGTCAGCTGTCCTGGCTGTCTCCCCTCCCAACTTTCTTGTGCCCCTCCAGCCTTCTTGCTGGCTGGGCAGGAGAAGCTGAAAAGTCCTGGACTTAGTCTAAACACGACTTAGCAACAACAGAAAACGTCAGTGTCTTACCATCATTCTTCTCATACTAAACCCAAAACGTAGCACTATACCAGCTACTAGGAAGACAATTAACTCTATCCCAGCTGAAATCAGGACATCATGAAGAAGGTTTGGGAAGAAAGAGATACCAAAAATGCTTGTAAAGTTACTATGGAATCATTATTTTTTGATAGCTTTAACGGGGAAAATTCTCACTGAGACACTAGCACCAACAGAATGACCCATGTTCCCATCTACATTTAGTCCAGCTGCCTTCCAGCTGAGCTCTTCTGCTGTGAGCTCCAATGCTGTGCAAGGCCCAAGGATGAGTAGACTAAAACCAGTAGCTGACCCTGGCATATTCTTTAGCTGCAGATTTAATTTTAATTCTTTTTGAACAATCAGCATTCAGTCTGGAAAAAGCAAACAGGGATAGCTGTGTTTTGCAGTCAGGCTGAAAACCTCTACAGGCAGGAGATTAAAAACAGTGCAGTACTTCCCAGGTTGGAGGCAATTTTTGTAAAATGAGAACATGCTGAGCAAGTGATTAATCCTTCTGATCTGCCTATTTAAGAATTAGCCTTCAGACACCCAACTCTTTCCTCCTCACAGCTGACACATATGAGATATTCACAGTTCTCACTGCTCCCAGCAAATGGTCCAGAGCTCCCAACCGAATCCACACAGCTGCAGGTCCCTCACTCTGCCTCCAAAGTCCAGAGCCTAGCCGCCCCCGCAGAGCCCAGGCAGAGATAAGCTCTCTCCCAAGTGGGCTCAGGTCCCAAGGCACGACTTCCACAGTCTACAAAGGGTTCCCAGATTCACTGATCCTCTTCAGTGATGAATTCGGACAAAGGTTTTAAGTATAAATGTTTCCGAGTTCCAAGCACACAGGGGAGGAAGGACCAAATTTGTGTCACGACAATGCACCAGTAGAGCAAATGAACAGCTCTTGGGCATCGAGACAAGCATCAAGACTCCTCCCTCCAACCTAAGGCAGACACCTGGAGCAAGCTCGGAGTGCACAGGGTCACCGGTCACTGCTGTACTGCCCTCAAAGCACCTCATTGTACTGCCTCCAGCTCCAGCCTTGCTCCCATCACACCAGCAAGCAAGTGACCCACGGCTGCTGCTCAGCTAATCTAAATATTTATCTGCCTATCTCTGTGTGCTTAGTGATTTACAGGTCAACGAGTCCATGTAACCTCTGGCAAAGATCCCTGCAAAAATCATCATTGAAAGAGCTCATTGGTAGGGATGGATGGAGGCAAAGAAAGAGAAAGGTGGGGAAAGGTGGTCTTGCAGTGAAGGAGGTACAGCTGCAGGAGAAAAGAGCAAGGGGGAAGACAGTAAAGATCAACGGGGTTGCGTCCCACTGCATGACCCATCCTTTCCTCCACCCCCAGATTCTCCTTTCTCAGAAAGGCATGGCTTTTCTCCCTGCTCCTGCCCTGGGCACACACCCAGCCAGCCCTTTGCTCCCCACCTGCCTGCGGCAGCCCCTTTCAGCTGAATCAGAGAGGCTCTGCATGCCAGGACGGGTACATTAAACAGCAAAGCCAGATCTTTATCTAAGTCAGCCATTCCACCAGCCCTGCTGAAGCTGCTGCCTACCGAGCCTGCAACCCCTCCACACACTGGGCTTGGGTCCCCCAGAGAGGAGCTCATTTCTTCTCCTCCTCCCTGCATCCCCAGTGCTTCTGGCCCACATCCCTCTCCCAGCTCTGTCTCACTCCACAACATCTAAAGGAAGCAAGTCTGGCATGAAGAAGGCTCTGGTGCTGCCTGAATTCCAGCTGTCAGGATTTCCAGCACATTTGTCGATATGGAGAAAGGTGCACTGAAATGAAGGAATGGTCTGGGTTTGCCAGCACTGAAACAGCCAGTGAGCCAACAAACAGCTTTAATTGACCTATTCTGTTCAATGAGCTGGCTCCTATGGCACACGTTGTTCTGAAGAGAGAAATCCCACCTTTACCTGGCTCCGAGCAAACCCTAAGAGACCCTTGCTGTGGATTTCAGAGCAAGGCTAAAACTGTGCTGCGCACCAGCCCATTTTCCGGGAGACATGTGCCCTGCACCGACCACTTTCTCTTGAGTGAGAAGTCAGTCTCTTCTTTTCCCCAGGCCTGCTTTACCTCTCTGTCTCAAAGCCTTGCTTGGCTTTGCCTAGCTTCCTGGCTCTCCCTGCCCTGGCTATGCAACCTCAGGTGGAGAAAGAACCAAAGTTTGTCACATCAAAAATATGTCATGCTTCCAACATGGAAAGAGCCAAAGTTTTCCCTACTCAGAGAGAATCTTTCCCTCCCCAGCCACCTCACCTCTTTCCCACCAGCAGTAGGGTGAATCAGTGCCAAGGTGGGTACCTGGCCAAGGCAACAAACGGCACCTTTAATTCCGGGTTTCTGCAAAATTTCCCAGCAGGGAACAAGTCCCAGCAGAACACTGCCCTTGCAATGCGGGGACTCTCCAGATGAACTCATCGTAAGCGTGTTGAGAATCCTTGGCCCTGACCCGCGCTCGTGTGGCGGGTACAGTTACAGCTATTGTTTAGGTTTGGATGACAAATGCTTGGTGTAACAGAGAACAACCAGTTCTGCAGCCGTGGTCTAACCATGGCACTGGAGATAACCACAGCCTTGCCTTTAGCAGCAAGGGGAGAGCAGCTCCTCTTTCCTAAGGACAGAAAGGAATCAATGCATCGAGCGCGCAATAGCCCAGGCTGCCTGCACCTACCAAAGGGACTTCCAGCAAAGAACTAGCCTGCAAGTAGGAACAGAGAAATCGTTGAACTTCTTCCCCCCTCGCGCTGTCCTTAGCCAGCTCCTCCAGGGACTGTCATCTGGGGTGCGAGAACAATTCAACCTCCATTTCTAGGGTTTATCCAGTAGAGAATTACAAGCCTGTGTGGTCTAGATCTGAGCCCAGCATCTCGACTTCACATTGAGCGGAGCAAACCAGTTCCCAGGGAAATAAATTATTTCAATGCCTTCCTCCCCGCAACCCGTTCCGCTTTCCTGCCAAACTTTTCTCCCCCAAGGACATCAGTGCTGCTCTGGGACCCACTTTTGTCTTTACTGTTGCATGCCTGCTCAGAGTGGGGGGTACATGCAAATGGGACGTGCTGCTCGGGGCATGGCGTAACACTGGCACTCCTGGGCCCATTTCCTTACCCTGTCAGCAGCCTTTGGTGTGGTGAGGGCCCTGCCTGCACTGCCCCGGGGGAACAGCTACAGCTGGCCAGAAAGTCTCTTGCTTGTTCAACACAGACAATGTGTTATTGCATCCACACTGGGGGTCCAGCCAGCTGAGTTACTCTGACTGGGTAGGGATTGTTTTTTAACCCCAATCCTACTGGAAACGGCTAGAATGAAGACACTTTGGTGCGTTGCCTCTTATACTCCGATATCTATAAAGGCAAATTAAAGATGTGCTGGGGTGGGGGGGGCAGGAAGCACATTTTCAGAAGAAATAAGGTTTGACCCTGATTTTTACAAGCACCGAGCAGCCAGAAATCCCCAAATTGCCCTGAGATGTTTGGAAAAACATCCTCTAGTTAAGCATCCTCATGCTCAGCACCAACAGCCTGAGCGATGCCTAAAAGTAACTGTCAGAGGCCACTTTTGAAACTGGATCCTACCTAACAAGTGATTTCCCCAAAGACGTGGAGTCAGCAAAGGGCAGCTCTGGCCATGAGGCACAAGTTTAGCTCTCCAGCCCTGTGCTCAGTTCAGCAGCCATCATGCTGCCTTTGCTTACAGTATAGCTGCCATCTACCCACACTTGAGTGATCAATTCAAGAGAGAACATTTTTAGGTACCTCACTACAGCTCAGCATAACAAACACCACTATGTCTTAATGAGCTCATCCCTCCTGCCCTCCCAGAGGGTGCTGAATAACCCTCCTTTTATATTTTTGATATCTCTACAAAGAGACTGCTTTCCAAATTACATGGATATCCATCTTTGGACAGATGCTTTCCTGTATCACCTGGGCATTTAGGACCTAACACAATGGACCCCTAGCATAAGAAAATTCTCAAAACACCACCCCAGAACGTCACATAACATCAGCTTTATTACTGAGGAAACTGAAAGGACTGGCAGTGTAAGCATTAAAATACCATTACCCATGGTTTCTTCCTTGTGTTTCCAATACTTTTCCAGCAATCAAAATGAAAGAGAAACTTCTCTAGCAATCAAAAGGAAAAAGAAATTTTTCTACATCTTTGTGCTGACCTTGGAATAAAACCACCCACTTTGTTCTCAGGCCACTGTTTAACAACTGGCAAGATCATGCTATTCAAATTAGACACAACATTTAGGGTGACTGTCCCCCCTCACTCTTTTTTGCAATACATTTGATGCCTGACAGTGCTACATAGGAAAAGAAGAAACGTTTACTTCACGTTCTTTCAAACTGCAAGAAAAAGAAATGGTCCTCACTACTGCACTGCCCAGAAAACATCAAGTCCCAGTTTGGACTCCCACTGACCAGTTTGTGGTGCACTAGAAAATGAGAAAAAAACCTGGTATGCTCTGAGGACATGACTCTGTCAGGTTCAGCTCTGGAGGGGAGGCAGGGGTGGAAGAGAAATGAAAGTCCCACCTCTGTAATCTCATTACAACTCGTTCTTCTCCAGCCTCTCGTCTAGCAGCAACTCCTTGTCAGCAAAGAAGAAAAAATAAAAAAAAAAATCTGCCTTTGGAGTAACCCCCTTCAGTTTAAGCCAGAGAAGGGGAAAAATCATTTGTGCAAAACCCCAGCATCCTGGCCACAGCATGACCACACAACCTAGCTTGGGAAAGCCAGATCAACAACCTCAGCTGCTTTTACCAAGGCTAAGAGCCTCAAGACCTTCTCTCTGGAGAGAAGTTGTGTAATGTTAGAGATGAACACCAGAGCAAAACAGTGAAATGCCTGCATGCAGCCAGAATAGGTCAGAAGGGGAAGTCTGACCAGGCAGCTGCCTGCTCATATCATTACTCACTGCACCACAAATTCATCTCCTCAGTCCTTGATGTTTTTCTGACTTTTTTCAGCTATGTTCCAGCAAAGCCATGAAACACAGACAGCCAGTACCCAACTGTTCTAAAACTGAGGATTAGGAATCGACTTCTGCAAGTCCAATGCTTGCAAAGCCTTCCAGGGACCACCTCCTGTGTAGATCCAGCAGGAGCCGAGGGGATGCATGGAGCTAAGAATTTAACATACCGAAGTCAAGATACCTTCAGAGAACCTGTACCCAGAAGCAGCTCAGCTATAGTAAGGGTGAGAATGAGAGAAGAGCTAACATACGCTCTGTTGGGTTTGTAGATGAGATTTGAGAGCAAGCTACCCTCAAGAACAGCTGAAGCAAGTGAAAAATGCTGAAATGATCAACAGCTCAGGACACCAGAAGTCCACAAGTCACATCCCAGGCTCTCAAAGAGCCTACCTAGAGGATCCATAATGAGCTTAGATTTCCCTTGGCCAGGAATACACTGTGGTATGCAAGTTTGCAAACTGCAGGCTTAAGAGCCTGCCCTCCCTCCGTTAATTTCCCTGGTATGCTATGTCTTCTTGGAATTTTTTTTTTATGGGACTGCTTCACTGCATGTGTGCTGCAGTACACTGAGTACGCCATCACATCCAAAATCACTGTGGCTTCTGCTAACGTCTCAGAAAGAGATGGGCTTGACCCCGTACCCTCCAGATGGAAGGGGGCCACCTGAGAGGCTTGCAAGGAGACTGGGACCAAAGAGCATAGCTGAGAGGGAAAGAGGCACCAGAACAAACCCTGGCAGGAGGCTGCAAGGTTCACAACAGGCTGGGGCACAACACCTTCCTATCTCGCGGGTTTGAGCTTACTCCTGCTGCAACCAAAGTCCACCTGAGCAAACAGTCTGAACGCAGGGTTGGAACAAGATAACACTGCCATGCCACCCAGACAGCCACGCCACCCACATGGCAGCAAACAGCTCTTCCCTGTGCAATAGCAAGTTTGCTGCATCCAGCCAGGCTTGGCACGCTCCGAAGAACGCCACGCTGGCCCAGAAGCTACCATCTCCTTCTGAGAAGCGTGGGATCTTCGGCTTCAGCTCAGCAAGAGTCACCTCCCTGCAAAGAGCCCACCTCTCACGCACTGGGCTGGGAGGAAAGGCTCCCCTTACAGGAGGGATGTTGTCAAGCCCACAGACAGCTGTTGGTGAAACACTTCCCACACTACAAACTTACATGTGTGCTCCCAAAGACAGCAGGAGTCCACCTAAGGAACTAACTTTACACCACACGCATTGTAGAGAGGGATGTCCTAGTGATACAGCAGAGCACAAACAGGAGTCAGGAACCTGAGCTCTTCCCATTGCACAGAGTGTCTCCTGCCCTAGCTCTGCTCCGTGCCCTGTTGCTGCTGAGCCTGCCATGCAAAACTCTGCTACTCGCAACTCAGCAAAGAGAAACAAGAGCTCCTAGGGTCAGCTGGGTGTGGGGAAAGCTTTGCCACCCATCCCTCTAGGATCTTTACCACCTATTTTCACCACAGAGGCAGCCCAAGTTACAGGTGTAACGCCAGCGGGGACAGCAGCCTGCCTAAATGGCTTGCAGCTACATGTGTGAGAACTGCTCTGCAGATACCGCAAACAAAGACCCCAACAGTGCCGGAGGGTGGATGAACCTTTCCCTACACATGCAAAAGGATCCCCTGTTCCTCAGGAACAGTTCTGACTGCTGGACCCTCGGCCTGGGCTTTCCCAGGCTCCAGGTCGGTCCCAGGTCGGGAGGGACCTCGTGTTTGGATATCATCAGCACTCATCCCACAAAAACCACACGCCAGAGTCCTGACCCGATCCTCTCGCTACGCCCACCTGCTGACCCACGAGGCGCGAAGGGCCAGAGTTCCCACGCTGCAGTCTCCGCTCTCCTCCAGCTCAGCCGGGCATCACCCGGACCCGCACGGACAGGCCGCGGGCTGTCCCACCGCTGCCCTCCCGGGGACCGGGGGACCACGGGAGAGGACAGGCTTTCAGCGCACGCCTCCTCCTCGGGGAAAGCGGCGCATCCCCGCCAGCGAGCGCGGACGCCCCCCTGCATCCCTGGGAACCCCCCGCCGGCACCTTCCTGGGCTCGCTGGGGACGCCGCTCCCGCCGGGCGGGCGCGGACAGCGGGAGCTGCCCGGCGCTGGGACGCGACGTGGAGGCCGGGGCCGGAGCCGGAGCCCGAGCCCCAGCCCGAGCCCTACCTGTCTGAAGTCGGCGGTGAGGGTGACGAGGGCGCCGTCGGCCGTGCGCAGCTCCAGGCTGATGCAGTCCGAGCCGCTGTCGGCCTGCAGGCTCTCCTCCGTCACCTGCCCGCCGGGCAGCCGCACCCGCACCCGCAGCTCGGCCCGCGCCGCGGGGCCGGGCGCGCCGGGCAGCGGGGCCAGCGCCAGCCAGAGCAGCGCGGGCA